>CP139507.1:356311098-356852182 GCA_021014915.2 Artemisia tridentata subsp. tridentata | reverse complement strand
CGCATGTTTGGTCCCTAGCTCATTGAAACTTGTTGTCCACAAATATCCGACCGTTATGCATAACATAACCATGTAAAACATAGATCTTCCCAAAAAAAAAAACCGAGCAACGATGGTGGTTTGCACATGTGGTAAACCAGCTGTTGTCAAGACTTCCTAGACAACGAGGAATCCAGGTCGCCGTTTCTTTGGCTGTCCAACAGTTGTAAGTTTGGTTATTGGTGAAATGTATATCAAGTTTACACAATGTGATGTTTAGTTGCAAAATGTGTTGTTTATTTACACGTTGTGTTGTTTCAGGGCTCAAACTGTCCTTTTCTAGGATGGTTTGATCCTCCGATGTGCCCAAGTTTGGAAGTGATTATCCCTGGTTTGTTGAGGAGGATTAATGCTCTTCAAGGTGGCGTTAAAGAGCTTGAAGAACAGCAGTCCAAGTACAAGAAGTATATCATCATCAGTTGGGTTTTGTTTTCGTTGTATGTTTTTTTTACTGCTTGAGATGTCTTCATCCATCCACCATCAAGTCTCTTTTCGGTAGTAGTTGTTAGTTTGTGATGGTGGTGGATGAATATTTTAGTAGTTGTTAGTTTGTAATGGTTGTGAGTTTGGGATAATGATCAATGAAAAATCTGGTTTGTAATAATGGCTAAATCGTAATGTTTTGTGATCAAGTGAATGTGGCTTGTTACTGTGAAGTATGTTGTTTGCTTGTTCAATGTGTGGAAAACTAGAAGGGGGGGTTGAATAGTTTTACCGGTTTTTAAGTTGTGTTAGGTATGCTTCTCGCACCAAAATGTGACAACATATTTGTGATTACATTAGTTATCTTATTTGCCACAAACACATGGACTAAAAGTGTCATTATTGTAAAGTCATGTGTTTTGGCCCTATATATACCCCTCCTAGACTTCACTAGGAGGGTTGAAGCTTGTGTGTGTTTTTCATTTTCACTATCATTAATAAAATCATCCAAGTTTCCTCTTTATCTCTCTACACTTTCTCTCACTAAATTTTACCATGAAGATGATGATCTTTCATCTCCCAAGACCTCCCGATTCACAATATATCAACCAAAACACGATCCATCAATTGGTATCAAGAGCCATGGTATTAGTTTTGGTTGATTTGTGTGAATTTTTCTTGTCAAAATCGTATTTTCACTGTGGATCTGAACTGTTTGAATGCTATTTGTTTGTGTCGATCTAAACTGTTTTTAATCTGTTGCACTAGTGATTCTATTGGTCAATATTCTCTTGTCATATTGTACTGTCAACAGTTTCTAAACAGTTTGTGTATCTGGTCCATATTCAGTCTGGATACATCTTCTTCATTTTTTTTTGTTGTGACTGTTTCTATTAACCTGTGAAGATTTGTGGTTATTATGTTGTCACTGGTCGGATAAAGTGGTCAGATCTGGGTTAGCAAAAAGGCGGACGGAAAAGATAGTCGAAAAATTTTGGCCGGAATCTCGCCGGAGTTCTTGGTCAAAAAGTCAAAACCCCTTTTTATCGATATTGCTTGTAAAGCAATCCCGATAAACCCTCTTCTATCTGAGTTCGATTTCTTGTACAAGAAATTCGATAATTTTATCGCTATTGCGTTTTTATCGCTATTGCGTTTTTATCGCAGTTGGGACAAGACCACTTATCGCAGATGCTCGGGTCAACGGGTCAATCGGTCAATGGTCAAACGGTCAACGGGTCAACAAGTCAAACAATTATCGAAAATTAAAAGAAAAGACGGAGATAAAGCAGATGCTGACTATGTACAAAAATACCAGTCTACTATTACATGACCAACGTCCAAATGATTAGTAATTACATGACCTCAGTTCAAAACATCACCACAAGATTATTCCATAATCAACATCCAAAATCCACAACTATCCTAAACCAACCTCATCCAACTAACAACATGTCTCGAACATAAAATTAAATAAAGATCTCAGATATTGTCTTTCGTGTTTCAATAGATTCGGAGACATCAACTGTCATTAACACGAAAAGATTATATCATCATCGATCTATTTTGAAGCTTTAGCTTCATTTAAATATCCGAAAATTAAGAGGCAAAGACAATAACAAATTTTGTTATCATCTTCATCTCTATTCGATTTGAACAAGAACTTAAACACATATAAAACCTACCGTGACCTTCCAAATAATCTTGAAGCCTTCACTAATGCTTTCTCGATTCGACTTGAGCAATTATTGATAACATCAAGGTAACGACATGGTTGTGCCTGGGTTTATGTTCTTCGTCCAAATTGAATGAGTGTGGAAGATTGAGGATGTCTTGATGTATAAAAGTTTGATGAGATCAATTGTTTTTTTTGGATTAAAGATTGATGAGGGACGGAGTTTTTCTTATTCTTTCCCAGATCTAGAATTTTTTTTTGTTGGGGAGCGTGTATGTGTAGATGGGGGCGGTTGAGAAAGGATTAGGATTATGTGAGATTAGGGTTGAGTGGTATAATAAATACCGTGTGGGATTGGGCTGAAAGGATTGTATCCGAATTGGTTATTATTAAATGTTGGGCTATTGTGATCGATGAACTAATATGGGCTAGACCAATCATAAAATCAATACGCAGTATTTATCAAATGTAATTTTTATTACATTATGGTAAATGTGTGGTATTTATTTTGGTTGTTACAAAGTTTTCACGGGAATACGTTTTTGACAAGATCGGGATAAAACCATTATCATAGTTCACTTAAACCGTCAAAAGGCTAGTGTTAGGTATTGAACCGCAAGATGTGACTACGGGGTTAATTCTTTATTATTTATTTGAGGTTGAAGTGGAATATCACGGGTGCGTGTACTTAGTATCTTGAAGATATCGGGGTTGGTTGGATGCATGATTCTTCGAGATCCTTGTCCGAGCTTATAACCGTCAAAATGATTAAGACTTGAGTTATCTAGTTATACCTGATGTAAGGAGTTACGTTGTTGTGCTCACAGTGTATAGCTATCACTTTAAAGGAGTCACGTTGTAGTACTCAAGTGTCACACAAAGATGTGGATTATTCAAGATGAGTTCATATACAGAAAAGGAAGGTTGGATGGGTATATGAAACGATCTATGCTTAAAGGAGTTACGTTGTAGTGCTCAGTATAGGTTCTTAGTCAGACAATAGTGCAAGCTTAAGTCACAAGCTTGGGTTATTTTACTTCAGTCTCAAGTTCGTAATACTGGGTTTTCTCCATCAGTGGTCACTACAAAAAGCCGTCAGAATGATAATGGGGTCGGTAAAGAGTTAGATGAGAAGAGTATAGAAGAGTAGAGATTTTATCTGCAGTTGATTCTCACGGGCTATTTTTGGTACTTCACACATCTTCGACTAATTGGACATACAGGGTTTACGCTGCCTCCGTTTCCATCGTAACCATAGTATGTATGCTTCCGATTCCGCGAAGACATCGTGGAGGAAGAGAGAGTGGATGTACTTTGACTTTTCTTTCATTCTTTGCAAAAACACTCTTTTTCCAGATGAATCTGCATTCAGGGGGAAGAAATGTGCACATCGGGGACGCATAACAGACTCACGTGATCGAGCTTACAATTTTATTACTACCGGAAGATGTTCGCAGAGATGATCAGTGGTTCAGTTTTGTGATTTTGGTGTAATCGTTTCAACTTTCGCAGGGTGTGATGTGCGAAGTAGCCTACTTATGTGAGAAGATTTTGCTAATTTCTTGCATGTTACCCCCGAACGGGACTTCCGCATTGAGCATAATCGTTACTTAGTACTAGTCAGATTTGCGTGGTGTGGTTTACGATGTCATCTACAAATTCCGCTGCGTACGTACAACCTTCAAAAGTTAGAAGACGTGTTAACTACATCAAAGTTTCGAATCTGCTGAAGACGTTTGTCAGGTTGGGGGGAAGCTGATTCAGAAACTTCGCCAAAAAGAAGTATATGAAGAAGCCGTTAAAGACATGCAGCATGAATTGGGGGGAAGTTAATCCAGTTCATGTATATTACATCATGTGACTACGAGTAAAGAAAAGTTCTCAAGCCGAGGTACAAGATAAAGACAAAGAGCGTCAACTGTAATCATCCTCAGCACATGAAGAGCTTATGAAGACCTTTCTTTATTTGTATTTTTACTTGTAGGATATGATGTAAGTAATCCCATATGTTGCCACATTGGGGGAAGATTGTTGGGTATGCTTCTCGCACCAAAATGTGACAACATATTTGTGATTACATTAGTTATCTTATTTGCCACAAACACATGGACTAAAAGTGTCATTATTGTAAAGTTATGTGTTTTGGCCCTATATATACCCCTCCTAGACTTCACTAGGAGGGTTGGAGCTTGTGTGTGTTATTTTCCCTTTCATTATCTTTCAATAAAATCATCCAAGTTTCCTCTTTATCTCTCTACACTTTCTCTCACTAAATTTTACCATCAAGATGATGATCTTTCATCTCCCAAAACCTCCCGATTCACAATAAGTTAACCAAAATACGATCCATCAAGTTGTCTCAAAAACTTTCACTATTGTAAAACTTTGATTCGAGTCTTATGTTCAATCAATCAACACCAATATGAAGAACACACTAAACTAACTAATTATAAGTAATGAAAGTAAAGAGAAGATATGGAAAGATCAAACCGGGACAAAAGGATTTATAGTGGTTTGGCTACGAAGCACTTCTTCGCCCTACTTCACTCCCCGAGTACTACACTCCAGAGTTTCAAGCACTATGTCAACAACCTCCCTTTAGGCGGAGAAAACCGTACACGACGCTTATCCTATTTCCGACACTAAGCTAGATGTCAAGTGCTAATCTTAGCTAGCACCAATCTACCACGATCTACTTGATGCTTTCTACTTCACACTATCACACAAGACTCGATCTACCCGATCTACCTATGATCCTCTTGATCAATCACACAAGCCCAATGGCTTCAAGAGATCTCCAAGATCTTGACACGATCACAATGATCAAACCTCACTTGACTCAATCTAATCTATCTACCCTTAATCAACATGATCAACACACAAGCCCAATGGCTACAAGAGATATTCAATATCTCTATAAGATCACAATGATCTTTCCTCACAAACTCTCAAAAGAAAAATGATCTTGATGTATGCTATGATACAATCAAGTGTGTAACAAATGTTACAAGTGCTTCTACCTACAACTATAACACTTTGTATCTACTTGGATACCTTGTGTTCTTCTCTTGCACTTGAAGAGGAATGAAGAGGATCTCTTGGAGGGATGATTGGATCACTCTTAAACAAAAGAAAAGCCTAACTAAATGATCAAGAAAAGAAAATGTGAAAAGGGTAGTGAACTCAGAAAGTTCTGTGTGAAAAAGGATGCCCAAAAACTGTGAAGTGGCTGGTATTTATAGGCAGAAAAAATCTGGCCGTTATAGGGACACGGTACCACTAAATTTAGTGGTACCGTGCCAGACAAAAATGCTCATCTTTTTGTCTTTTTTGGTGAAAACTTATTTGGGGAAGTTTGGAGCTGATTTTGGGGGAAAAAATAGCTGTTATGTATTTTGAACTTATTTTTCCATTAAAACATTTCTTAATTATTCAAAAATAATTTGTAAAGTATATTTTTGAAAGAAATATTTTGTCACATAAAAATATGATGTCTAAAACACAAATTCACTTCTTTGATCATTTGTCAAGTTGTAAATTTGTTCTTGAGTGATTTGTGTAGAAATGGGATCTTTCGACAAAAAACTTGTTTACGTTAATTTTAACATAAAGTGTTTTCACATTTTGTCATCCTCAAAACGTGAAGTTATCGAAAGATAGAAATAACGTTTTTAGAACATTATTTGCATCAACAATCTCCCCCTTTTTGATGATGACAAAACATAAACTCATTTTAGGTTAAAATTAGTTTTAACAAGTTTTTAATGAGTTTACTCCCATTTTCCCCCCTTTTTGTCGAAGCAAAAAGGTTGCTAAGGCTCCCCCTTGATGTGTATCCCCCCTCGTTTGGAGGACACCAAGGAATCGAGCAATGATTTGTGCTACAAAACAAGGTTAGATAACAAGTATACAAGATCTAACATGCAACACTTATGACAAATATCTAACTACAAAAAAATGACTAAGTAGCCAAGCATAAAAATGAAACTACCACATGAAAGCCCATTCATTCATAAAGATAAAACAAATGTCATACATAGGTATGACTACATCATAGAAGCAAAACAAACTACAAGAAAGCACATAAACATCATTAGTGATATGTGACTTCAAGATTTGCTTCAAATGTCAAAAGGGTCCTAAGCTTTTATTTGAGAAACTAAACATAAACATGTTTAGTTGGTTGGGCTATATGGTGGTGGAGGAGGTGGTATGATGGGTCCTTGTGGTGGTGTGAGGAGGTGCTCAAGGTAGGAGAATTGAAAACTCAACTCATCCCTAAGGCACATGATGAGGTGTTGGTTGTGATGACAACAAGGACAATTAAGGGTATGTGGTTGTAGGGGATAAAGAATGGGATGACCCATTAGTGGTTATGGTGATGGTGAGAGGAAAGATGATGATGTGTTACTCCCAAGCTCGAAAGGAGTTGATGGTGATAGGGTTAGTGTTAAGGCTAGTGGTTGAGGAGGACTTGGTTGAGGCAAAGGTGTGGTGATTCTTATGGTGGATGTGGATGATGATGTTAGCCTTGTTGAGTTGGCCTTTGATGGAGCTAGGGGTGTAGAGATTGAAGAGGTGGATTTGGTTGAGGTAAGTAGAGTGTGGACATCTTCATCATCATCCAAAGTGAGATCAATGAGAATGATCTCATTGGTTGCTTTGAGGTTTAACCTTGGTTTCTTGGCTTGGTGTGAAGTAGTAGCCATGGTGGAAGACATGATAAGTGTATGGTGTGTTTGGAATGGTGGTGGAAGAGCAATGCATGATATGAGCTTATATAGCCAAATCAAAGCATGCAAGGATGGATAGGATGGTGGACTTAGGGATTTGTATGTGTTGGAATCAGCATGTTTTTGCAGATTCTCAGGAAAAGAAGGTCAAAAAGTGGAAGAGAACAGTAAAAATCATCTTCCCAGGGTACGGTACCACTAAATGACCCACGGTAACACTAAATTTAGTGGTGCCGTACCCTATTTAGTGGAGCCGTGGCCTGCAGTTGACTCTTTTTCCAGTTCTGCAGGTTCTAGGTTGCCTAAATGGGTAATTCTGGGTGGACTATTTGCAGCAAATCCCAAAGCTTCAATCCACTAAAGAATAATCACATAGATTTCCTAACACTAGTCTCAACTAGCAACTAATAACATCATGTGATCATTTAAGTTTTAGGCAACTATTAAGCATGCATCATACCAAGAAATTTTATCATCTAGTGCATGCATGAGAAATATAAAACAAAGAATATGAACTAGATAAAGTTCATGAAGATAATAAAACATTAACATTGATTAACTAATCAAAGTTACCAATGTCAAGCAAGAAATGTTAAGACAATTTAAACTTACTAATGTTAGATGGACATTGCCATGACCCCATTAATAATATTTTAATAATACTTAAGTTAGTAATACAACTTAAGTTAGAGCTATCTAATCTCTTCTCTTCCCCAACTTTTTAATCTTGTTCCCGAGCCCCTTGATTGCTTTTCCAATGGACTTGAACCCCCCGATTGTTTGCTCATGCATCGACACTTGTCGATTGTACATGGTTGTTTGCCTTCTCATCACCGAAGTTAAGTTGGTTTGGTTGAAAGGAAGGTCAGTGGTTTGTTCGAACGGTGACATGTCAAGGTTACGAAAGAAGGTGTCGAGAGAGGGAGTACAATGACGGGACGTTCCTTCTTTGTTCACCTCATCATCATCCTCATCCATAGGTTGAGATGACGAACCATGACCTAAGGAGGAAGACGAGAAGGTAGCATCGGAAGTGGATTTACGACCATGCTTAGCACCTTTGTCACTACGTGGCTTAATGCGGCATTGTGGTCCACCAAGAGGTTTCATGATGGGATTGACTAGGACATAGTCGACATTATTAAGATGTGGGAAAGTTTCCATAACCCACCGGAATAGACGAGTAAGCAACATACCGTATGGCATGAGCTTATCGGTCCGACTGTGGATGTTTGACATCCTTTTTGCCATGTAGTATGCGAGGTTGTATGGTTCCTCGATACTTAGGAAATGGAGCATAGGGGCAAGACTCGCCGGAACATGATCCCGGTTGCCCGCAAGACACAACACGTTTTCATGCAAAAGGAGTTCCTAACTTTTAAGATCGGGAAGAATCTCTTTGAGATAGATTCGGTTGGGGTCGAGGTGGACAGTGGAACCATCACATTTTTGGTACGTGTTGGCGACTCTAGGAATTTGGATGTGTTGTTTTATCGTTTCAAGGTTGGGGATTTTGGTACGACATGAACCTTCACTTTCAAGATTATAGTGAAGTGACTCTAAGGAATGGTCTTCTGTGTAGGCACATTGACCATAGGACGGGACACCTAGAAATGTCCCCGAGTTCAGAAATAGATAAAATGATATTTTCATTTTGAATCCAAAAATCAAGATAGACATTACCTTTAAGATCATTGAAGGTACAGACACGACTATAGAATTCGAGAATGAAACGAGGACAAATTTGATCATTTATTTTGTATAAAAAATCAAATTGGAGCGTAGGAAAACATGCTTGGATGTTATCCAAGAGAACAAAATGAGCATCGACTACACGACTTTCGTGTATATATCGATGTTGGACTCTAGCGAGATAAGCTTTTTGCTCATCGGAGGTATTTGGATAATCCATACGAGGCATTGTTACCTACAAAAATATGATTATGTATATGTTAACTTGTTGCATTTTGATGATCATATTCTTAGTGTGTGTGTGCCTATATGCAAACAATGTGGAGGTGCGGTAATCTCGACTCTAAGACAAAACTAATGAGATTACCCAAACGCTCCTTACTTTACTTTTGCTCAATCAAATACGTCGAAGAATACACATTAATTATGTAATTCGATCAATATTTGTGAGATCATGTATGCATGCAAAATCGTTTTTAGTTTGCATCAACAATGCACGAAAAAGGTTTCATGATCCTAGATACGTGAAATTTTTCGAAAAACAATGGAATTAGAGTGTTTGGCAAATTGCGTCAACTTGGCGCCAAAAATCTTAAAATTGAAAAGCTTCAATATTAATGATTCATTATTCAATTTTAAGTATCCTAGACATGATTCCACTAAAAATAATTAATCTTAATCCGATTTAACTAGGGAAATTCAGACCAAATCATATAATGTAAGTGGGTTTATGAAAATCCTAGGTTTAGGGAATCATGCAAGTTATACGTTGTCTAATCCTAGTCCTAATTGCACAAAAGTTCAATCAAAATTGAAAAACCCCAATTCGATTTTATGCATAAGAACAAACCCTAGACTCAAATTAAAAAGAAATTAAGGTTAATTGACTTACAATTTTTGTTGTAGTGATTAAGATTCTTTGATTGCAATGCCTCGATCTTGATTTACAAGAGTGTTGTAGGATTTGGGTGTTGTGTTCGGTTTTGACAGCAGAGGAGAGTGGTTATGTTTGTTTGAAATAAGTGTGCAGAGGGAAAAGAGAAGAAAAACAGGCTTCAGCAGATACACGGTACCACTAATGTTTAGTGGTGCCGTGTATGTCTGAGACCCATTTTTGATCTGTTTTGAGTTTTGACGAATTAATCTTACTTATTTAGTAAGACTTTTTGACGCGAGGGAAGAGTTTATACCTAATAAACTCTTTTAATGGAAATGATTAGGCGTAATGACAAGGAATGACCTTAGTATTTCCGAGGAAATGCATAAGTGGTCATTGGAGGAAAATGAGGATTGAATTTTATATTTCCCGTGAAATATGTAGAAGTCATGAGACGAGATGTAGAGAATGACTACAATATTTCCAGTGAAATATTTAATCAGTCATGAGCGGAATGAGAAGAATGACTCATAGAGTTATGATGCAAGACTAGAGAAATGACTTCAAAATTTCCAGTGAAATATTAAAAAGTCATAAAACGAAACGTAAGGAATGACTTGATATTTCCAGTGAAATATTTAAAAGTCATGAGACGAGATGTAAGGAATGACTTAATATTACCAGTGAAATATCTACAAGTCATGAGACGAGACGTACGGAATGACTTAATATTTTCAGTGAAATATCTACAAGTCATGAGACGAGATGTAAGGAATGACTTAATATTTCTAGTGAAATATTCAATAAGTCATGAGATATGACGTAAGGAATGACTTAATATTTCCAGTGAAATATTTACAAGTCATAAGACAAGACGTACGGAATGACTTAATATTTCCAGTGAAATATTCAATAGTCATGAGAGGATGAGAAGGATGACTTAAAAAGTCATGAGGCGAGACGTGAGAAGTGACTTCCATATTTCCAGTGAAATATTCGAGTGGTCATAGGAAAGATGTGAGAAATGACTTTAATATTTCCAGAGAAATATTCAAATAGTCATAAGAGGGATGTGAAGGACGTATTGGTTAGGATATCGACGATATTTTCCTTTGAGAGAAACTTTTCTAAGAAAAAGATTCCTCTTTGGACATTATCGCGACGGAGGAGATGACTTACTTCGATGAGCCTCGTACATGAGCAATCCACGGGGTTCTTGGTCAAGTCAATTTGCACTTCGGTTGCCGCACTTCATAGGGGATTATTTCATTCATAGTGCTTGTTGTCATGCCTTTCCAGCGCTTACGTATTCGGCTTCGGTCGTGGAGATAGCAAGAGTCGTTTGTTCTTGGAGAACCAAGAAGTTTGACACCAACCTATGAAGGTGCAAACATTACTCTTACTTTTTCAATCCACATTATCTCCCGCATTATCAGGGTTGGTATAGATAACAATTTCTACACCAATTCCCTTGAGATATCATAATCTCAAGTGTATAGTGCCTTTAATGCATCGGAAGATACATCAAACACTTTAAGGTAAGAAGTTTTGGGATCCTTCTAACAAGCGAGCACAAAGCCAGACACTAGACATGATATCGGGCCTACTTGACGTTAGGTAAACTAAATTACCTACATGCCGCTAACCTAGTACTATCCGCGCACTCACCTTCATCGTCTCTTGTGAGATTCGTCTCCGCGGACATGGGCGTAGGTGTCGATTAAGTTAGTTCTAATCTATATATATATATATATATATATATATATATATATATATATATATATATATATATATATATATATATATATATATATAAGTATACTTAGACTCAAGTAGATGCTATCTTCAAGTGATATAGTGCGAGGGCTAGGGAAGAAACTTGATTCACTCACCATGCTCATCTCAAACTTGTCACGCATGATCTTTGAGCGATCATTGTACATTTCTGGACAAGTTGAGTTTGAGATAATTGTCTTCGACAAATATTTGAGTCATGATGAAATGTGAATTTTGTTTCTTTGTGATAGTGCCTACTATGTTAGATTCTAATAACACTACATGCTTAGCATTTCTACTAACAAATGATATTTTAAGAAAGCGTACCTTAGCCTGAGGTGTTGCCCTTAAAACTAGAAGACAAGACTACCTTTGTTGAAAGCTAGGCATACGAGACACGACTTGACTTTACAAGATTAGTGCAACCACTAATCATACTCTATTAGATGGACTTCAAGTTGCTTCAAGATCATCTCTATCTAGCAAGACAGAAGCTCAAACATTTGGTCCCCAATTTCTCATGGGTCCAAAGTTGTTAGTGTTAAACATCCTACACATTTGTCGCATTTGTTTAGGATGTGAGAATGGAGGACACATTTTCCATGGTAAGTAACTTTGTGGTTGACCGTTATTCCAAGTTACAGGAAAGTTACTTCGATAACTTTGTCTTCTAAAGTTACCTCTCGGCAGAGGAGTTCTTGACCGAGGTTTAGAAACATTTGTTCTTCTAAGTGAAGGAGTCTTTGATCTATCATCAAGTTTTACATAACCAAGTCCGGGGGTTGACAAGGATTTGTAAATACTTTTGACTTCCCTTTTACTAGTACCAGGTACTTCTACATTATTAATAACTAAGTGACTCGGTTTAGGACTTGAATTATTTTTCAAACTTGATTCAGTTCTGTCTCCAGCATCAGACGGTACCACGGTACCATTAAATTTAATGGTGCCGTCTGTACCTTTAGTGGTGCTGTCCACTGTTTCGACAGAACTTGTGGGTTTGACAAATTTTACTTGTTTCGTTTTACTTGTCGAAGCTTTAATTGGATCAAATCCTAAGCCCGCTTCGGTATGTTGACCATTCCTAACGTTTTCAAGTATGTCATTAAGTGTCTTTGTTCCTTTTTCAAACTTAATAATTCTCAAAGCATTTTCTTTGAGTTTCTCATTCTCTACTTGAAGACTTAAGAATGACTTACATCCTACATCTACTTCTTTACTTTTCTCAAGTCTTTTGACTTGATCCTTAAGTTCTAGAATTTGCAATTCAAGTTCATGCAAATTTAGTTTTAGTGTTTTGTTTCTAAATAAAATTTTAGAACTTACTTCGCATAGTTTATTATATTCGTCATGCAATCTATTGTCATCTATTGACGAATTATCATCACTATAATAAAAAGAGTCGGAATGTACCTCATTAGAAGCTTGAGCCATTAGGCATGTTTCATCATTGAGCTTCTTCTCTTCTTCTTCACCACTATCACTCCAAGAGCCTCTTATGAAAGCTCTTTGGTTGTTGGATTTTGGTGGTTTGGGACATTCTCCTATGAGGTGATTAGGATCTCCACATCTAAAGCACTTCCTATCACTTGTCCCTTTCTTTTCAACTTGGTTCTTTTGTGATGTCTTCATGTCATCACGAGGTTGTCTAACGAACCTAACTCTTCTCCTAAAGAAATTTTTAAAGTCTCTAACGGCTAACGCATACTCTTCATCTTCACTATCGGAACTCGAACATTCCTCATCACTAGACTCCTTCTTGGCTTTCAATGCTAGAGATCTAGCTCTCTCGCTTTTGCCTTCAACTATATCGGAGTCTTTCTTGATTTTCATCTCGTGAACTTTCAAGTTTCCAATTAGTTCATCGAGTGATAATGTCGCCAGGTCCTTTGACTCTTCGATGGCGGTGACCTTTGCTCTCCATTTAGGATGTAGAGCTCTAAGAAACTTCCTAACATAATTCTTGCCAGAGTAACCTTCATCAAGAGCTTTAAGACTAGTGATAATAGTATTAAATCTAGCAAAAGCATTATCTATTGATTCATCTTCCGAAATGGAAAATTGTTCATATTGTTGAACAAGAAGATCTATCTTGTTCTCTTTGACTTGATTATTACCTTGGTGAGTGACTAACAAAGTTTTCCAAATATCTTTTGCCGTATTACACATGAAAATTCTTTCAAATTCATTTTTAGGCAAAGCATTGTAAATCATCATTTTAGCCTCATTATTTTTGGCTAGTTTTCTTTTAAGTTCATCACTTTATTTGTCATAAGGAACTATTTCATCCTTTCTAGTTTCTAGATTCTTTTGATCGGTTGAAAGTCACCATCGGTAATAACATGCCAAAGATCAATGTCTTTCGATTTCACATATGTTTCGAATCTTGTTTTCCAATAGATAAAACAATCGGTTTCAAAAGGTGGTAGTCTTTGCATAGATTGCCCTTCTAGATATTTGTCGGAATCCATTGATCGATTCAAGTTTTAAAATACAATTTACTTTAAAATCTTGACTAACCTGGCTCTGATACCAATTGTGGAAAACTAGAAAGGGGGGGGGGGGGTTGAATAGTTTTACCGGTTTTTAAGTTGTCTCAAAAACTTTTACTATTGTAAAACTTTGATTCGAGTCTTATGTTCAATCAATCAACACCAATATGAACAACACACTAAACTAACAAATTAAAAGTAATGAAAGTAAAGAGAAGAGATGGAAATATCAAACCGGGACAAAAGGATTTATAGTGGTTCAGCTACGAAGCTCTTCTTCGCCCTACTCCACTCTTCGAGTACCACACTCGAGAGTTTCAAGCACTATGTCAACAACCACCCTTTAGGCGGAGAAAACCGTACACGTCGCTTATCCTATTTCCGACATTAAGCTAGATGTCGAGTGCTAATCATAGCTAGCACCAATCTACCACGATCTACTTGATGCTTTCTACTTCACACTATCACACAAGACTCGATCTACCCGATCTACCTATGATCCTCTTGATCAATCACACAAGCCCAATGGCTTCAAGAGATCTCCAAGATCTCGACACGATCACAATGATCAAACCTCACTTGACTCAATCTAATCTATCTACCCTTAATCAACTTGATCAACACACAAGCCCAATGGCTACAAGAGATATTCAATATCTCTATAAGATCACAATGATCTTTCCTCACAAACTCTCAAAAAAAAATGATCTTGATGTATGCTATGATACAATCAAGTGTGTAACAAATGTTACAAGTGCTTCTACCTACAACTATAACACTTTTTATCTACTTGGATACCTTGTGTTCTTCTCTTGCACTTGAAGAGGAATGAAGAGGATCTCTTGGAGGGATGATTGGATCACTCTTAAACAAAAGAAAAGCCTAACTAAATGATCAAGAAAAGAAAATGTGAAAAGGGTAGTGAACTCAGAAAGTTCTGTGTGAAAAAGGATGCCCAAAAACTGTGAAGTGGCTGGTATTTATAGGCAGAAAAAATCTAGCCGTTATAGGGACACGGCACCACTAAACCACACACGGTACCGCTAAATTTAGTGGTACCGTGGTACCGTGCTAGACAAAAACACTCATCTTTTTGTCTTTTCTGGTGAAAACTTATTTGGGGAAGTTTGGAGCTGATTTTGGGGGGGAAAATAGCTGTTATGTATTTTGAACTTCTTTTTTCATTAAAACATTTCTTAATTATTCAAAAATAATTTGTAAAGTATATTTTTGAAAGAAATGTTTTGTCACATAAAAATGTGATGTCTAAAACACAAATTCACTTCTTTGATCATTTGTCAAGTTGTAAATTTGTTCTAGAGTGATTTGTGTAGAAATTGGATCTTTCGACTAAAAACTTGTTTACGTTAATTTTAACGTAACGTGTTTTCACATTTTGTCATCCTCAAAACGTGAAGTTATCGAAAGATAAAAATAACGTTTTTAGAACATTATTTGCATCAACACAATGCATAATATGATTGACTTAGGGCAGTCAACAAACCAAAAGGTTGTAGTTTGACTTAATAAAGTCAACAATCTGATCCATTTTGATTATTCACTTGTAAACCTTTGTGATTCGTACCCATTTTAGCCAAATTGTTGTTTGAAAATGTACCTCTGAAGTTTATTTTTTGTTTGAATAAAAAGTGTTGACTTTCATTAAAGGGTAAATTGTTGAGCATTGTGCCATAAACTTTGTTTGACAAAATTAAGTCAAACAATACATGAGAATGTACATATGCAGTTCAGTTTGTATCAAAGAGCATGGAATGTACACAGCAGTTCATATCAGTGAACATATGCAGATTCATTACCAATAAAAAAGAAAACTGAAAACTGTTGCATTGCAACTGATCCATTACCAATCAAAACACATTATCATCATTACAAAAGATAAAGAGACCTTGGTTATACTATTATCATGAACTGCCATAATTAACAGTTACAAGTTTTCTTTTCCTTGACCGACTTCAAGGCTTTTTTGCAGGAGTGGAAGTTGAACCTTTTTCAGCTTCAAGCTTTAAATATTAGGCATAATCAGAATCAGTAGTATCAATGATATAATGAGAGCTTGTAGGAGTGGTGCTTGAACGTTTTTCACCTTGAAGCTTTAAATACTTGGCATAATCAGGATCAACAGGACCAATGATATACTCAGAGCTTGTATGTGTGGTGCTTGAACCTTTTTGAGCTTGAATGTTTGAATATTGGGCATAATCAGGATCAATAGCACCAATGAAAGTCTCAGAGCTTATAGGAGCGGTGCTTGAACCTTTTTGAGCTTGAATGTTTAAATATTGGGCATAATCAGGATCAATAGCACCAATGAAAGTCTCAAACCTTGTAGATTTGATTTCTGCAAATAAGAAATAGAGAGCATCAAAAAACAAAAAAGAGAGCTTCACAAACAGTCAAATGTTAACACAAAACAACCCTATTTTTGACCTTTTTAATCAAATACACCCAATGATAGATCAAAACAGAAATAACAATACCTTTTTCATTTGTGGCCTTCATTGTGTGTGAAGTAAGGTTATAGGAATTTGAGGGTTTAAGAGAAATTTAGGTTACAAGGTGGATTATGTATGTTTGTGTGTGTGTGTTGATCGGTTGGGTGGGTATTTAATGGGGTGGGATTAAATGAGGTAGAAATGTGTTATATTGTATGTGTTAAAGTATAAGCAACCTGATGGAATCCAAACACATATAAACCCCTACATCAGTTTAAGGGACTACTATGACTACAAAGTCAAACAAGTCACAAACACCTAAAGTGTAATTGTAATAGCTTAGTGTAGTATAACAGTTTGACTTTTGGTAGATTATATTGTATTTGACTTTTCTTGTTTGACTTGTAAAGTCTATCAATAGACTTTTCCCGCCTTAATGTCATTCTCTCATTCTCTTTATGGCTTGTTGTTGTTAGTGAGATTGTTTGTTTGTTGAATGCTAAATGTGTTTAACCTAGGAAAGTCAACTACATACCACCTGTAGAAGCTCATTCTTAGGAGTGTTTGGCATTGCACTTGTGAGAAGTTAATACTCCTTCTACTATAACCTGATTCATCCTCAGAACCTATTGGACTTTCAAAAGTTTCTACACTTACCGCTTATATTCCTTCTACATCATCTCCAATTTGACTGCAGTTACCAATGCTGTCAAAAGCTTTATTCCCAGTTAGTTGAAACATATTTACTTGAACCTCAGGCTCATCTGCACGGTGTCCTTCATCATCCATAATAGCCTCTTCTTCATTCTCTGAATCTGCATTGTCACTGGAGTCTCCTTCATATTCACTATCATGAACACTATCAATGTCATCCTGCTCATCATGTTGTGTCTGTTCACGATTACCCTGCACACCAACTTCCTTACCTCTATGCTCTACGAATGCAGCTTGTACATGAACATGTTCCTCATTTCTACCAGCTCCTTGCAATTCAGTTTGGGGAACATTTAGGTCAACATCCAAGCCTACATTTAATTCCAAGTCATCAACTCCAAAATGTTCATCATGACTTAAACCAGAAGTAGTGTCAACATTCATAGCATCCAAATAACTAAACTCTGGACCCCTAACCAATTCATTATCCTTAAACTCCATTAACCTAACGACATCAGCTATTCTTTCACTTGACACATCATTAACAGTTGGTTCCACTTGGGTGAAACTCAGGTTTAAACTGCCAAACAGTGAATCTATGTGTGGAAGGTCATTATTTTGGTTTTCACCACATTCATTGTTAGTCAATTGGGTAAATGTCAGACCTTGAGGTGACTTAGCTGAAGGTGTACAATTATCAGTATTCTGATGCCATGTCAAGTACAACATTTTACCAGGTTTTTTTCCCTTACAGGCACTAGTACAAGGTTCACTAGACACATCTTCCTCTATTCTTGCCCTAGTTTGTCCAGTAACCCTAGTAGAACCATGCTCTATGTACACCTCAATCAACTTGAAACTAACCAGTAGGGAACTCAGACATCGAACATCCTCATCACATGACAGAGGAAACAACCTATCATCTAGACTACTCATTGGACTTAAATAGTGATAAAACATAGGCTCATTCTTACCTGTGTAGCCTAGTTGTGTAACCATCTGGTCTAGGCCAAACACTGAGAAAACATCAGCATCAACCGAATCAAAGATGTCTTCATCACCACCAACGTATTGTCTATCATGAAAACACATGAATGACCCACCATGGTGTATTCGTATGCTGAATAAATGCCGTGCATATTCTGCAATAAAAAGTCAGTTACTTAGTAAATCAACATTTATTAACACAAGTTCATATCAAAATATATCTCAAATCAACAGGATTTCAAGTCATTACCATATTCCTTTTCGCACTCCATTTCCAACTGTTCAGTCGTAACCCTGGGTCCTTTTTTCTGCATCTTTCATGCTGGTAACGACATTGTAGACACATATTTGTTGAAACTTTTACTCAGATTGCAAATTTAGGGACGAAACTCGAGAGTTTTGAGATGTGATGGGTGATGTAATTGGGAAGGAAAGTGGGAAAGGAAGTATGGGAACTATCAAATGTCAGGAACAAATGGAAAGGGTAACTTGGTACTTATGGAGTGGTACAAATTGGTGAAAAGGCCAAAAAACTAGCCATGCCACATCGTCTAACGAGCGTTAGGCATAACGGGGGTCTAGGGATGAAATGCGCACCGTTGGTGAACTTCAGGTACCCCGTTCGCCACAAACCCAAAACGGGGGACCAAACGGAAGAACGAGGTCAACTTCAGGGACTATCTGTGATATTTACCCTTAAAAGAACTTTAATTTCCAAATCAAGTCATCCGAGGTGAAAGTATAGCTCGAATTCGATTATAATAAATATTCAAGATTATTTCATTTAATTAAAACCTAATAACACTTACATAATAGTTAAAATTGGTGCAAATATATACAATCGTCTATTTAAAAAGGTTTTTCATGATTACAAAAATATATAACGGGACATTTAATATCCTTAGCGATAGCTCAATAAACAGAACACACTGATTCGATTGTAGTATGGGGCAGTTTTAATATTTGTAAGTTTTCCCGTTAGAACCAAGATTCACTTGAGGACAAGTGATAAATTGATCTTCTGAGGTCGTTTTCCCAACGAGATTTGAATTGAGATTTACGTTTGTGTTTTTAGTTTTAATGCTTGATTGTCGAATATTTTTGGTTTAGGTTTTAGAGATTTAAAAACTATTTTAACTAATTAAAATTTAAACTAATTAAATATCAACTAAAAGTAATGACAATAAAATTTAGCTAAGAGTATGGTATTAAAAGATATGCTTGCCAAGTGTGGTGAAAAGATCATAAAGTGTGAATTCTCATTTTAAGCCCTTTTTTTAATTAATACCCGTCAAAGTAAATCATTTTCTCACAACGTTGGCTTATATTGAAAACAATCAATTTTTCTTGGTAAAAATTATTAGATCTAAATAATAAATTTTCCTAACGGATTTTGCCCGTTAAAACAACCAACTAAAAAGATCTTCAAATAATCCAAAAATTATTAATCAACAACCTTTGAATACCCGTTTAAAAAAGAATGTTTTCTCACAACGTTGGTTTATATTGAAAACACTTCTTTTTACCTAGGTAAAATCTACTTGGTTTAGATAATTAGTTACCTTAACGGCTTTTGCCCGTTAAAGTTACTCAAAATCAAACCAATTAAACCAAAGGTTATCAACTAATAATTTCTAATATTTCACACTTAATTTTACAATTCACCAACACTCAACAAGCATATAACAAGATCTACTCACTACTCATATTAATTAAACTAATAAAAAAAAATAATTCCACAATAGTAAACATGATCTTAAACTAGGTATTTAAAGTAAAAAATGATAAAAAGGTAAGAAATTAAGACCCGGTGATTTATACGAAAGAATAACCACCCAATCTTATAAACTAAATAAATGATTAAAGTTTATTTATTTGTTAACTTTAATTTTGATATATAGTTAATAAAGTTTAAAGCTTTATTAACTAAATAACTTAATAAAAGTTATTAAAGTTGTAAACTTTAATGATTTTAAAGCTTATAAGACCCGTAAGCTCCACGCTTTAGATGCAGAATGATGAGAAAAAAAGAAAGATCAAAACTTTATCAAGGGTTAGCGAATAATAAGCAATAATAAGCACTACTACTATATGAAATAAGCTAAAAGTAATTTAAAAAGTAAAAAGATTAAAACTTTATAACTAAAAACTATTAGATCTAAGTCCACCCGAAGCTAAGTTGCCCACTACGAAGAATAGACGCGAATCGGGTATGTTTAAGGACTAGATCTAAATGAACAAGCTATTAAATAGCTTATTGTTCAAGAAAAATTTAAAAAGTTGCAAACTTTATATGAAAAAATTAATAAAACTAACTAGATCTAAGTAATAAACTATCTAAAAAGCTAAAAAGCTCTCAAACTAAGAGGTGTCAAGGCTTATTTGGAAAATAAGCCGAGCTTAACAAGCTCATGCATCTCTTTTGGTGTTTGAATCGAGCTAGAGGGTAAAGAAGAGAAGAGATAATAAGACATAATAAGCTAAAACTAATAAAAATGTAAACTTTTTATTAAATAAGTGAAGTAAAAAATATTTTTTTATATTTTTTTAAGTATAAAAGAAGAGTAAAGAAAAGAAAAGAGCTTATTGAAAAAGCTTATCAAAAAGCTAAACCCAAATAAGCTATAATAAGATATGAGAGCTTATATAACTTATTAGATTTAAGAAAAGAAAAATAAAGAAATAGATGAGAAGAAGAAATAAGCTAAGTTATATCAATAAACTTCATCTTCATTAATAAGCTAAAAGGTTGGGTACAATAAGCTCTTTTTTAAATATAAGCCAAATACAATAAGCTCTAAAAAATAAAATACTTAAAGATAAAATACTTAAAGAGACAAAGAAAGAAAACTGCTCTAAAATAAGTGTGTGTGAAATAATATGGAGAGAATGAATGCTTTGAGTCTCGGATCATGTGAGTATTTAAAGCCAATGATAGGCTTGGCATCCTTTCATTTGACAGCTATCAATATTCAATGAATCTGGACATCTATTTCAATAAACAGGCCACGTGGTGATAGGAGACTGGCTGGAGCTAAGGTAGTGCGTCTGCGAGTGGATGAAGGCTGCAAACTCACGCGCCTATGTTGATTTAATTTTGGTGAGAGTGCATCACGTGCATGCTAGCTTTGTTTCAATTTCATTTGTTCCCATAATATCACTTTGTTTAAATTTCATTTGTTCCCATCACGTGATATATATATATATATATATATATATATATATATATATATATATATATATATATATATATATATACATATATATATATTAATAATGGTATTGGGTTGAAGATAGTCTTGGGCTTCCATCAATCTCTTTAATCTTCAAATAAATCTTCTTAAACTCTTGAATATCTTGGGCTTTAACTTGGTAATACTTGAGCTTCATCTTCGGGCTTTAATTGGGCTTCCACTTAAGTTTGATAAATCATTGAATAAGCTCCAATAAATCTTCAAATTATCTTTAATTTCTTATAATCTGCAAATTAATCACCATTTGCTCCACATTTGCTCCAATAATTTCGTCTCGTGCCGTTGGACTCGAAATTTCATGCTCTTTCCAATGGAGTGCTCGAGTAATTACCGTTTTTGCTTTGTTTTCAAACCCTTGTACCTGCAAGACATAATAACAAAAACCAAACATATTTGCAATATAATTTCACATTTTTATGGTTATTAGTCTATTTTTAGCGTGTTTTCTGGAATAAAAATGATGTGTGTTTAAGCACACATCAGAATTCCCCCACACTAATCCATTGCTGGCCCCTCACGCAATGTTTATTACACACGCAGAGAAAGAAAATATTTAAACCCCCTTAACTAAAAATCCCTCACATCTAACAAGAACAGAAAGATGTTCATTAAGGGGTATGAAAATATTTTGTTTCGAAAACGCCCCGTTTTTACCATGAAATAATAAATAAAAGATAACAAGAGTTTAATTCAAAATATATAAAAGGCTTTAAGAACGGGAAACTCGCAAACTGGGAGTTTCCAGGAGATAAAGATCATCATCCTCGATTTTCGAAACCCCCAAACCGAGCTTAAAACGAAATCACAGCTGAATATAACTTAGATGCTAACACTACCCATATATGCTACTTGTGTACGCTAAGCTACTTCTTGCTCCCTTATTCCTAATTTCTCCAAGGATTTTATTCTTAAAAACGAGTTTTTCTTATTTCGATAACTTTTTAGTCCAATAAAAGCACCCAGTTTAGACGCTAACTAGTTTAAAATCCTTCCCTCAAGAACCGTTGCCCATAAAAATGAGGTCCACATCAAGGTCCTAATTTAACACGATTTAAGGGATATCCTTTTTATTTCGACCGAAACAACTCATCTACGAGTCCAGAGACAGAAGCTTTATTAGGATATCCCCAGAGTCGAAATTTGGCTTTATTATCATTATTATTAAGTATATTAGCCCTCGGCCCTTTATGACAACTGCAACAACGGGAGCAAACCATCAAGAAACAGTAGCCTATTATGACCTTGGGAATTTCCTCTGCCTTTTTGAAGTCTGAGTCAACGGGAGCGAACCATCAGGGAACAGAAAACTTTTATCGTCTTTGGATTATTATTATTATTACCAATACCCTTTAAACAACTGAGTCAACGGGAGCGAAGCGTCAGGAAACAGTAGTCTTATTTCGGCTTCGGTTTTTTACATACTAATTAGGGGCCAAATCCCGAGTCCTGCAGTCTTTCAACATCCGAAACAATAGCAGCTAACTATCAGGAATCAATTGTATTATTTCCCCGCAAAACTGACAGTACCTTGATGTGTACCCAACTCCCATAAGCAAGAATTCTCTAAAGAAGGAGTAAAAACTAACTATCTCCAAAACCGTGCACCTTTAATTATTCAAAGCATTATTTTTGATATGTTTCAAGCTGGCGGGAGCAAAAAGCCACAAATAACCTCTATGAGCTCTAAAGAGGTCCAACTACTCCACGCTTAGCATCTAACTTATATTCAACTATATCCTTTTTCATTCTTCGCAAAAATTTTACGTTAAGGGAACGCTCAGTCTCGAAATCTAAGGGGAAAGCTAGAGTGCAATACTCAGTCAAGCCAGAATCTCCCTTGTTCTAGCATATGGGCCTACTTATTCATACATATAATAATTTTTCATTTTTTCCATTTTTTTTTTGATATAAATTCAAACAAAAATAGGTAAAAACGGGGTTGCGTGAGGTAAAAGCAAGTACAAGGTATAGTTATTTTCGATGGAAATCCCCCCCACACTTAAAACTAAACATTGGACTCAATGTTTAAAAATGACGGGTGTTACCCCCACACTTAGGATCGAAAATGGCTAATGTTTTAAAAATTCCAATTGTGAAAGGGGAAGAACTTTTTTTTTATATGGCTAAAGGATATCCCAAGATATAAACAAGTAAATGATCGGAGACCGAGTGATTGGAGGGTTTGAGAACAAGCACGGAGGTCTTTTCGATCATAGGGAGTCCTAAAAGCAAAACGGTAACCTGCAAAACCACATGGAAAGAAACACACCCCACACTATTCTACAGAACACACTTATTAGAAAATAAAAATAAAAGATAGATAGATAGATAGATAGATAGATAACACGGGTTGCCTCCCAAGAAGCGCTTGTTTATTAATGAGTCATTAGCTTGACTAGCCCCCGAATTTAGTTGTCCATGGGGGAAGGTTGGAGATCCGGGATATCCAAATCAGGAGTGTCCCCTCCATAGTAGCGTTTGATCCGATGCCCGTTTACCTTAAAGTTAAGACCGTCAGGTTGGGATAACTCGACGGTGCCATAAGGAAACACTTTAGTAATAGTAAACGGCCCGGACCAACGGGATTTTAATTTTCCCGAGAAAATCTTCAATCGAGAATTGAATAGAAGAACACGATCACCGACATGGAATTCTTGGTTTTTGATTTTAGAGTCGTGAATCTTCTTTGTCTTCTCTTTGTAGATCAATGAATTCTCATAGGCTTGATCACGAAGTTCATTTAATTCATTTAATTGGATATTTCGGTGATCACCCGTAGTTTTAATATCAAAATTAGTCCATTTTAAGGCCCAGTAGGCTTTGTGATCGAGCTCAATGGGGTGCTCGAGTAATTACCGTTTTTGCTTTGTTTTCAAACCCTTGTACCTGCAAGACATAATAACAAAAACCAACCATATTTGCAATATAATTTCACATTTTTATGGTTATTAGTCTATTTTTAGCGTGTTTTCTGGAATAAAAATGATGTGTGTTTAAGCACACATCACATACGCACAACACTTCTAGCATGTTGTCTCGCGCTAACTCGCCGAGCCAATGTGCCGCACTCTATCTTGTTTTTGCATGTCCTTGAAACTTTACGTTATGCATATCCAACAATGTTTCATCTTTACAGTTTTGTACATGATATTCAAAGTGTTTTAACAATATTATAATTGGTTTCGAACTTAGAGGGCATTCGTCAAAATATCGAGTCTCATTTTAATAAAACCTAACTGAAGCATTTCATAAAACCCAACTCAAAAACAATTTATAAAACTCAAATAAAAGACATTTTATAAGTGACATTTACAAGTTTATTGTTATAAAATGATCAAATGTGATTAGACAAATAAATGTAGTCTTCATTATATTTTAATTAATTGCTAAATGAGTTTATTCCATTGTAAGGAAACAAAATACTCCATAAGCTTATTTTATGCTTTAGTTCAAACACTTCTTGTGAAAATGTAAGGGGGGGGGGGGGGTGAATACGTTACCGTTTTAAAATCTTAAAACCTTGTTGTATCAAATATCCATTTTAGCTTGTTGTAATATGAAAGATGTCAATTGTATTTTATGACTAGTATATACTAAACAAGTTGTCACACAAGTATAATCACCAAGTCATAACACAAGCAATCATATAATGCAAACATAAAAGTAAAGCAGTAAGTAAAAGAAAGCGCAAACCGAACACGATGATTTATAGTGGTTCGGTCACGGAGCTTGATCCGTCTGAAAACGTATATATAAATATAAACAGTCTCAAAACGAATGCTCGTGTGTAGTGTGAAACCAGGCAAGTGATCACCCGGATCGTTTCCCAACGAGGTGTGAATGTAAAACTGTGAAAAGCTATAGATTAGAGTGATTGATGAATCAGATATTTTTGATTTTGCTTTATTTAACAATTCTAAATAACAAATTAAAACAATAATGCACAATGAAATTAAACGCGAACAAAATTAAACTAAAACGCGTAACGGAAAAGCTAAAATGGGACAAAAACTGAAATTTATAAAATTTAAAACCTAAAAATGTAAATTTACTAAAAACTTATTTAAAAACTTAAATTATATTTTTTTATACTTTTTATTTAATTATTATTAATTATTTATTATTTAATTACTTATTAAACTATTTTAAATTATAAAAAATACTAAATAAACAAAGAAAATTCTAAAACTTTTTCTAAAAATATTATTAAGTAAATAGAAGCTAAGAAAATTATAAAAATGAAACTTACTTAATTAAAATTTAAAAAGATAAATTCTATTAAATAGAAGCTATCACTATATTTCTATTTTTGGTTTTTCTTAAGGTCTAAAAATATAATTATATTTTTCCTGGATTAAAATTAACAAAAGAAAATTATGAAAATTGGAATTATATTTTTCTGATTATTTTTCTATTTATTATGATTTTATTACTAATAGAAACTAATAAAAAAGATTAAAAATATTAAGACTATTCAGAAAATTATGAAAATTTACAGATAATTCTAAAATATTATTAAAAAGCTAGGAAAAATAAAATGGAAAGCTGACTTAGCCAAATAAGTAGATTTGGGCTAATAAGCAGTTTGCAAAAAGTCAAAAAATAAGCTAATCAGCACAAGACTCAACCAAATGACCAGGATAAGTTTCACAAACTTATATAAGCTTAAAACAACTTAAAATACACAGATAATCCCACAAATTAAGCTAATGGACACCTAATCAGTTTCAAAGTTCAAACAGAAAACTCAGAAAAAGGCCAACTTGCAGGGCAATTTAAGCTATGAAATAAGCTATTGAGATTCAACCTAATGGGGGCAAAAGATAGCCTATACTACTGGGTATCTTAAAAACACAAAAGCCCTATCACAATTTGACCAATTGATGTTCAATTAAAGCCAAGATCAGCAATCAAAAACAACCAGGTCTGCTGAGTGGTCTGTGTGTCTGTTTGTGTTGTGCAGAGGAGTGCACAGACCAAGGGACCAATTGAACTCTTATTGTTTGCACTAATTGGACTCAGAGGACTTAGACAATGCCAAGTAAAGGGTCAAAACAAGCTTGTTGCTAATTTTGGCTTGTTTGAGCTTCTGAGGGACTGAAATGGTCACAGTGGGTTCAAAACTTGACTTTCTATCTATGAGGCTAATTGAAACTCAGAAATGGCTTATTTAGGACTGCTAAAAGCTAGCTCAAGTTGAGCTTGTTGCAAATCTACAGTACCACTGCTTTTGGCCTATGAAACAGTTAAAACCAAACACCCCTTAATGGTGTGTCTGTTTTGATTTTACAAAGGAAAACACAAATCTGAAACTAAAAGACTTGATTTAACTTATGAACTAACTTATGTAAACCCTAATGAGCAACTTTCAACAGGAATATAAGCAATCAATTAAGCTATACTAGATTTGACTAATTTTGGTCTTTTTTAAGATTTTTAAGCAAAGTGAAAAACAACTATATAACTACTGATTATACTTAATGAAATACTCTTAGAAACTAGCAAAAAGTATAAAACAACAGGAATAAGCTACTTATAAGCACTTATACAATAATTTGGATTTTAATGCTAAAAAGCTAAAAAGCTTACAACTGATTTTGTGGCTATGTGGATAGCATGAACAGATCAGAACCAACCTAGCTTGTTCACACAAGCTAGAAAAACCCAAGAAAACTCTCCTGATCAGCTTATTCACCAAAAATAGCTTATTAGCTTCAATGGTTGACTTCTGTTGACTTTCCTGAGAAATCTTGTAAGATTAAGTACAAGCTTACAAAAAAGATTTAGAAAGCTTTTAAGAGCTTATGTCATTCCTTTCTGAGCTTGTGGTAGCTTATTATCAGCTTATTGGCTTATTATGTATGACAGAAACTTGGAAATGTTGAATTACTAGTGAACTAAGTTTAATACTAACATAATAAGATCGAATGAACTTGAAATAACTTTTATTAATTACTGATAGCTTGTATTACAAAAGATAACTACAGGAAATTAAAAATGATTATGCTACTTTTTTTACCTACTTGCCAATTAAGGCTACAAAAGCTTCTATATATACAAAACTATGGTGGGATAATCCTAGCCGACATTCTTGAACATATCCCCATCCTTGAATTGCTCTAATTTAATCTCAAACGTCCACTTGTAATTTTGGCGGGAAATCAGGAAAAATGGTGTTTATCTCTGATTTAGCTAGTGGGAGTGGGAGAGAAGCATTTAATGCTTTTGGCAATGTTATGTAACGTGTAGGAGGAGGGGGGATGAGGTGGTGAGTGGTTTTGGTGAGCTGGGGGGTGACTGAGTGGTATTGGCGGGATTGGTGGTTTAGGAGATGACGGGTTTGACTTTGTTTGACTGAGTGGTTAACTCAGTCAAACAAGGGTTGGGGTTGGGCTTGTAAACATTGGGCTTGGGTAAACATTGGGCTTGGGTATTTGGGTATTGGGTTTAGGTAATAGGCTGGGTTGGATAGTTGGGTATTATTGGATTTGGTTTAGTATTTAGATCCGGATTTTGGTTTTAGATAATCATAGGGACCAATCTTGTAATTCCAGCATAGTTGAGGGGCTGAAACTGTAATTTCCATAAAGTTATCACAAGGATATTATTTGCCAAGTTTAAATAGTACAAGGGTTTAAAACATAATTTTCCATTTTTAAAACACCCGGGGACTAATTTTGACAACTTTCAAACTTGGGGGACCATAGTTGTAATTTTATGAAACTTTGCACCAAAGGACTTATTATGTAATTTTATGATTCTTGAAGGACCTTTGATGACTTTTCCTGTTTTTAGAATAACCAGGGACTAGTTTTGACAACTTTTGAAAGTTGAGGGACTGAAACTGCCAATTATGCAAACTTTATTCATTTTTCAATTGTTTTTAAACATTTTGCATCTGAAACATATAAAACACAATTCTGGGATAATTTCAGTATTATGATGCATTTCTGAGTGTTTTTGGATGTTTTGGCAGCTCAGATTAGGTAAAAATGATGAGTATTTAGACACTCATCAATCCCCCACACTAAACTATTGCTAGTCCCTAGCAATATTTTATGAAGATTTAATGGATTTTATCTCTTTACCAAAAGCCATTACTTCTGGAGTAGCCAATGTTTTAGTATGTGATACTTTGGTACAATGATAACCAAATGATTTTGAGCAAACCATCAGCTGTCAACGGTTTTGATTTGTCTTTACCAGAAGCCGTTTGCTTCTGGACTAGCCAACTCTTAGATAAATTATCAATATTATCTTTGGTGGGCTGATTACCAATCATGGATTTTCACTGCCTTAACCACAAGCCATAAACTTGCGGGCTAGCCAGCTCTTCACTTATGAAGATATGGTGAGTCGAAAACCATACAATTTTCGGCAAATTGTAAGCCATCAACGGATTTGAGACATCTTTACCAAGAGCCGTTTGCTCTCGGATTAGCCAATCCTTATGTGGGTTAGACATGGCGGACTGATAACCATTTATTGCGTTCTAAGTGAGAAAAAATTTTAAAATTTTGGCTAAAATGGGGGTACTAGATGATACATTTGGTCAAATTCGCAAGAATTCCCCCCCACACTTAGAACTGAATATTGCCCTCAATATTCAAAGAACCGGTGGTTAAACCAACACTTAGAACGTGAAAGGGAAATACTAATAGCCATTATTTTTATATACACACACATTTTTTATTTTTTTTTTATTTTTTTTTTTTTTATTTTTTTTTTTTAGAGATATATACAACATGTGGGGCATCTCCCCCACACTTAGGTGAGACATGGGTGAAAACCCATATATTTGCTACTGTTTTTGATTCCCGAGTCGCTAGCTTGACTCGACCCCGAATTGAGTTGATTCCTCCCGAACAGTCAGGTTTATCACGCAAGCTAACCGCTTGTGAACGGTCAACTGTAACAAAGGGTTCCTGAACAGCCCGGGAGAAAAAGCAATTTAAAAGTCTATGGGGAAGTAAGTGGAAGAGACCATCTCCATCGGATTTTCATTCAAGATGTTTGTATACACATTGAAGTATATGAAAGTTCCACACCAAGAGAGATATATCTGGCATTAAACCAATGTTATATGGAAAATGCCAGGGTCAAAAGTAACATCCTCACTCCCAAATGAGTGAAAGATAGGGGAAATCACCGGGTAGGTGAAGGGAAGAAGAGAGATCTGAATAGTAATTAAGACAAGAACTTCCTCCTCAAGAATTGTAAGTGGAGGAGGCAAGTCCTTAAACTTTATCTAAGGAAATTTATCAGTTTTTTCAACTGACTTGGTTTCCTCATTATGAAGTTGTTTTGGTGGAAGAGGGGAAGATGAATCTTCGTTTAACAAATTTTCCAGAAAAAGAATGTCCCCCTCAGGATCAAGATAGTCATTATCAACCTCATGCGGAAGTGGACTATCTAGAGCAAGAAAAGCATCGACTTCATCCCAAAAGGGATCACTTCCCTCAACCGAAGTGAGAGAAGGGGAAGAGTCTGCTATGATAAGTTGAGAAGATGTGGTGGGTTCCCCACTCACAGAATTATGAAAATAACCAAGATTTTCATGAGAGTATTCCTTTGAAGTAATGTCAATGACATCGATTCGGTTAACCTAAGCAGAATCATAATTTGAGGAGTACCTCGAAGTTTGATCATGGTTAAAAGTAACAGCTTCATTATCCACACGCAAGGTGATCTCATGCTTAAATACATCAATAAGAGCATGGCCCGTTTTTAGGAATCCTCTTCCAAGAATGAGAGGAACCTTTTGATCTGCGTCGAAGTCAACAACCACAAAGTCAGCTGGAAAATGGAACTTTCCTATTTTCACAAATACATCTTCGGCAATGCCGCAGGGATGAGATATGGTTCGGTCTGCAAGCTCAAGAGTCATGCAGGTAGGAGTAAGAGCCGGAAGAGAAAGTTTCTTCCATACTGAATGAGGCATCAGGTTGATGCTTGCACCTAGATCTGCTAAGGCATAACATTCAACCATTCCCGAAAATATACAAGGTAGTAGAAACTTTCCAGGATCTCCAAGCTTCTCCGGAAGCTTTTTCAAGATAACCGCTGAGCAGTTCTCATTTACTGGAGTTTTAGCCATTTCAATCAGTTTTTCCTTGTTGCTTAACAAGTGTTTGATTGTTGATGCAAACTTGGGCATCAAAATGATAGCATCCGCAAAACTTATGTCAAAATGTAATTCTTTAAAGATTTGAAAGAATTTGTCCATTTGTTGACTAGCCTTCTCACGGAGCTTTTGCTCATTTAAGCGCGATGGGTAAGGAATGAAAGGTTTGGATTTAGGGACAACAACTTCAGGAGTCTTAACAGATTCAAAGACAACTCCTGGTTTGGATTTTTTCTGGACAATCGGAGGCTGGACATGTGCTGTATTTGGTGGGCTTGGAATTGGCACTTTGTCTGTTGTATCCTCCGTCTCTTTTTCCATTTCAAACAACGGAGGAGGAATAGGGCCAGCGGGCCCCTCATAAGCAGCACCACTCCGGGTGGTGATAGCTTTGACGAAAGTGGTATCTCCGTCATCATCACTGTCATCAAGTACACTGACAGGAACAGCATTGAGCATTTCGGAATAATATCTGGCTGATCTTTGCTCACTAAGTTTGGTTGACAAACTTTTAACCGTAAATCGTGAAAGATTAGGATCGATTCTTGACGGTTGGGGAGCAATTGGTGGTGTAGAATTTTGGATGATCGAAGGTTGGACGTTTTTAGCACTTCCATTGTTAGTGGGAAGTACCGGGTCCTTTTTCACCTTGAGTTCAACATGAGCTTTACCACTACGTGTACTGACAGCTTTGAGTTCACCCCTAGGGTTGACAACAGTGTTACTTGGGAGACCTCCCGAGGTAGAAGGTTGATCAGTTAAAGACTTTTTGATCTGGTTTAATTGGGCAATCAATAACTGGTTTGTCTCATATTGTGTCTTATTTGTTTCCTCTTGAGTTTTCATGAATTGCTTAAGCAACTCATCTGAGGACGTCTGATTTCGGTTTGAACCTTGGTTTTGATTAAAATTTGGACCACGGTTTTGGTTAAAATTACCCTGATTCTGACCTCGGTTTTGATTGAAATTTTGGGAATTGTGGAAATTTTGTCCCTGATTTTGAACAAAGCGGTTTTGATTATTCTGATTTGGCACGGGTGGAAAACCAGGTGGGACCATAGCATTCGGTGCTCGGTACTGAGTCACAGCATGCGGACGGTATTGATTTTGGTTTACTGCAGCTACGGGAGCTGGGTAAAGAGAAGCATCGGTTGCTTGACAATCATAATACGCATGTGGGCCACCACAAGTTTCACACACTTTGTTTATTGCTTTAATTTGTTCTGGTTTGTGAATTTCACTCTTTAGTTCTTTCATTTCCTTCATCATACAACACATTGAGTCCGTTAAAAAGGCTAACTCTGAGGAGTTACCGGATGACGAGGCAGGAGTGACAGGAACATTCACTTTGTTTCGAGAAATAGGAACTTTTGATTTATTTTCACAAATCTCAACCACCTCTCTAGGTCGACGATTCAAGATATTGCAACCAGCGGATGCGTTAAGTGCATCTTGATCATTTTGGGTTAACCCATTATAAAACGTATTTATCTGTTGTAACTCCGTAAAATCGTGATGTGGGCATTTTCTTAGGAGATCTTTAAATCTCTCCCATGCCTCTCTGAAATTTTCATCGAAACTTTGACGAAAACCAGCAATTTCATTTTTTAAATTAGTCGTCTTTGATGGAGGGAAGAAATAATTGACAAACTTCTGCACTAGATCTTCCCAAGTTTCAATGGATCGAGGGGGTTCTTTATCCAGCCAAATTCGGGCTGCCCCCTCAAGTGAGAATGGAAATAGCATCAATTTGATCACTGTTTGCGGCACATTTTTGTAATTGATTGTAGAGGTCAGTTTGTTGAACCAACGAATGTGTGCATAAGGATCCTCTCGTTCAAACCCGTGGAATTGGTTGGTAGAAACGAGCTGAATCAAATGTGTTTTCAGTTCAAAATGATCAGAATCGATGGCTGGTAAAACGATGGCATCTCCGTAACCCTCGGTGGGTGCACGGAGCATTTCCGCCATTGTACGATTGTCTGCCATATTATCAGTGGGAACAGTACGAATCTCGGGTTCGACTATTTGGGCAGCACGTCTACGATTACGTCTTCTCGAAATATTTACGAGTTCACGTAAAGGGCTTGATGACGTGGAAGAACGAGTGCGCATGCACTAAGTAAAATATTCCAATTAAAACAAGACAGAAGCAAAACACAAGTGAACTTAAACCAATAATCAACAAGCGTACGGTAGCTCTCTAAAAGATAAACGCACAGAGTGGCGGAGAAGCAAAGGTGGGCAATTAAGCTCCTTAAAAACCCGCTTCTTTCAGTCCGACAATTTAATGTCAGACTATCCTTAAACCTCCGTTAGAGTTTGTTTATCAATTAAAGGTGAGCCGATATTCGCAAGTGATACAAAGGCAAGTTTTAAATCTGATGTTTGGGAACTTATTATGGCCGTACCCCCAGTTAGGTAGTACTCTGTCTTGGTTCTTGATGGTAAATTTTATTATTGTTATTTATTTAAACAAACAAAGAAAACGGAAATTATTTTTGGTGTTTTTATTTTTTATATGATAATAATAATAATAATATATATAGAAAAGAAAAAGAAAAATTATTTTTGTATTTTATATTGTTTTTGGGAAATAGGAACTTCTGATAGAAGGGTCTCGAATCACTAATCGCTAAAACTCTACACAATAGTCGCAGCACAACCTCCCCGGCAGCGGCGCCAAAATTTGATCCGTCTGAAAACGTATATATAAATATAAACAGTCTCAGAACGAATGCTCGTGTGTAGTGTGAAACCAGGCAAGTGATCACCCAGATCGTTTCCCAACGAGGTGTGAATGGAAAACTGTGAAAAGCTTTGGATTAGAGTGATTGATGAATCAGATATTTTTGATTATGCTTTATTTAACAATTCTAAATAAAAAATTAAAACAATAATGCACAATGAAATTAAACGTGAACAAAATTAAACTAAAACGCGTAACGGAAAAGCTAAAATGGGACAAAAACTGAAATTTATAAAATTTAAAACCTAAAAATGTAAATTTACTAAAAACTTATTTAAAAACTTAAATTATATTTTTTTATACTTTTTATTTAATTATTATTAATTATTTATTATTTAATTACTTATTAAACTATTTTAAATTATAAAAAATACTAAATAAACAAAGAAAATTCTAAAACTTTTTCTAAAAATATTATTAAGTAAATAGAAGCTAAGAAAATTATAAAAATGAAACTTACTTAATTAAAATTTAAAAAGATAAATTCTATTAAATAGAAGCTATCACTATATTTCTATTTTTGGTTTTTCTTAAGGTCTAAAAATATAATTATATTTTTCCTGGATTAAAATTAACAAAAGAAAATTATGAAAATTGGAATTATATTTTTCTGATTATTTTTCTATTTATTATGATTTTATTACTAATAGAAACTAATAAAAAAGATTAAAAATATTAAGACTATTCAAAAAATTATGAAAATTTACAGATAATTCTAAAATATTATTAAAAAGCTAGGAAAAATAAAATGGAAAGCTGACTAAGCAAAATAAGTAGATTTGGGCTAATAAGCAGTTTGCAAAAAGTCCAAAAATAAGCTAATCAGCACAAGACTCAACCAAATGATCAGGATAAGTTTCACAAACTTATATAAGCTTAAAACAACTTAAAACACACAGATAATCCCACAAATTAAGCTAATGGACACCTAATCAGTTTCAAAGTTCAAACAGAAAACTCAGAAAAAGGCCAACTTGCAGGGCAATTTAAGCTATGAAATAAGCTATTGAGATTCAACCTAATGGGGGCAAAAGATAGCCTATACTACTGGGTATCTTAAAAACACAAAAGCCCTATCACAATTTGACCAATTGATGTTCAATTAAAGCCAAGATCAGCAATAAAAAACAACCAGGTCTGCTGAGTGGTCTGTGTGTCTGTTTGTGTTGTGCAGAGGAGTGCACAGACCAAGGGACCAATTGAACTCTTATTGTTTGCACTAATTGGACTCAGAGGACTTAGACAATGCCAAGTAAAGGGTCAAAACAAGCTTGTTGCTAATTTTGGCTTGTTTGAGCTTCTGAGGGACTGAAATGGTCACAGTGGGTTCAAAACTTGACTTTCTATCTATGAGGCTAATTGAAACTCAGAAATGGCTTATTTAGGACTGCTAAAAGCTAGCTCAAGTTGAGCTTGTTGCAAATCTACAGTACCACTGCTTTTGGCCTATGAAACAGTCAAAACCAAACACCCCTTAATGGTGTGTCTGTTTTGATTTTACAAAGGAAAACACAAATCTGAAACTAAAAGACTTGATTTAACTTATGAACTAACTTATGTAAACCCTAATGAGCAACTTTCAACAGGAATATAAGCAATCAATTAAGCTATACTAGATTTGACTAATTTTGGTCTTTTTTAAGATTTTTAAGCAAAGTGAAAAACAACTATATAACTACTGATTATACTTAATGAAATACTCTTAGAAACTAGCAAAAAGTATGAAACAACAGGAATAAGCTACTTATAAGCACTTATACAATAATTTGGATTTTAATGCTAAAAAGCTAAAAAGCTTACAACTGATTTTGTGGCTATGTGGATAGCATGAACAGATCAGAACCAACCTAGCTTGTTCACACAAGCTAGAAAAACCCAAGAAAACTCTCTTGATCAGCTTATTCACCAAAAATAGCTTATTAGCTTCAATGGTTGACTTCTGTTGACTTTCTTGAGAAATCTTGTAAGATTAAGTACAAGCTTACAAAAAAGATTTAGAAAGCTTTTAAGAGCTTATGTCATTCCTTTCTGAGCTTGTGGTAGCTTATTATCAGCTTATTGGCTTATTATGTATGACAGAAACTTGGAAATGTTGAATTACTAGTGAACTAAGTTTAATACTAACATAATAAGATCGAATGAACTTGAAATAACTTTTATTAATTACTGATAGCTTGTATTACAAAAGATAACTACAAGAAATTAAAAATGATTATGCTACTTTTTTACCTACTTGCCAATTAAGGCTACAAAAGCTTCTATATATACAAAACTATGGTGGGATAATCCTAGCCGACATTCTTGAACATATCCCCATCCTTGAATTGCTCTAATTTAATCTCAAACGTCCACTTGTAATTTTGGCGGGAAATCAGGAAAAATGGTGTTTATCTCTGATTTAGCTAGTGGGAGTGGGAGAGAAGCATTTAATGCTTTTGGCAATGTTAGGTAACGTGTAGGAGGAGGGGGGATGAGGTGGTGAGTGGTTTTGGTGAGCTGGGGGGTGACTGAGTGGTATTGGCGGGATTGGTGGTTTAGGAGAAGACGGGTTTGACTTTGTTTGACTGAGTGGTTAACTCAGTCAAACAAGGGTTGGGGTTGGGCTTGTAAACATTGGGCTTGGGTAAACATTGGGCTTGGGTATTTGGGTATTGGGTTTAGGTAATAGGCTGGGTTGGATAGTTGGGTATTATTGGATTTGGTTTAGTGTTTAGATCCGGATTTTGGTTTTAGATAATCATAGGGACCAATCTTGTAATTCCAGCATAGTTGAGGGGCTGAAACTGTAATTTCCATAAAGTTATCACAAGGATATTATTTGCCAAGTTTAAATAGTACAAGGGTTTAAAACATAATTTTCCATTTTTAAAACACCCGGGGACTAATTTTGACAACTTTCAAACTTGGGGGACCAAAGTTGTAATTTTATGAAACTTTGCACCAAAGGACTTATTATGTAATTTTATGATTCTTAAAGGACCTTTGATGACTTTTCCTGTTTTTAGAATAACCAGGGACTAGTTTTGACAACTTTTGAAAGTTGAGGGACTGAAACTGCCAATTATGCAAACTTTGTTCATTTTTCAATTGTTTTTAAACATTTTGCATCTGAAACATATAAAACACAATTCTGGGATAATTTCAGTATTATGATGCATTTCTGAGTGTTTTTGGATGTTTTGGCAGCTCAGATTAGGTAAAAATGATGAGTATTTAGACACTCATCAGAGCTCCTCTCCGCCCTACTCCACTCCCCGAGTACCCAACTCGAGAGTTACTTCACTAGATCAACAAGCTCCCTTTTCGGCGAAGAAAACCTTACAATCGTCGATTACACTTTTTCCGGTACAAAGCTAAATACCGAGTTCTAGTTCGAGGTAGAACCAACCTGACGTCGCTTATACAATTTCCGACACTAAGCTAGATGTCGAGTTCTTTTACAAGGGTACAACCACTCCTGTTATGTTTTATGGCCCAACATAAAAACCTTGTGTTTTATGGCACAAACACATAAACCATCTAATCTAGTTTGGTGTTTAGATTGTGATGATGCTATGATGTTTACAATGATGATTCATGACATAAATGTCTACTGGATATAAATGGCTAATCTAAATGAACTTCCATTGATAGAAAGCCTTCAATGGATGAAGATCACAAGCTCCCTAAACTTGTTGTGATGGATCTTCATATATGTATGTGGAATCTACATGAACTTCTTGAATAAGAAGTCTTCAAACATTGAGGATGACAAGTGCCCTAGAATCTTCATATGTTGGTATGCTTTGGTGGATGATGACTTCAAGATCTCCAAGCCTTTTTGTAGATCAGGAGGTATGCTATGCTTATGATGGATGATGACTCACAATCTCTGATCTTGCTTCACAGGATCATTTCAGAGTATGCTTACAATATGATGAAAGTTAGTAACATTATGATCATGATGATAATGAAGATTAATGTGTGTTTCTACATGGTTAACTAAAGATCTAAGTGTATGCAAAGGGTAGAGAGAATGTATGTTCAAGTGATAAGACAATGGGTAAACAATGGGCTACTAATTATAGGCAAACTGTAAAACCAACCCACGGATTTGGCGGAACCAAATCCAGGGGTCCGTCCTTTATGGGTTTTGGTTCCGCCAAAGCCTGACAACATATCTTTCAAAATCTTTCCAAATCTTGCCAAGATATTACCAAATCCAATTCTTTGCTTGAAGATCTTTCCATGATATTCTCTAAATCTTCAAGATATCCTAAAGATATCCATATGATTTATGCAATGATGTCATGTACATATTTCCATTTTAAGAATAAAAATGTAAATAATGTAAATGTATATATGAATTTAATATGTATATACTAGCTTAACTAATATATGTTTACCAAGATGTACCATGTTAGTTTGACACCTAAAGTGTACTTATCCTATTAATCTTAGGAAACATGATGTACAAGTAAAAGTACTTGTATATGCAAAATGTGAAATGAGGTTCTAAGTAGAATGGTTAACCTTTTAAAATACTTAATGACCTAACCGTATTTTAAACATTCTAAATGGTTTGTTAAGGGTTTGATCATAATGCCACATAAAAAACATGTATGAACCTGTGTTGTATCATACAAGGACTCGAGAAGTCGAGAGGTGTTGAATGTATGTTGAGACAAAATAAGATAACAAGTAACTTGTACATTTTACGTTATGTATCAAGTTACATGTTTGTCATCAATCAAAACAAATGAGACTGCTTGCACTAACAATCTCCTCCTTTTTTGATGATGACAAAATATGTAAACGTGATAGAAAGTAAAATGTAAAAAAGTTACTTGTGTTCGTACTACCTTTTACATTACCTTCTTCGTTTACACTCTTCTCCCATATTACTTTCTCTGTTTACACCCTTCTCCCCCTTTTTTCGAAACAAAAAGGGTGTGTCCTTGGAGTTAACTTTATTTCTCCCCGAAATGGCGAGCTTGCATCATCCCTAGTGAAGTTAAGCTGTCTACTCCAATCTCCTATGGTTGTTGCGTCCCCTAGGTTGTTAGCAGATCCATGGATCAAATTAAGACTTTTAACCTACATCAAGGTTAGTGTTGTGCAACAAAACAAAAAATATATGAGAAATGCATGATGAATGAAATGCACATAGCAAACGCTACACGTGGGTAGGCTATGTTGGACTATCTCCTCCTTTTTGTCGAAACACAAAGGTATGGTGAAGAATGAGAATTAATATGAATGCGTGCATGCTCCCCCTTGACTGTTGCTTTCTCTTGGTCAATACTCCCCCTTGTCAGGGTGCCAAAGTATATGATGCAAGGATTTTGAGTGCTTGAATAGCTCCCCCTTGGACAATACTCCCCCTAGTTGGAGTGCCAAGTATATGATGCATGAAATAAGAAAGCTACAAAAACAAAGGTTAGTGCATGATTAGCTCCCCCTTGATCAATACTCCCCGTTGCTAGGGTACCAACGTATATGATGCAAGGATGAAGAATGCTACAAAATAAAGGTTAGTGTAAAACAATATTTGTCCTTGGACAAGTATGTGATATACAACAATGCGTGTATATGATGCATTCTATAAATGCTTGACGAAAGCTCCCCCTTGCTCTAGGACGTCAAGATGAACCTACAATAAAAGAAGGAAAATAATCGATGCAAACTTCATCCTTAGATGAGTATGCTATATACGATCGAGCGTATATGATGATGATCCTACAATAAAATGATTAGTGCAATATATTTCATTTCAAAGAAAAATAAGATGTATATATATGATGCAATATGTTAATGATATAAGCAACTCAAGACAGAGAACAATGATTATTTAGCATACCATGTCACAAGGTGTAATCTTCTAATAAGGATTACAATCACAAGAATATAATATGATAAAATCCTACAAAATAATGCCTATGAGGAGGATATGAAGTGGAGTTAAAGTGAGTGGTGATAGTGTTGGTGTTGGTTTACTGGCAGGTTTTTCGCTAATCTATGAGGTTGATGATTAGTGAAAGAAATGATGGAAGGTGGTGGTTTTAATGAATGCAATGAATTCAGAAACTCTAATGTATAGCAAATGCTATAAGAGTATTGAAGATTGTTAAGGTTATGACATTATCATCTACCAAAGATGATGTATCGTGCCATAATATATGCTCGAATGGAATTTAAGAGGAAGTGAAAACAATGATCACTTAGGAATAGAAATTCCATATACAACACTTAGAAATACTAGATACCTATATGAGGATGAAAATGACATCATAAGATGCGAGAGTGTTGGTTAGAACAACGTGTTGAGAATGACAATTTTGATATATCGTTTGCACTGACAATGACGTGTTTGATATCAAGGAAGAAAAGGATGAGATCCTATGATGGTGTTCTAGACAATGAGGTTGTGAGATTCAGGTTAAAAATAAAATCCTAGACTTGTTGGTTGTGAGAGAGTTGTTTGTTTTAAATGGTTTAAATACTGAACCAGGTACCAGCAGATTAGGCGAAACCAAATTTTTGATTCTGTCCGTCTTATCGAAGGGTACCGTGGGACCAGAATTAATTTGGTCACGTTTTGTCATTTTTGATCAAACGAAGGTTCAAGCTAAGGTCTATTTACTTATAACTACGGATTTGGTTTCACTAAACCTAGTCAAAGTCTAAGGAGACTTAATGGTTCATGTTTAAGAGGTTTGTCAAACACATGATGTGTTTTTCACTTGACGAGGTATTGGTGCAAAACTGTGATGTTGGGTTAAGAAGGTTTGACACACTTGTGTTTTTGTGAACTGATTTTAACTAAATGGTGTGAACCTATGTGTCGGTATTTGAGAGTGTAAGGGACATGTGTGAGTGTTCTTTAATACAAAAAGACAATTATGTGAATGAATTTCTCTCCCCCTTAATCGGTGGACATCCAACATAATGTGTAATGTATCGAATGAAGAATGACGATGCAGGTTAATGAAAGCGATGAGCTTAGTAATGTTTTGCGGATGTTGGTTAGCATACAAAGAACTTCATCCTTGAACTTACGTAGCTCTTCTCTATCAATGCGAGATGATCGCATGATGAGGCATGTGGTTTTCTCATGGAAGGTGTATTGTTATAACTAAAAGGTGGTGAAGATGTTTTTAGGAAAGAGGTCAATTGAAAGATACGCAGACGCAAATTCCAAGCCTCTAAAACTTAATCCTATTAGCTTTAAAAACTATATGCAAGTGAATGGATCCCATAAACATATTACTAATCTACGTAGCAATAAAGGGATTATGCAAAATTAGCATCACGAAGTGAGATAACAAATAATTTGTTATCAACCTACAAGACAAAAGGTTTAATGAAAAAAAATGTGATTATGATAGAAATCAACAAAACACCATATTCAACTACTAGACAAGAAGTTACCACATAGCATCAAGAAAAATTGTGAAATTGTTTTGATGTTAGGCTTATACACTTAAGCATACTTACCTATTAATTAACACAATGATCTATGTGATTAATTAGTAAAATAAACAGACTTCTAAATGTTTATCATACCAAAAGCACTTAGACATATTATAGGTGCACACATGGCAAACAAATAGTGTGACAAATTCACGAAAGAAGTGAGACAACAGATTCATGCAAACCATTGTAACATTTTTGGAACATGTATCATTTAGGCTATCCTACGAAAAGGCTTAATGAATGTCAACAAAAGACAAGAGCTTTCAAATATAAAAACATCATATAAAAAATATCATGTATATCATGAGTTAACAAGTAACATATTAATCTTGAAATAACATATAACAAAAGAATGAAAAATATCATACAAATCATGTTAACATATAGTTGCATGAAACATATATAAGAATGCAGACAAAACCTTTTCAAGGTTTACACATATGACTACCAATCAAATAGTTATTTTGTCAAGATACTTAATCATATCAAACAAATAACATGTAATCAACACATGTATGTGTAATGCAAGTGATTCTTAGGCTGGTCGCACTCCACTGGACTTCTTCGGTCGATCGGCCAAAAAAACCCAAAGGCACCGATCGGTCGTTGGGTCGCTTGGAGTGCTCACGATCGGTCGGTTGCTTCCCCAAAGAAATATCGATCAGTCTATCGACCGATTGTGAAGAATCAATGTGCGAAAAAAATCCAAACTATTCCAAACGGTTGGAATTTAAAAAAAAAAAAAAAAAAAAAAAAAAAAAAAAAAAAAAAAAAAAAACAAAAAACAAACAAACAAACAAACAAAAACTTTTTCAATCTTATAAATACCCACCTCAAACACACATTCAAACACACAATTTCAAACACAATTCAAATTCAACTTCTCATCCATAAACCACTTTTAATCATGTCAAACAAAAACACACCCACATCAAAAAACCGACGATCCAGGCTACCCCAAAACAACTTCTCGCCGGAAAACAACTTTGAACTACACGGCATAACACCACCACAACAACAGGGTTCGTGCACCCTCTTTTGAATACGCCTCACGATTACCACAACCCAACCCAAATCGAAACCCATTTTCCGTGAATCGTCCATTTGTTACACCATATCGTCCAAATACGGGTTATTACCAAGAACCAAGTGGGTCGTCGTATCGACCTAATTAACATGGATTTCTTGCAATCTCCCCAACATTATCAAGAATATTCCCCAATTCAGAATCTTGATCTTGATATGAATTTTGATGATTTCATGGCCAACCAAGAGACGCAACAATATCCCACTCAAGATACGTCGATGGGCCAAGGTTCGAGTCACGGTTCTTACCATGATTTGTACCACGGTTCTTTCGCTGTTGAGGACGATGACGATGTCGAAGAGACATCACCCATAAAACCAAGAACCGCTTCCCGACATGCTACGAATGCGAAGGCGAAAGACAAAGGGAAGAAGGCCGAACCCTCCCAAAAACAGACTAATTGGACAAGGGAAGAAGAGGTCGCTCTTTGTAAAGCTTGGGTATATGTCTTAGAAAATTCCCAACGAGGTAACGCTGTCAACAAGAACCACTTTTGGGAATTGATTATAACGTATTTCAAGAAAGAAACCGGTTCAGATCGAAGCTACGACTCTATTGCAAGCAAATGGAAGAATCGAATTAGGCCACGGGTTGGAAATTTTGCTGCTATCATGGAAAATATCAAGCTTAACCATGGTAGTGGTGAAAATGATGTTGATGATCATGAGAAAGCGTTGAGGGAATACCGTACGCTTTACAAGCATGAGTTCACCTTATTGGAATCTTGGAAAATCTTGAGGTAACTGTTGATGCAAATAATGTTATAAAAACGTTATTTATATCTTTCGATTACTTCACGTTTTGAGGATGACAAAATGTGAACTCACGTTACGTTAAAATTAACGTTAACAAGTTTTTAATCGGAAGATCCCGTTTCTACGCAAATCACTCTTGAACAAAGTTACAACTTGAACTAGTGATCAAAGAAGTGAATTTATGTTTTGAAAATTCACATTTTAAATGGAACAAAACATTTTTTCAAAAATACACATGACAAATTATTTTTGAAATATTAAGAAAAGTTTTAATGGAAAAATTAGTTTGAAAATCACAACAGCTATTTTTCCCCCCAAAATCAGCTCCAACCTTCCCAAAATAAGTTTTCACCAGAAAAGACAAAATTTGGAGCGTCCTAGTCTACCACGGCTCCACGGTACCGTTAAATTTAACGGAGCCGTGGGTTATTTAAAGGAGCCGTCCGTACCATTTTTTCTGTAACGTTCAGATTTTCTTTGCCTATAAATACCAACCCCTTTCACAGTTTTAGGCACCCTTCACACACAGAAAAATCCCTTAGCTAAATCCTCTCACACCTTTCACTTCTTAGGGTCATTTAGATTAGTTTTTCTTTGTTTCAAGAGTGATCCAATCATCCTTCAAGTGATCCTCTTCATACCTCTTCACTAGCAAGAGAAGAACACAAGTATCCAAGTTGATACAAGGTGTTGTCATCCCTCTTCATTAGCAAGAGAAGAACTCAAGTAATCAAGAAGATACTAGAGTTATAGTTGATAGGTTTTTGTAACACTTGTTACAACCTTGTTGTGTCTTAGCATACATCAAGTTTATTTCCTTTTTGTGAGTGAGAGTGAAGATCAAGTGTGATCTATAGAGATAGTGAACATCTCTTGAAGCCATTGGGCTTGTGTGATTGATCAAGAAGATCAAGGGTCATTAGGTTAGTGTTAGTTGAGTAGAGTGAAGTGAGTGTTGATCATTGTGATCGTGTTGAGATCTTGGTGATCTCTTGAAGCCACTGGGCTTGAGTGTTTGGTCACGTGGACCTTGGTAGATTGGTGCTAGCTAAGATTAGCACTCGACATCTAGCTTAGTGTCGGTAATAGGATAAGCGACGTGTACGGTTTTCTCCGCCTGAAGGGAGGTTGTTGATATAGTGTTTGAAACTCTCGAGTGTGGTACTCGGGGAGTGGAGTAGGGCGAAGAAGAGCTTCGTAGCCAAACCACTATAAATCCTCTGTCTCGGTTTGATCTTTCCAACTCTACTCTTTACTTTTATTTGTTATTATTACTTAGCTTAGTGTGTAGTTCATATTGGTGTTGATTGATTACACATAGAGTTCGAATCAAAGTTTCCAATAGCATACTTTTAAAACTAGATTTTTAAAAGAAGTTTTTAAACCGGTAAACTATTCAACCCCCTTCTAGTTTCCCACAATTGGTATCAGGAGCCACGTCAGTCAAGATTTTAAAGTATATTGTATTTTAAAACTTGAATCGATCAATGGATTCCGACAAATATCTAGAAGGGCAATCTATGCAAAGACCACCACTTTTCGAAACCGATTGTTTTATTTATTGGAAAACAAGATTCAAAACGTATGTGAAATCAAAAGACATTGATCTTTGGCATGTTATTACCGAGGGTGACTTTCAACCATTCAAAAGAATCCGGAAACTAAAAAGGATGAAATAGTTTCGTATGATAAACAAAGTGATGAACTAAAAAGGAAATTAGCCAAAAATAATGAGGCTAAAATGATGATTTATAATGCTTTGCCTAAAAAGGAGTTTGAAAGAATTTTCATGTGTAATACGGCAAAAGATATTTGGAAAACCTTGTTAGTCACTCACCAAGGTAATAACCAAGTCAAAGAGAACAAGATAGATTTTCTTGTTCAACAATATGAACAATTCTCCATTTCGGAGGATGAGTCAATAGATAATGCTTTTGCTAGATTTAATACTATTATCACTAGTCTTAAAGCTCTTGATGAAGGTTATTCTAGTAAGAACTATGTTAGGAAGTTCCTTAGAGCTCTACATCCTAAATGGAGAGCAAAGGTCACCGCCATAGAAGAGTCAAAGGACTTGGCGGCATTGTCACTCGATGAACTTATAGGAAACTTGAAAGTTCACGAGATGATCATCAAGAAAGACTCTGACATTGTCAAAGGCAAAAGCGAGAGAGTTAGATCTCTAGCATTAAAAGCCAAGAAGGAGTCTAGTGATGAGGAATGTTCAAGTTCCGGTAGTGAAGATGAAGAGTACGCACTAGCCGTTAGGAACTTTAGAAAGTTCTTTAGGAGGAAAGGTAGATTTCCTAGACAATCTCGCGATGAGAAGAAGTCATCCCAAAGAAATCATGATGAAAGAAAAGGGAAAAGTGATAGGAGATGCTATAGATGCGGAGATCCTAATCACTTCATAGGAGAATGTCCTAAGCCACCAAAATCCAACAACCAAAGAGCCTTTGTAGGAGGTTCTTGGAGTGATAGCGGTGAAGAAGAAGAGAAGAAGTCTAACGATGAAACGTGCCTAATGGCTCAAGCTTCTAACGAGGTACATTTCGACTCTTCTTATTATAGTGATAATAATTCGTCAATAGATGACAGTGAATTACATGACGAATACAACAAACTATGCGTAGTTAGTACTAAGATCTTAGGTAGAAACACAAAGCTAAAATTAAAATTAAAAGAACTAGAACTACAAGTCTTAGAACTAAAAGATCAAGTCAAGAGACTTGAGAAAAACAAGGAAGTAGACTTAATATGCAGGTCATGTATAAGTCTTCAAGTAGAAAATGAAAAAATTAAAGAAAATGCTTTAAGAATCATTAAGTTTGATGAAGGAACTAAAAAGCTTAATGATATACTTGAAAATATTAGATATAGTGAACATGACCGTTCGGGTTTAGGATTTGACCCAAATCAGGCTTCTACAAGTGGTACTAAACAAGTAAAATTTGTAATGCCTGAAAAGTCCATGTCTGAAGGTGACGGCACCATTAAAGGTACAGATGGCACCACTAAATTTAGTGGTACCGTGGTACCGTGTGGTGCTGAGGACAAAACTGGGTCAATTCTGAAAAGTAACTTAAGTCCTAAACCAAGTCACGTAGTTGTAAATAGAACTAAAGTGTCTACTCCAAGTAGAGAGGAAACCAAAGGCTTTAAAAAACCATTGTCATCTCCCGAACATGGATTTGTAAAGCGTGACACTAGGTCAACTACTCCTCCACCTAGAAAGGTAAACTCTCCCAAACCTCGGTCTAGAACTCCTCTACCGAGAGGTAACTTTAGAAGACAAAATCATCCAAGTAACTTTCCCGTAACTTGTAATGATCGTCCACCACAAAGTTACTTACCATGGGAAATGTGTCCTCCATTCTCACATCCTAAACTAACGCAACAAATGCGGAGGATGTTTAACTCTAACAACTTTGGACCCATGAGATATTGGGGACCAGATGTTTGAACATTTGTTTTGCTAGGAAAACATGCGTGTAAATAAACCTTGGAGTCTAACAAAAGGAGTATGATGCGTTATCAAGCAAATCCGGTGACGCAATAGTCAAGTCGTGTCTTTCATGCTTAACATCCAACAAAGGTACCCTAGTCTTCTAGTTTTAAGAGCAACACCTCAGGCACAGGTACGCTTTCTTAAAACACCCTTTGTTAGTAGTAATGTTTGGCATGAAATAGTGTAGTTAGAATCTAACATGGTAGGCACTATAACACAGAAACTCTATTCACATCTCATCATGCCAAATTCAACTTGTCCAGAAATGTTCGATGATCGCTTGAAGATCATGCGTGACAAGTTTGAATTAAGCATTGATGAGTGAATCAAGTTCCCTTCCTTGCACATATGTAATCTTGCCTAAATTAAGTATCCCTTTAAACTTATGTATACTATATGTATGAGATACATAGTTTAAGTAATAGTCTTTATTGACAATAACGCCCATATCCGCAAATGCGAAACTCAAAGAGACGAAGAAAGTGAGTGCGCGGATATAACTAGGTTAGGGGCATAATAGGTAAAGTAGTTTACCTAACAGCAAGTAGGTCCATTATCATGAATAGTGTTGGCTTTGTGCCCACTTGTAAGAAGTGTCCCAAAACTTCTTACATCAAAGTGTTCAATGTATCATACGATGCATTGAAGATACTACACACTTGAGACTACGATATCTCAAGGAGACGGTTGTGGAAAATGTTTCTATACCAACTCTGATAATGCGAGAGTTGATGTGGATTGAGACATAAAGATCAATGTTTGTACCTTCATAGGTTTGTTAACAAACTTCTTGGTTCCCCAAGAAACAAACTACTCTTGCTATTTCCACGACCGAAGCCGAGTACGCAAGCGCCGGAAAGGCATGACAACAAACACTATAGATGAGACAACTCCCTGTGAAGAGTAGCAGTCAAGATGCCATTAGACTTGTCCGGGAACCCTATAGTTTGCTCATGAACGAAGCTCGTCGAAGTACGTCATCTCCCCGCGGAAAGACATCTCCTCCGTCATGATAACGTCGAAAGAGAAATCTTTTCTTTGAAAAGTATCTCTTCTCACCTTAACCTTTACATTCTCGTCAAATGACCTCTTAATACTCCATTGGAAATATTAATGTCATCTCTCACGTCCCATCATATGACTTTTCAAGTCATTCCTCATATCCCGCTCATGACTATTTCAATATTTCTATGGAAATATTAAAGTCATCCCTCGCGTCATACCTTATAACCTTTCATCCTCTCTTATGACTATTTGAATATTTCTCTGGAAATATTGAAGTCATCTCACACATCCATCTTATTCTCGACTCATGACCCTTGAATATTTCATTGGAAATGTCAAGTCATTCCCTAAGCCTCATCTCATGACCTTGTAATATTTCACTGGAAATATTAACGTCATTCCTCGCATCTCGTCATATGACTTTTCAAGTCATTCCTCTCATCCCGCTCATGACTATTTGAATATTCCTTCGGAAATATTAAAGTCATCCGTCACGTCATACCTCATAACCTTTCATCCCTTCTATGACCTCTCTAAAGTTTCGCGGGAAACATTGAAGTCATTCTCTACAAATCGCCCATGACTTTTTTAAGTCATATTTTTCACTCGTCACATGACTCATGAATATTTCACGGGAAATATCAAGTCATTCCTCGTGTTGCGTACTCCGACTAATTAAATATTTCATGGGAAATATTATAGTCATCCTCCTAAACATAACTCATAACTTCTATTTATTTCACGGGAAATACTAGAAGTAAATCCTCATCCAATGACAACTTAGTCAATTTCCACGGAAACACTAAGGTCATTTCCGGTCATCCCATTTAATCATCTTTCGTCAAAAAGTTTATTAGGTATAAACTTTTTCCTCGTGTCAAAAAGTCTTACTAAATAAGTAAGATTAATCAGCCAAAAGTCAAAACAGAAGAAAAACTGGACCATCAGACATACGGCTCCACTAATGTTTAGTGGAACCGTGGAGCCGTGCATCTGATAAACGCGCCCAGTTGCTCTTTTCTTCTGCACAAATTTTCCAAACACACAAAACCACTTCCACTTGCTGTCAAAACCGAACCATAACACCATAATTCAATTAATCTTTTGCAAATCAAGATTGAGGCATTGAAATTAACAAATCCTAACCACAACATCATCAATTGTAAGTAATTCACTCTTAATTTCTTTTAAATTGAGTCTATGGTTTGTTCTTGAGTATAAATCCGAATTAGGAATTTTCAAAATTAGTTAAACCCTTGTGAAATTAAGACTAGGATTAGACAATGTAGCATTCACATGATTCCCTAAACCTAGGATTTCCAAAAACCCATTTGTGTTGCAAAACCTAATCCGAAATTAACAACTAAAATCGGATTATGGTTGATTGCTTGTAGTGGAATCATGTTTAGGATGATTAAAATTGGATTAGGAACGTTCTGCATTAAAGCTTTTCAATCTTAAAGCTTGTTGGCGCCATGTTGAGGCATTTGCCAAACACCCCAATTCGATCATTTTTCGAAAAACTTCACAAGTCTAGGATCATGAAACTTTTTTTTCATGCATTGTTGATGCAAATTAAAAACGTTTTTGCATGCATACATGAACTCTCAAATATGACTCGAAGTACATAATTGATATGTATTGTTTGACATATTTGATTGAGCAAAAGTGAAGTTAGGAGCGTTTGGGTAATCTCTTTAGGATAGTTTTAGAGTCGAGATTGCCGCACCTCCACATTGTTTTCATTTAGGCACACACACTAGAGGTGTAATCATTAAAATGCAACGAACTAAAATATACAAAAATATTTTTTTGTAGATAAACAATGCCTCGAAATGATTATCAAGATACCAAACCATACATTCTTAGTACTCTTGAAAATCTAAACATTCCCGATGAGCAAAGAGCTTATCTCGCTAAAGTCCAAAATCGATACATATACGAAGGGCGTGTAGTCGATGCACTCTATGTCACGACAGACAACATCAGTGCCTGTTTCCCTTCTATCGAGTTCGATTGTTTATACAAAATAAACGATCAAGTCTGTCCTCGTTTTATTCTCGAGTTCTATAGTCGTGTCCGTACCTACACCGATCTTGACGGAAACGTCTTTCTTGATTTTTGGATTCGACACCAAAATATCATATTGTCTGTCACCGAGATTGGTCACATTCTCGGTATTCCCTCATATGGTCAGTGTGCATTCACTAAAGACCATTCTCTAGAGTCTCTTTACTACAATCTTGAGAACGAAGGTGCCTATTGTACCGAAGTTCCCGACATTGAAGTAATTAAACAAGTAATTCAAATCCCTCGAGTCACCAACACGTATCAAAAACGTGATGGTTCCATCGTCTACCTCGACCCAAACAAAATATACCTCAAAGAGCTCCGTCCCAATATTAGAAATTGGGAACTTCTTCTGCGTGAGAACGCGTTAAGCCTTGCAGGCAACCGTGATCACGTTCCGGCAAGTCTTGCCCACATGCTCTACTGTCTTAGTATCGAGGAACCTTACAACCTCGCATACTACATGGTCAAATGGATGGCCAGTATTCATCGTTGTTCCGATGAGCTCATGCCATACGGCACGTTGCTTACTCGTTTATTCAGGTGGGTTATACAAACCTACCCATCTCTCAATGATGTCGACTATGTCCTAGTCAATCCGGTTATGAAACCACTTGGTGGACCACAACGTCGCACAAAGCAACGTAAGAACAAAGGGTCCAAATGTGGTCGTAAATCCACTTCCGATATTCCCCATTCTTCCTCCTCATTCGGTCACAGTTCGTCATCTCAACCCATGGATGAGGATGATGATGAGGTGAACGAAGAAGGAACGTCTCGTCCTAATACTCCCTCTCCCGACACCTTCTTTGACAACCTTGATACCTCATCATTTCGACGTACAACCGACCTCGAAAACGGGATGGTCAACCTATCCCACGTGATGAGAAGGCAAACCACAATGTACAATCGACAAGCCTCAATGCATGAGCAAACTATCGGGGGATTCAAGTCCATTGGCAAGGCGATCAAAGGGCTTGGGAACAAGATCAAAAAGTTGGGGAAGAAACGAGACTAGTTAGGATTAGCTTAAGTAGTACTATTAACATAAGTATTATTAAGCTATTATAAATAAATTCATGGCATTAACTTGCTTGGAATGTTCCCTTTTTAACATTTTAACACTTCAACATGGTTAATTCTCTTGTTAATTAATCCTCATGTTGGTTTATCTTGCCTAACTCATGCATGTTAGCTTATTTTATTACATGCACTAGATGTTAAAAATGCTTGGATTCATGCATGCTTAATAGCTACCTAAATACATAGATGATCACATGATCATGTTAGTTGCTAGTTGAAACTAGCTTTAGGAATTCTATGTGTTTAGTGATTTGAGGCTTTGAGATTTGCAGCCAATGGATTCCCCAGAAAATTACCCCATTTAGGCTGCCTAAAACCTGCAGACCTGGAAAGAAGGTCAAAAGAGCCCACGGCTCCATTAAATAGGCCACGGCTCCACTAAATTTAGTGGTTCCGTAGTACCTTTAATGGTACCGTGCCTCTGGAAGACGAAAACTGCAATTCTCTTCCACTTTTTGACTTCTTTTCCCTGAAAAACTGCAACCATAACCTGATTCCCATGCACCCAAATCCCCAAATTAAACATCCTTTTCAACCTTGCATGCTTATGATTTGGCTATTTAAGCTAACATCATGCATTGCCATTCTTACACCCATCCTTACACCTTCACACTCACCACACAACCATCATGGGATCAAGGGTATTCAAGAAAACTAGATTCAACATCAAACCAACCAACCAAACCACTATAGTTGATCAATGGATCAAGAATGTCAACATACCCCAATCATCAACTAAATTTTTGGTTCTGTCCGTCAGATTGGGCGAAACCAAATTTTTGGTTCTGTCCGTCTTATCGAAGGGTACCGTGGGACCAGAATTGATTTGGTCACGTTTTGTCATTTTTGATCAAACGAAGGTTCAAGCTAAGGTCTATTTACTTATAACTACGGATTTGGTTTCACTAAACCTAGTCAAAGTCTAAAGAGACTTAATGGTTCATGTTTAAGAGGTTTGTCAAACACATGATGTGCTTTTCACTTGACGAGGTATTGGTGCAAAACTGTGATGTTGGGTTAAGAAGGTTTGACACACTTGTGTTTTTGTGAACTGATTTTAACTAAATGGTGTGAACCTATGTGTCGGTATTTGAGAGTGTAAGGGACATGTGTGAGTGTTCTTTAATACAAAAAGACAATTATGTGAATGAATTTCTCTCCCCCTTAATCGGTGGACATCCAACATAATGTGTAATGTATCGAATGAAGAATGACGATGCAGGTTAATGAAAGCGATGAGCTTAGTAATGTTTTGCGGATTTTGGTTAGCATACAAAGAACTTCATCCTTGAACTTACGTAGCTCTTCTCTATCAATGCGAGATGATCGCATGATGAGGCATGTGGTTTTCTCATGGAAGGTGTATTGTTATAACTAAAAGGTGGTGAAGATGTTTTTAGGAAAGAGGTCGATTGAAAGATACGCAGACGCAAATTCCAAGCCTCTAAAACTTAATCCTATTAGCTTTAAAAACTATATGCAAGTGAATGGATCCCATAAACATATTACTAATCTACCTAGCAATAAAGGGATTATGTAAAATTAGCATCACGAAGTGAGATAACAAATAATTTGTTATCAACCTACAAGACAAAAGGTTTAATGAAAAAAAATTTGATTATGATAGAAATCAACAAAACACCATATTCAACTACTAGACAAGAAGTTACCACATAGCATCAAGACAAATTGTGAAATTGTTTTGATGTTAGGCTTATACACTTAAGCATACTTACCTATTAATTAACACAATGATCTATGTGATTAATTAGTAAAATAAACAGACTTCTAAATGTTTATCATACCAAAAGCACTTAGACATATTATAGGTGCACACATGGCAAACAAATAGTGTGACAAATTCACGAAAGAAGTGAGACAACAGATTCATGCAAACCATTGTAACATTTTTGGAGCATGTATCATTTAGGCTATCCTACGAAAAGGCTTAATGAATGTCAACAAAAGACAAGAGCTTTCAAATATAAAAACATCATATAAAAAATATCATGTATATCATGAGTTAACAAGTAACATATTAATCTTGAAATAACATATAACAAAAGAATGAAAAATATCATACAAATCATGTTAACATATAGTAGCATGAAACATATATAAGAATGCAGACAAAACCTTTTCAAGGTTTACACATATGACTACCAATCAAATAGTTATTTTGTCAAGATACTTAATCATATCAAAAAAATAACATGCAATCAACACATGTATGTGTAATGCAAGTGATTCTTAGGCTGGTCGCACTCCACTGGACTTCTTCGGTCGATCGGCCAAAAAAACCCAAAGGCACCGATCGGTCGCTGGGTCGCTTGGAGTGCTCACGATCGGTCGGTTGCTTCCCCAAAGAAATATCGATCAGTCTATCGACCGATTGTGAAGAATCAATGTGCGAAAAAATCCAAACTATTCCAAACGGTTGGAATTTAAAAAAAAAAAACAAAACAAAAAAAACAAACAAACAAACAAAAACTTTTTCAATCTTATAAATACCCACCTCAAACACACATTCAAACACACAATTTCAAACACAATTCAAATTCAACTTCTCATCCATAAACCACTTTTAATCATGTCAAACAAAAACACACCCACATCAAAAAACCGACGATCCAGGCTACCCCAAAACAACTTCTCGCCGGAAAACAACTTTGAACTACACGGCATAACACCACCACAACAACGGGGTTCGTGAACCCTCTTTTGAATACGCCTCACGATTACCACAACCCAACCCAAATCGAAACCCATTTTCCGTGAATCGTCCATTTGTTCCACCATATCGTCCAAATACGGGTTATTACCAAGAACCAAGTGGGTCGTCGTATCGACCTAATTAACATGGATTTCTTGCAATCTCCCCAACATTATCAAGAATATTCCCCAATTCAGAATCTTGATCTTGATATGAATTTTGATGATTTCATGGCCAACCAAGAGACGCAACAATATCCCACTCAAGATACGTCGATGGGTCAAGGTTTGGGTCACGGTTCTTACCATGATTCGTACCACGGTTCTTTCGCCGTTGAGGACGATGACGATGTCGAAGAGACATCACCCGTCAAACCAAGAACCGCTTCCCGACGTGCTACGAAGGCGAAGGCGAAAGACAAAGGGAAGAAGGCCGAAACCTCCCAAAAACAGACTAATTGGACAAGGGAAGAAGAGGTCGCTCTTTGTAAAGCTTGGGTATATGTCTCAGAAAATTCCCAACGAGGTAACGCTGTCAACAAGAACCACTTTTGGGAATTGATTATAGCGTATTTTAAGAAAGAAACCGGTTCAGATCGAAGCTACGAATCTATCGCAAGCAAATAGAAGAATCGAATTAGGCCACGGGTTGGAAATTTTGCTGCTATCATGGAAAATATCAAGCTTAACCATGGTAGTGGTGAAAATGATGTTGATGATCATGAGAAAGCGTTGAGGGAATACCGTACGCTTTACAAGCATGAGTTCACCTTATTGGAATGTTGGAAAATCTTGAGGAAACTGTTGATGCAAATAATGTTCTAAAAACGTTATTTATATCTTTCGATTACTTCACGTTTTGAGGATGACAAAATGTGAACTCACGTTACGTTAAAATTAACGTTAACAAGTTTTTAATCGGAAGATCCCGTTTCTACGCAAATCACTCTTGAACAAAGTTACAACTTGAACTAGTGATCAAAGAAGTGAATTTATGTTTTGAAAATTCACATTTTAAATGGGACAAAACATTTTTTCAAAAATACACATGACAAATTATTTTTGAAATATTAAGAAATGTTTTAATGGAAAAATTAGTTTGAAAATCACAACAGCTATTTTCCCCCCCAAAATCAGCTCCAACCTTCCCCAAATAAGTTTTCACCAGAAAAGACAAAATTTGGAGCGTCCTAGTCTACCACGGCTCCACGGTACCGTTAAATTTAACGGAGCCGTGGGTTATTTAAAGGAGCCGTCTGATAGTCGTGCTAAAACGCGTCACAAGTCAACACCTCTCACGAAGAAAAGTCAACTCGTGACGGTTTGACGCGACAATCGATTTAATAACCGGATAAGCGAATACCCGGGTCGAGGTCCCAACGAGGCGTGAAATTGAGGATATAAATTTTGGTTTGGTATTAAAATGCTTGAAAAGACGAAGGTTGCTTTGGTTTTTAATATCTAAAAAAAATGAAAAATCAATAACGTAACCGGTAAACTACGAACGAGTAAAAACGTCAAATCTATTAAAAATTAACCCTACGAGTACCAAAATAATTTTTCTACGTCCTAAATATAAAAAGAAAATTTTGGAAAAAAGAAAAATATTTTTTCTTTGACTTTTTAATAATTTTTTTTATAATTTAAAAACTATTTAAAAGACACTAAATGATAAAAAAAATACTAAATGAAAAGAAAAAAATCTGAAAATTTTTCTTAAAATACTTTGAACTAAACAGAAGCTATGAAAAATATAAAAGGGTTCAAAAAGCTACTTAATAAGCTGTCAACAAGCCAAAGTCGTTAATTAAGCTAACTAAGAAAGAAAGGGTTAAAAAGGTTAATTGTGTAATAGATTTCAGAAAAACCCAAAGGGTGTGGTGGTAAGGTGTTGGTGTTTGTGAGCTTAAGGTCTGGGGTTCGACCCCCAGTTGTGCACTTTTTTTGGTATCATTTTTTTTTCAGTGTTCTCTTTTGGAAATCTGAACAAACAGGCAACATACGATACTAGTGGATGGAAGTATAGATATTATACCATTCAAATATCCAACTTGTTGACAAGTTTAATACTAAGAAAACAATAATGATATCATAAACTCGGCAAATTAAGCAAAATTTAAACTCAAAGAGGGGCTAAAACTAGACTATACAAAAAAAACTTGCACAGAACTGGAATAAAGAAAAACATACTGATGCACAGATATGTTATATTACTAACTAAAACCAATCAAAACTAATATATTTATAAACCCAACTTTTAAAAGTGACTTTTAACTTCTAAATGAACTAAAAATCAGCAAAATCAAGTCCTAAGAAACTTATCTCTATACTAAGCTGTACTAGCATGTATGAACCTCAAGATTAAAACCACCAACTTAAGTCCAAAAAAAAAAATCCTCAAAGTTGACTGAACAGAAGAAAAACTAAAAAAATGCAGACTGATCTAAACCTAGTGCAGACATTCAAGATGGGTAAAAATGGGAAGAACTCAAAAACATGCAGACCTAAGAATGAAACCACACCAGCCCTTTTAATCATCAACTTAGTAAACTTTAATGAACAAACTAGGAATAACTAATTTAAATACTATCCTACTGAAGTATTTTTAAGAACAAATAAGCTCTAAATAAGCACTACTCTATTAAGCTGTTAGTACTTTTTTTCTAACTTTTTTGGAACAAATCTGAACTAAGCTATGATAACTGATAAAAGCAATAAATAAGCAATGACAATCATAAAAGTAAACTTAAACATGAACAATAAGCAGATAAATAAGCAATGATAAGCATAAATAAGCAAAAGCAGCAAAATTAAAATTTTAAATAAGAACTGAATTAAAAAAAAATAAGAGTAAATTACAATCTGAATATTAAAATAAAAATACCTTAAAAAACTAAGCTAAAAATAAACCTCGTTCTACTGCTACTCAAAACAAAACTATTTATAATACTAAAAAATACAAAAACCCTAGAATGAGTGTGTTTTTTGTGTGAGTGTGTTCCTCTTCGTGCACTTGTGCTTCTTCCATAGCCCTTGGATCATTTCTTGCTCCCCACAACTTTTATTCTTGATCGTTGATTTTTCTTTAGTGCCCAGGATCGCTGAGGTGGAGTGGGGGGACCAAGACAACCCCATGTGGGTTTTTTGGACGGAGGTGGTGAGCTGGTGAGAGTGATGGTGACGGGGAAGGGGTTAACAGATGATTAGCGGGAAAGGAGGGATGAAGAGATGATGAATAGTGATTAGGGCAGGGATTTCGTTTGATTGGGGATTTGACCAAGGAAAGGGGGTTTGACTTCGGTTGATATATTATTAGAAGGTGGGTGGGTCAGGTCAAGGTGGATAGTGGGCTGGGTTTAAGTTTAGTGGTGGGCTGGTTGGGTTTAAAGAGTTAGGGGATGGGTAGTGTTTTGATTTGGGTTGGGGTTTTATATATAATGGGATCCGGTTGTTAAAGTTTAGAGTAGTAGTAGGATAAATGGGATTTAGTAAAAGGACCAAATATGTAAACATGTAAACTTCAGGGACCAAATCTGCCAACATAGCAAAGTTCTTCTAAGGTCCAATTTTTCCAAGTAATAATAATCCAAGGGTCGTTTGGGATTTTCCGAGCTTGAATTAAATCCGAATAAATAATGTCTTTTCCGTCTTCGGTTTTCGGCTCTTTTCCATATTAAGCTCGATTTTGTCCATGTTTGCCCTGTTTTCAATCGTTTTTTGTGGGTTTTTTCGGGTATAAAATGATGAGTAAAAGGCCACTCATCAATCCCCCACACTAAGCAATTGCTAGTCCCTAGCAATCCGATCATATGAAGTAATGAAATGATCATATCGAGGTTACCAAAAATATATCACACCCCGTTTTGACTTTATTATAAAATGCAAGTAAATTAAAATGAGATAAAACGTAAATGACATGCTTGATTTTCAAAAATGGCATCATGGAACGGGATTCACACAAAATGGGTGACTCCGGGGAATTGTAATCGCCATCCTCTTTTTAGTACTTAAGTTCAAAACCCTTGTGCAAACGTTTTTGTAAAATGCTAACACTACTTATATTAGTAACCTATGTAAGCCGAGACTTAACTTTTCACTCCCACAATGATTCATAAGTTAGGTGTGTGTGCTTGTTTTCAAAGTTTTGACCGTAAAAATTGACATTTATTAGGGTTAAAAACCGACAATGATTTAGAAATTAGAGATTCAAAGGTGAGATCACTCCATGTAGCGACTTTCTTCTCAGCTTATCCTTAGTAAACTTAGGAGGCTAGGTTTTTACACCCTCGAGAATAGTATCGAAGCTCACGGGATCTTTGAAGTCAACAATTTCTAAATCACCGTCCAAATTTTTAGACAATTTTGACGAATACTAGTTCAACTTTTGATTTAAATTTAAGAAAAAGCAAGTTTCGCACATTTATTCATAAGCAACATAAACAAACATCTTTTTCATTTTTCATCAATTTTTCCACTTTTTTTTTCTTTTTTTTTTCACTAACTTTTTACTTGCGTACCCTAAACGACGGAGCTTCACGGTTTAGTTCCAACACCTTACACCTTTCGGAATAAAGGATCCAAGGGCCGTTACAACGGAGTGTTCCAAGACACTAGACATTCCTGAAATGAGGATCCAAGGTGGTTAGACCAAGACCTCACACATTCCTGAACTAGAGGTCCAAGGGCCGGTGCAAGAGGGTAGCTAAGACCTAAACGCCTTTCGGAAATAAGGATCCAAGGCCCGATCTCGAACCGAAAGTTAGGACTTATTTATTCATACTTAAAACTTTAACTTTTGCAACTTTCAAGCAACGTCTCACTTTCATTTTGCATTCTTATTATGTTTGTAAGAAAGCATGCTTGTTCTGAAATTTAAATAAAACTTTGAACTAGTATTCTAAATCAAGATTGCATAAAAATTTATTTGCTTAACAAAATCGGTTTTTGCGTTCAAAAGTTTGAAAATAGCACTAATTTTAGTCAGATTAGGATCTTCTGGGAGGAAAAGCCATAGATTACTTATATAAGCTCTAAAGAGAACCAACTACTCCACGCTTAGCATTTTCATTTGCACAATTCGTAAAAACTTAGCCTAAACGTTAAGGGTAGCAGCTAGATCAACACTCTAGCAGAGTCGGGATTCCCTTTGTTCTAGCCTAATCAAGTCTAAACTTCCACTAATACCGAAGCATTAATGTATAGCAAATTATTTTTATTGTGCCAAGCACTTCTTTTAGACGAAAAATACGATAAAAATTTTAAAATTTTTGGTCAAAACGGGGGTGCTAGGGGACTACAAGGTACAAAATGTGAAATTTTTTAAAATTTGGGTCAAATTCGCAAGAATTCCCCCCCACACTTAGAATTGAATATTGCCCTCAATATTCAAAGTACCGGCCTAAGCCGTCACTATAGAACGTAAAAAGGTAATACTACTAGCTAAGTGTGGAAACGAAATCTTTTTCACAAAAAGGATTTTAAGATATCCCTGGATAATCATAAACACAAAGATAGGATATTGGGCGGCTGGATTGAAAACAGGCGCGTCAATCATCACGATCTACGGGAATCCTGAAAACAAAGGCAAACATACAACAACAAAGCACAAAGTAGAGGAATTCCCCCACACTTAGTGTTAGAAATAAGAAAGAAGATAGAATGATAGGCATGGGTTGCCACCCACGAAGCGCTTGTTTTTGCTAACCGAGTCACGAGCTTGACTCGACCCCGAATTCATTTGTCCATGGGGAAGCAAGTGGAAGAGATAATCTCCATCGGACTTTCATTCAAAATGTTTGGATAAACATTGAAGTGCTTGAAAGTTCCACACCGACGAGATACCCACGGTATTTTAATAGTAGAAACTATTAGGGGCGATACCGGGGTCAAATATGGTGTCCTCATTCCCGTAGTTGAAAAGGGAAAGAGAAATCACACCATATGTGATGAAGAGAAGCAAGATTTTTATGACTATCATAAAAAACTCTCCATCATCAAAAGCAATATTTTCTTCAACGGGAGGGAGGGTTGGGATAAGATCTTCAAGAATTAAATCCTTATGATCACTAATACCTCCCCCCACACTAGAATCATCCTCAAGATCAAAGTAGAAATGATCATATTCCGGAGGAGATAAATGAAGGAGTTCATCGGAGAACTCCTCATGATAACGATCATTCACATTAAAATGAAATGAATCATACTCTGGAAGAGAGAGATAAGAATGGGAAGTGGTACTGCCACTACCCGTCTTTTCTGAATGATCGATATCAAAGGAAAAGGCTTCGTAAGCCGAGAGTGAATAATCAGGATGAGAAGTGGGATTGCCACTACTCTCCTCTTTGTCATCAAAAACAAAACTCTCATATTCAGGAAAAGCATCCTTGAGCTCGTGCTCCGAAGGATCTAATGATTTTTCCTCAACATCAACTTTCTTCGGGGGGAGAGAAAATAATGGTTCATCAAATATCATTTTTTCCAACAACGGAGCGTCTCCCCCCGGATCACAATCGGGCTCAACAATTTTCGGTGAAATTGGAGCATCAAACAAGAAAACCTCGAGCTCTTCCTTATAGATATCACTTCCCTCAAACGGAGGAGAATGATGGGAAGAGTCGGAAATGAGTGGTGCGGAAATATCAATACGATAAACCGATTCCGAAGGTGGGGCAAGTGATGCGCTCTTAGAGCTAGCAGTTTTCACCACTTCCGTTGTATCCTCCGATTCGTGTTCATTGTAATCAAGAACACTTTTAACTTCAGCACAACTCTTAAACCATTGACTTGAACCAGGGGCAATTTTCATTGCTTTGAGCTCAGCATGTTTTTGTGACGTACTCTTGACCGTAAATCTTGAAAGTATATCAGATTTTTGATCAATCGTAGCAACGTTGCATTTAGACCCCTGATTAATATTAAACGTGACCGCTTCATTATCAACACGAATGGTTAATTCTTCAGCGTATACATCAATGAGAGCACGGCTCGTTCTTAAGAAAGCTCTACCTAAAATGAGTGGAACTCGAGGATCAGCATCAAAGTTTACCACAACAAAATCAGTGGGAAAGTGGAATTTTCCTACTTTCACAACAACGTCCTCGGCTATTCCAAGCGGATGAGTAATAGTACGGTCCGCTAGCTCGAGTGTCATGCAAGTAGGTGTAAGCTTTGGAAGAGACAATTTTTCCCATATCGAGAGTGGCATAAGGTTAATGCTTGCGCCAAGATCGGCCAAGGCGGAGCATTGAACCATCCCCGAGAAATCACATGGGATTAAAAACTTGCCGGGGTCTCCGAGCTTTTCGGGAAGCTTTTTGAGGATAACCGCCGAGCATTGCTCATTTAGGGGGGTTTTTGCCATCTCCGACAACTTTTCCTTGTTGCTTAGCAAACTTTTCAGTTTAGATGCAAATTTTGGCATAAGAACGAGAGCATCTGCAAAGCTTATGTCAAAATGCAACTCATTGAAGATTTGAAAGAACTTTTCCATTTGTTGATTGTTTTTTTCTTTATGCTTCTGATCATTAAGCCTTGAAGGATATGGTATTGAAGGCTTAGAATTTGTCTTCGAAACATCGGGTTCCGGAATTGGAGTTTGGATTACTGGAGGTGGGACGTGTGCGGTACTTTGTGGGCTTGAGGTGTGCACCTTGTCCTTTATTACCTCCTCCTCTCGTTCCACTTCCTTCACCGGAGAAGGAGTAGGAATCGAGGGTCCGTCATAAGCTTTACCACTTCGGGTGGTAACAGCTTTCAACTCTCCCTTTGGGTTAAGAATTGTATTAGCTGGGAGAGTTCCTGAAGTAGAAGCTTGATTAGCTTGATTAGCTAGATTAGCTTGTTAAAATTGATGGATGAGGGTATTTTCAATCTTTGTTTGCGATTGATCAATTTTGCTTTTGAGCTCATTACCCTGCTTAGTCAAAGCATTTTGAAAATCGTTTTTCAAAATTGTGATTTGATTTTGCATGGCCCTCATTTTCACCTCATTTGTCTTAATGTAATTTGCAAGATCATTTGAGGGAGCAATAGGGGCAGGGTAATTTGGAGCTTGATACCCTTGATTGAAATTGACCCCTTGGGTCGGGTATTGATTAGTAGGGGCTTGATATGGAACATTTGGCCCCCTACTTAGGTTTTGATTAAACCTATTTTGATTGTTTGGTTGAGAAAAACCGGGTGGTCCTGCTCGATAGTTAGCTCGATAGCTCGGGTCAACTTGAGGATGGTATTGAGTACCTCCTTGGTTGTAAGACCCGGCTACGGCATTGCTTTTAAAAGGCCGGCCATCGGTGGCAGTACAATTATAATAAGCATGAGGACCACCACAAGTGACACAACTTTCCTCCACCGCTTTGACTTGATCGGGTGGAGAAGCTTGTGGGGTAGAAGAAAGAATTTTTGGGATGGAGAGAACCAAAGCTTGTACTGTATCCGTAAGCTTGTCAATTTTAGCATCCGTGCTAGAAGTATTCACCGGATGTGAACAAGAAGGCGAAGCACTCACTTGGGAAACAACCGGTTTGCTTCGTGAAGTGCGAACCTTCGACTTGTTCTCGATGATGGAAAAAGCATCTCCCGTAGTCCGATTCAATATAAAACCACCGGAGGCGGCGTTTAGAGAATCTTGGTCGGTTTGGTTCAATCCATTGTAGAAAGTATCGATTTGGTGTAACTCGGAAAAACCGTGGTGAGGACATTTGCGAAGTAATTCTTTAAAACGGTCCCACGCTTCACTAAAAGATTCATCAAATTTTTGAGTAAATTTGGTAATTTCATTTTTTAAACTTGTGGTTTTTGAAGGTGGAAAGAATTCGTTCACAAATTTCGACACCAAATCTTCCCAAGTTAAGATAGAATGAGGGGGTTGTTTTTCAAGCCAAATCCGGGCTGCCCCCTCTAGAGAGAAAGGAAAGAGAAGCAATTTGATTTCTTCTGGAGGAACATCCCTACATTTGATGGTCGATGCAATTTTGTTGAACCATCGAATGTGGGAATGAGGGTCATCCCTCTCGAAACCGTAAAATTGATTCGACGTTACTAAGGATAGTAATGCCGGGTTAAGTTTGAAATTATCGGCAACGATCGGGGGAACAACAATAGCATCTCCGTAACCCTCGGTGGGTGCTTGGAGAAGCTCAAGCATGGTGCGATTCTCCGCCATTATGACAATGGGAGGATCGGGATTAGTACGAATCTCGGGTTCGACTAATGAGGCAGCACGTCTACGATTACGTGTGCGCATGCACCAAGAACATTAGGGTAAAAAAGGAAAGAAGAATATTTTTGGGTTTTTTTGGTTTTTCAATTTTTTTTGGATTTTTGATAAAAATATTCACAAGATATATACGAAACTTCACGAGGAAGGTTCTTCAAGTCACTAATCGTCAAACCGTGACGATATTGTCGCAACACACCTCCCCGGCAGCGGCGCCAAAAATTGATAGTCGTGCTAAAACGCGTCACAAGTCAACACCTCTCACGAAGAAAAGTCAACTCGCGACGGTTCGACGCGACAATCAATTTAATAACCGGATAAGCGAATACCCGGGTCGAGGTCCCAACGAGGCGTGAAATTGAGGATATCGTTTTTGATTTGGTATTAAAATGCTTGAAAAGATGAAGGTTGCTTTGGTTTTTAATATCTAAAAAAAATGAAAAATCAATAACGTAACCGGTAAACTACGAACGAGTAAAAACGTCAAATCTATTAAAAATTAACCCTACGAATACCAAAATAATTTTCCTACGTCCTAAATATAAAAAGAAAATTTTGGAAAAAAGAAAAATATTTTTTCTTTGACTTTTTAATAATTTTTTTTTATAATTTAAAAACTATTTAAAAGACACTAAATGATAAAAAATACTAAATGAAAAGAAAAAAATCTGAAATTTTTTCTTAAAATACTTTGAACTAAACAGAAGCTATGAAAATATAAAAGGGTTCAAAAAGCTACTTAATAAGCTGTCAACAAGCCAAAGTCGTTAATTAAGCTAACTAAGAAAGAAAGGGTTAAAAAGGTTAATTGTGTAATAGATTTCAGAAAAACCCAAAGGGTGTGGTGGTAAGGTGTTGGTGTTTGTGAGCTTAAGGTCTGGGGTTCGACCCCCAGTTGTGCACTTTTTTTGGTATCATTTTTTTTTTCAGTGTTCTCTTTTGGAAATCTGAACAAACAGGCAACATACGATACTAGTGGATGGAAGTATAGATATTATACCATTCAAATATCCAACTTGTTGACAAGTTTAATACTAAGAAAACAATAATGATATCATAAACTCGGCAAATTAAGCAAAATTTAAACTCAAAGAGGGGCTAAAACTAGACTATATAAAAAAAACTTGCACAGAACTGGAATAAAGAAAAACATACTGATGCACAGATATGTTATATTACTAACTAAAACCAATCAAAACTAATATATTTATAAACCCAACTTTTAAAAGTGACTTTAAACTTCTAAATGAACTAAAAATCAGCAAAATCAAGTCCTAAGAAACTTATCTCTATACTAAGCTGTACTAGCATGTATGAACCTCAAGATTAAAACCACCAACTTAAGTCCAAAAAAAAAAAATCCTCAAAGTTGACTGAACAGAAGAAAAACTAAAAAAATGCAGACTGATCTAAACCTAGTGCAGACATTCAAGATGGGTAAAAATGGGAAGAACTCAAAAACATGCAGACCTAAGAATGAAACCACACCAGCCCTTTTAATCATCAACTTAGTAAACTTTAATGAACAAACTAGGAATAACTAATTTAAATACTATCCTACTGAAGTATTTTTAAGAACAAATAAGCTCTAAATAAGCACTACTCTATTAAGCTGTTAGTACTTTTTTTTCTAACTTTTTTGGAACAAATCTGAACTAAGCTATGATAACTGATAAAAGCAATAAATAAGCAATGACAATCATAAAAGTAAACTTAAACATGAACAATAAGCAGATAAATAAGCAAAAGCAGCAAAATTAAAATTTTAAATAAGAACTGAATTAAAAAAAAAATAAGAGTAAATTACAATCTGAATATTAAAATAAAAATACCTTAAAAAACTAAGCTAAAAATAAACCTCGTTCTACTGCTACTCAAAACAAAACTATTTATAATACTAAAAAATACAAAAACCCTAGAATGAGTGTGTTTTTTGTGTGAGTGTGTTCCTCTTCGTGCACTTGTGCTTCTTCCATAGCCCTTGGATCATTTCTTGCTCCCCACAACTTTTATTCTTGATCGTTGATTTTTCTTTAGTGCCCAGGATCGCTGAGGTGGAGTGGGGGGGACCAAGACAACCCCATGTGGGTTTTTTGGACGGAGGTGGTGAGCTGGTGAGAGTGATGGTGACGGGGAAGGGGTTAACAGATGATTAGCGGGAAAGGAGGGATGAAGAGATGATGAATAGTGATTAGGGCAGGGATTTCGTTTGATTAGGGATTTGACCAAGGAAAGGGGGTTTGACTCCGGTTGATATATTATTAGAAGGTGGGTGGGTCGGGTCAAGGTGGATAGTGGGTTGGGTTTAAGTTTAGTGGTGGGCTGGTTGGGTTTAAAGAGTTAGGGGATGGGTAGTGTTTTGATTTGGGTTGGGGTTTTATATATAATGGGATCCGGTTGTTAAAGTTTAGAGTAGTATTAGGATAAATGGGATTTAGTAAAAGGACCAAATATGTAAACATGTAAACTTCAGGGACCAAATCTGCCAACATAGCAAAGTTCTTCTAAGGTCCAATTTTTCCAAGTAATAATAATCCAAGGGTCGTTTGGGATTTTCCGAGCTTGAATTAAATCCGAATAAATAATGTCTTTTCCGTCTTCGGTTTTCGGCTCTTTTCCATATTAAGCTCGATTTTGTCCATGTTTGCCCCGTTTTCAATCCTTTTGTACCTGCAACACACAAAACACAATCCAAGGATATTTGTAACAATATATGGTCCATTTGGGTGTTTTTGGTCATTTTTTGTGGGGTTTTTCGGGTATAAAATGATGAGTAAAAGGCCACTCATCACCGTCCGTACCATTTTTTCTGTAACGTTCAGATTTTCTTTGCCTATAAATACCAACCCCTTTCAGAGTTTTAGGCACCCTTCACACACAAAAAAATCCCTTAGCTAAATCCTCTCACACCTTTCACTTCTTAGGTTCATTTAGATTAGTTTTTCTTTGTTTCAAGAGTGATCCAATCATCCTTCAAGTGATCCTCTTCATACCTCTTCACTAGCAAGAGAAGAACACAAGTATCCAAGTTGATACAAGGTGTTGTCATCCCTCTTCATTAGCAAGAGAAGAACTCAAGTAATCAAGAAGATACTAGAGTTATAGTTGATAGGTTTTTGTAACACTTGTTACAACCTTGTTGTGTCTTAGCATACATCAAGTTTATTTCCTTTTTGTGAGTGAGAGTGAAGATCAAGTGTGATCTATAGAGATAGTGAACATCTCTTGAAGCCATTGGGCTTGTGTGATTGATCAAGAAGATCAAGGGTCATTAGGTTAGTGTTAGTTGAGTAGAGTGAAGTGAGTGTTGATCATTGTGATCGTGTTGAGATCTTGGTGATCTCTTGAAGCCACTGGGCTTGAGTGTTTGGTCACGTGGACCTTGGTAGATTGGTGCTAGCTAAGATTAGCACTCGACATCTAGCTTAGTGTCGGTAATAGGATAAGCGACGTGTACGGTTTTCTCCGCCTGAAGGGAGGTTGTTGATATAGTGTTTGAAACTCTCGAGTATGGTACTCGGGGAGTGGAGTAGGGCAAAGAAGAGCTTCGTAGCCAAACCACTATAAATCCTCTGTCTCGGTTTGATCTTTTCAACTCTACTCTTTACTTTTATTTGTTATTATTACTTAGCTTAGTGTGTAGTTCATATTGGTGTTGATTGATTACACATAGAGTTCGAATCAAAGTTTCCAATAGCATACTTTTAAAACAAGATTTTTAAAAGAAGTTTTTAAATCGGTAAACTATTCAACCCCCTTCTAGTTTCCGACAGAAACACGATGCTTGGAAGATGGAGGGGGAAGCTATTCGAACGAATATTAGGAAGAAAACAAAGGGCTCTACAACAACTTCGGGGTCAACACAAGGTCCTTTGAATTTTCATGAAGTCGATGATGATGAAACTGAAGATGATAATAGAGAATCACGACCAGAAGGTCGTGATGCAGCATGGAGGAAATCATCGTCCTCCTCTCGTGAACCACCACAATCGTTTGTAGCTGTGATAAGCAAGAACTTCTGGGGATCGAAGCCATCAAAATCGGGAAAAAAGAAGGTCGATGGAGATGAATATAGGTCGATGAAAGAAAAAGAGTTGGCCATCAAAGAAAAAAAAGTAGCACTTCAACAAGAACAGGTCGATCTCTTGAGACAATCGACGAAGAACCAAGATTTTATCTTATACTACACCAAAATCGACCCAACATTGCCCGAAAATGAACAAAATCATCTTAGGCAGCTTAAGGCAGAAATCAAAGCAAAATACGATTTGTAGCTGATTAGTTTACGTTTTTTTAATTCAGTATTGTAATGTTTTTAATTAAGTATTGTAATGTTTTTATTATTAATGAATTTTAAGTTTATTTTAAATGTTTGATTAAAAATAAAAAAAAGTCGGTCACAGAGTGTGGCAGGTCGGTCGCTTCTGGTCGCCGGAGAGAGAAAGCTGACGTGGCAGCCGGTGACCCAGGTCGCTTTAGGTCAAGAGTGTGTCCAGCCTTAATAAATTAAAGAAGAGTCACATCTACTACTTGTTTGATTAATATTCCTAAGACAAGATGAAATATCTTATTTTAATACTTACTTTAGGCAAATATAGGAATACAGATTTTTCAAGTTGGACAATGACTATGAGACTATTACTAGCGGTGCTCAATTCAGGCTAAACACGACCATTTTTACAGGTGATTCCACATACCCAACTTCTCTCCTGGAAGCAATTTAACCGTTAGGTTAAATTGAGTTTCTAGTGCAATAGGGTTCTCCAGTAGTCATTCTCATGTTTAGAAAGATAGGAATTCCTATTTTTGCCTATTGAAGTATATAAAAGATGATAATTCACCAATACTTGACTTAATGGGACTTCAACTATATCTATTAAAACTAAGGTGATGAAGATGTCATATTATACATGAAAATTTGACAAATATGTTTCAACTTATTTTAATCTTGTGTTTGGAATGTAATGGATAACATCTTTTATGTTAAGTTTAAGTATGTGTTATCTAAGACCAAGAAATGTGTTTTGTGTATGATAATGGACTATGTTAAGAACGTTCTCAAGAAAGCTCTTTGGAACAAGAATCTAAGTAAAGTTACCAACTTTAATAGATCTTGTGTATGCTTTGGAGATGCGTAGTTTTAACATTGGATATGCACAAGGTTTGAGCAAGGTTTGGTTATGATGTTTGTTTAAGATCATTAACCCAATGAGGTGTAATGAAATCTCTTGTAACACAACCTTTCATGTTGCAAAGAGAGAATGACGCATAGGATATACATTATCCTTTTAACAAGATGAAAACTAAACGCATGATTTCTTAGGCATAATATTTTCCGAAACATCATGTTTTTCTAAATGAAGATATGAAGCCAAAGTGTTTGAATTTGATAGTCCTATCCTAAATAAACTTGGTCTCAAGATTATATTCACTAGATGATGACAAGAGAAATTCACTCGAGTTTCTTATGTATACTTCTCAAGAGTCATTGTCACTTGGGGTGCATGAGCTTGGCTTTGAGATTGCATTTTAACATATGTTGTTAAAATGTTGATTTAAGGTTTAATGAAACTTATGCAGAAGTTTAACGACAAAGTATTACTAATACTTTGATAACTTCTAAAAGTGGTACTACTTAAACCTAGTGGAAATTGATAAACAATGAATATGAGCATCATGCTCATTTGATGGTGAAGGTTCTAATCCTATAGGTGGTAAAGTATGGTTGAGTTTGTTTAGCGTGCATTTGATTTGGTACGAGTGTTTGGACAAAGGGCTTTTTGAGCAATGCACTCAATGGATTCAAATGATGGTAAGGATTGTCGTGTTGTAGGGGTTTGTTGTACTATGGGAGTACTTAGGTTTCATAGATGTTGAAGAAAACAAGAATGGACTAATTCTTGTGGTCCATTGGTTGGTACAACTAATGGGTGATGTGATTTGAAGCTTAGGGCCATATCACAGAGGTTAATGAACAAGTGTACTTAGGTGATAGGATAAGTGATTTAACATAAGTTGTTAAAATACTTGGGTGCTGATTCTTTCGGATATGACTTTTAATGACTACAATCGTAAGTCAAATTTACTTGAATATTTCGGATGAAATACTTAAGTTGCCAATCCTACTTTGGATAGTATTCAAGGATAGCAAGACTTGATAATGCATCTATAACCTAAGTGTGAGTTATGACTCGATGTAAATCTTTATCGACCTGACGGATGACATATTAACCAAGTAAGGCAACATATGTGAATATACGATAATATCTACAGTCATGAGTTGAACTTGTGATCTATGATATCTTCGCAAACAATGAGTTTGGATGTGTTAGGAGGTTGTCAATTAACAAATCAAGCTAATGGATGAGTAAAGGACGAAAGAATGCAGTGAGTGTATGTAATGATCACAAATACTCAGTGGTCCACGAATTGCAAGGAACCAATTTCAGGGTTCCTTCCTTTATGGAGAAAGGTACCTTGGAGCATTTTCATGAAATTTGAAAGTATGGTTAGAGATGATTATCCTATAGGTGCAAGTGAGATGTCCTAATCCTAATATAAGTGAACATCAGTGAAAAGAATCCTAGTGATGAAAGTGAGTGATCTTGAGTGAGGGATTTAAACAAAAATTTAAAAAGCAAGCTGTTTGTTCTAGCGGAACCAAATGACAACACAGACGGAACCCTATTTTTGGTTTCGCCTGATCCGTTGGGTGAATTATGGCGGCACCAAAATTTTGAACAGACGAAACCATATTTTTGGTTCCGCCATATCCGCCAATCGAAAAAAGTTTACAGAGCGGATTTCTAAAGGTCCTAAACCCGTTCAAATCCCGTAAATTTTCCTAAAACATATGTAATTAATTAGTTGTGATTGATTAATGACAAAAACACATGTATAGACACATGTTAATATAGAGATCAAACGGACGATTTTGAACTTACTAATAAAGGAAGCTTAGCCAAACAGTGGCTTAAACATGGAAAATTGATAACATCAAAGTGTTATCGTCCTGCATGACACGGTTAGTTCACATGATCATTCAAAGGTAAGTTTCTATCCTATGACAAGACAAATACATTAAACATCATGATTAGAAGCAAATGTACCAATCACCATTTTCAAAGATACTACATGTTTACACATTTTAACACTTGAACCATTAAGTGAGAGATTGTGCAAGACAATACTTTTCAAGATACTTAACTAGTTTTACTTATTTCTTATTCCTAAGTAAATTATGCAAGTCTTTCACATAACACATGCAAATAAAAATATCTAAGTCTATAAGTGAAACAAAAACAGTTTACCAACTTAGTGCACAAATGTCCTATTTGTGCATAAACAAGAAATTGATAAACAAGCAAATGAAAATCATGGCAAGATTCACACTTATTTATCATAAATAAACAAGTATAATCACTACTTTCAATAAGCAAACAACATGTATGCAAACAACCAAAACAAGTAGTCATATAGCATAGTATAAAAAGAAATATACTTTTCGTCACTTTGCGTTTAAATATGACGATGTACACCAAGCTTGATTTGTTTCGAAATTCTTTAGTTTCAAAAGAAATCATATCAATGTTCAAAGGATACCAACTTACATTGCCCGACTCAAAAGTTTAAGTTACTATGTCAAAATGAAACTTAATATTTTGGACAGGTTGTAGCATTTGATTTGTTTTACCTACTTCAATTTAGATTTAGGCCATGAGATTATTTTTAAATGAAAGTAGACTTAATTCCCTTTAAAATGATAGGTGGCGCGACTCCTACGGACTTACGGTTAATTAGTTATGAATTTTTGAAGTTTGCAAAAACTTTGGACTGTGCAGACCAAGGAACCCTTCTCCAAAGGGCAAGGAACCCTTTAAAGGGATCCGTGGGATCCGTGGTCTGCAGTGACAAAATGTCATAGAATGTTAAAAACATGCATTTTCGCATAGCGAGAATGTGTAGGACTTACTAGATTTGGTAGTAAACATATAATACACCTATTTTAACATCATTTCTACTTATGTGACTTATCTAATCATTTACGGAGGTGATTTTACAATTAAATTTATAGTTATCCCAAACGCTCCTTTCAAGACCGTATTTTTCGTAAATTTGCTTTAAGCACATAATTTGACACTTTATTCTTTTGAGAAATCTTTTCTTTTATTTTCCAAGGACATCTTCAAGCTTGTATACAAAGTAACATTTAACAACAAAATTTCTAAGTATAATTAGCGAAACATTTTTCATATTATATTCCGCTTCAATGGTAATTTGATACATGGATCGTACTCCATTTTAAAAACCATTTGTTTTGAAAATAAGAGCCACGAGGTTCTGATACGAATTGTGAAAACATAGAGGGGGGGTGGATACGTTACCGTTTTAAAATCTTAAAACCTTGTTGTATCAAATATCCATTTTAGCTTGTTGTAATATGAAAGATGCCAATTGTAGTTTATGACTAGTATATACTAAACAAGTTGTCACACAAGTATAATCACCAAATCATAACACAAGCAATCATATAATGCAAACATAAAAGTAAAGCAGTAAGTAAAAGAAAGCGCAAACCGAACATGATGATTTATAGTGGTTCGGTCACGGAGCTCCTCTCCGCCCTACTCCACTCCCCGAGTACCCAACTCGAGAGTTATTTCACTAGATCAACAAGCTCCCTTCTCGGCGGAGAAAACCTTACAATCGTCACTTACACTTTTTCCGGTACAAAGCTAAATACCGAGTTCTAGTTCGAGGTAGAACCAACCTGATGTCGCTTATACAATTTCCGACACTAAGCTAGATGTCGAGTTCTTTTACAAGGGTACAACCACTCCCGTTATGTTTTATGGCCCAACATAAAAACCTTGTGTTTTATGGCACAAACACATAAACCATCTAATCTAGTTTGGTGTTAAGATTGTGATGATGCTATGATGTTTACAATGATGATACATGACATAAATGTCCACTGGATATGAATGGCTAATCTAAATGAACTTCCATTGATAGGAAGCCTTCAATGGATGAAGATCACAAGCTCCCTAAACTTGTTGTGATGGATCTTCATATAAGTATGTGGAATCTACATGAACTTCTTGAATAAGAAGTCTTCAAATATTGAGGATGACAAGTGCCCATGAATCTTCATATGTTGGTATGCTTTGGTGGATGATGACTTCAAGATTTCCAAGCCTTTTGGTAGATCAGGAGGTATGCTATGCTTATGATGGATGATGACTCACGATCTCTGATCTTGCTTCACAGGATCATTTCAGAGTATGCTTACAACATGATGAAAGTTAGTAACATTATGATCATGATGATAAGGAATATTAATGTGTGTTTCTACATGGTTAACTAAATATCTAAGTGTATGCAAAGGGTAGAGAGAATGTATGTTCAAGTGATAAGACAATGGGTAAACAATGGGCTACTATTTATAGGCAAACTGTAAAACCAACCCACGGATTTGGTGGAACCAAATCCAGGGGTCCGTCCCTTATGGGTTTTTGTTTCCGCCAAAGCCTGACAACATATCTTTCAAAATCTTTGCAAATCTTGCCAAGATATTACCAAATCCAATTCTTTGCTTGAAGATCTTTCCATGATATTCTCTAAATCTTCAAGATATCCTAAAGATATCCATATGATGTATGCAATGATGTCATGTACATATTTCCATTTTAAGAATAAAAATGTAAATAATGTAAATATATATATGAATGTAATATGTATATACTAGCTTAACTAATATATGTTTAACAAGATGTACCATGTTAGTTTCACCTAAAGTGTACTTATCCTATTAATCTTAGAAAACATGATGTACAAGTAAAAGTACTTGTATATGCAAAATGTGAAATGAGGTTCTAAGTAGAATGGTTAACCTTTTAAAATACTTAATGACCTAACCGTATTTTAAACATTCTAAATGGTTTGTTAAGGGTTTGATCATAATGCCACATAACAAACATGTACGAACCTGTGTTGTATCATACGAGGACTCGAGAAGTCGAGAGCTGTTGAATGTATGTTGAGACAAAATAAGATAACAAGTAACTTGTACATTTTACGTTATGTATCAACTTACATGTTTGTCATCAATCAAAACAAATGAGATTGCTTGCACTAACACTTCTCATTTATGGTTAATAGTTTGCTAAATGTGTTATGTAACTAACTTGGTTTGTATCTTGGAACTAATTATGGGTAGTTGTGAAACTAGAAGATTATCTCATTTGTTAAAATACTTGCATTTGAACAAGGAAATTTGAATTTTAAACCAAAAGCTTCTTACATAATGATGAACTCAAATAAGTACATTTTATTACCATCATTTATCCTATTTATTTGACTTGTTTTATTATATTTTATATGAGAATTGATACGTTAATGTTTACTTTTGTAATTCTCAGGTAAAAACATGTATTATGTGAAACTTGGCGATTTTGGACTAATTATAGAGCAAAACAAGCAAGATGTTAAGAGTCTACTGAAATGTACAAGATCAAGATCATTCTGCTCCAGATACGCCGCAACATACTTCTTACATATGGCGCATCACTATCAAGATTTCACAAGTTACGATCCAAGTCAGCAAAGGACATGCGCCGCATGGAGAAATGGAGTTACGCCGCATCTTAAGGCGGTGTACGAATATTCCTGAATATATTAATCTTGGACCCCACGCGAAGTTAAGTCAATGCGCCGCATCTACTTATCCTATGCGCCGCATCTATCCCTCAGACAGAAACTATAAATACCCCAAGGCCAGACGAATTTCGGGAGACTAGACTTTAGAGACCAAAGACAGAAGAACCCTAAAAAGCCGAATTCAGACGTATTAGCAGCACAAGACACACCCTAAACGAAGATACAAGAGCTGTAAGAAGGTCCTGCATGTATTCAATTCATTAAGTAGTTTTGTTTTATTGTATTAGTACACTTTAATTCATCAGGATTGATGGGCCGATTCCATGTGACTACGGAAAATCATGGGCACCCCTTAAAATTGCTTTCCCATTAATTAAAGTTTATATGTTGATGTCTTTGGTGACTTTTATTAGTGCATTGATAACCTTTGTGTCTAGCTGAGCATTGCTTGGGTCGCCATGCCCCTTCCTCGCCTATTTATTCTATCGTTTCTAGGATAGTGGGATAGACATAAGTGATCATTAAGGGTTTACTTGCCGATAAGATTAGAGCCAACGAGAAAGGGTTAATTATATACACTTCATATAAAACTAGCAATAAAACAAGTGACAAGCTACTTAATTATCAGGACAGGTCTTCTTATTGTCTCAAGTATCTATCTGTGTACGTGTGTGCTAATCGCTAATTCGTGCTCATTAGTTTAGTTTATATTTAATCATAACCAAACTGTGCCAGTCTCTCAGGCTGAACCCCCTTGCGTTAGATTAGGTTGTATAGCTAACTTAAGATATTAAAGTACTGATTAGAATAACTAGATAATACGTTCCACTCTTCGTGATCGACACTCTACTTACCATTATATTCATACTGACCGGGTACACTGCTCGTTAAAGTGTGTGTTTTATTGATAAGTCGGCTAAATATAAATTTAAAACTTGAGTAGGCATTAATACTGCTAAAACCACAACGACACATCACGCGCGCACCAAGTCTTTGGCGCCGCTACCGTGGATATAAAAGAATTAGAGCAATACACACGCACATCAAGTTTTTGGCGCCGTTGCCGGGGAGTGAATTGTTATTATCTGTTAATTTGATTAGTATTTTAATTAGGTTTTTCTTTTCAATTTATAGATTCTAACCGCTAACCCTGTTATATATTAGATAATTTGCATTCATTGTATTATTTGTATATTTTATGTTTTTGTGTGTTTTTATTTTCTTTAATTATTGTTTCTTTTTGTTTGTTTTTATTTTTTGTTTTTTGTTTTTCTATTTTTCTGCATTCTGCTATCGTTGTACTGTGCTGATACAAACGATACGGCGCATTTGTTTTCACAGATACGGCGTATTGCGTTTAATTTTTATAAAATACAACGCGTTTAATAAATTCGAGTACGACGCATTTTTCCAAAGATACGGCGTATTGTGTTTTTAATAAAATAAATTTCTAAACCCTAACGCCATACGACGCATCTGTCTTAACAGATACGGCGTATTTTCGATTTAAATTAAAAACAGTTTTCGAATTATTAAACAGATACGATGCATCGATTTCTATCGATACGGCGCATCTTCTAAATCAAAAATCTTGTATTTTGAAACGTAACGAAAATACGGCGCATTAGCTTCTGTTAATACGACGCATTTAATTTTAATAAATATAAACGATTTTTGATAATTTAGACTAGATACGGCGCATTCTAAAATTATAAGCGGCGTATCTGCTTTCTGAATAAAGGTATGATTAAATTTTAACGTTATAAGATACGGCGTATCCAACTTTTTGGATACGGCGCATCATCTACTGATATCAGCAACTTTTATTTTACTTTGATTGTTTCACTCTTCTTTTGCACGAGTAAGTTTTATTTTAGGAAGATGGACGATCCGGATATTACAATGGAAGAATATATCAGACTTGAAAAGGAAAAAGCCTTGAGCAATAATGGGATCTACGATTGGGAAAGAGCAAGATATGGTGCACAAGTCATCGAGGATAAAGAACCCACGATGGAAGAATACTTGTTATTGAAGCAGGAAAAGCCAGGGAGAGAAAGAAACAAATTGCCATTTCGACACACTTGGACTTTATCAAATGATGATGATGAAGAAGAGTCATATGATTTTGATGCAATTAGGATTCCGGCAATAGTTATTGATGATGTTATTTCTCCGGAAATTGCACAAGTTGAAGAAAAGTCACAAGTGTTTGATTTGAATGAAAATCCGGCAATTGTTTTCAAAGAAGCTTCTTCATCCGAAACTGCTTATGATGAAAATGAAGATGAATATGGGACAATGGTGTATAGTGCTATTACTTGTGATTTTCCACCTGAGGTGGAAGATATATTCTCATCATATCAAAAACACCATGATAATATTCCCTCGGATGAAGATAATGAGTATTCTGATATTAAAAAGTTTGATGCTATTGCGTACGATAGCATACCGCAATTACCACAACAAACGGAAGTATTTAGGTGTGTAACGGATAAGCCAGATTTTGACCCAACGAGGGATTTTGAAGAAATCTGGGATTACTTATTTAAGGATGAAATTCGGGACGATGCTGAAATTGCAAGACCACTAGTTGAAGATGGAGATTCACAAGATGAATTGGAGTCACTTACAACACAAAGTGGTACAAATTTATTTAATATTATTAATCCCGTTACTAATAATCTTCCTAGTTTTCCTAAACAGGTTGCAAAACAAAAGAATGATGAGGTCAAATTTATTACACTACCTATTGAAGCACATAAAGCACCTGTGATCAACCCGTTTTTGGTGGAGCTCGAGGAAGAATTTGGTGATGAGCTCTTAAACATTGCTATGATTGATGAAGATGATGATTTCGACCCTATAAAGGATATAGAGGAACTCGAACTTTTACTTGCTAAAGACCCTTTCTCATCTTCTGCGGAAGTCAAGGGACGCCTTACTACCAAAGAGACTAACCAAGAAGAAAGGAGACTCATTTTTCCTCAACATACTACTCTTTCAGATGAAGTGGTCAAGTCATCCAATTTATCAACCAAACCGGGTAAGAATAGGGAAGATGTACATATATTGCCAAGGTATGATCTTTATTTATTTCTTCCATCTTTACTAGCAAATTTACACTCTTTTCGTGTCTATTGCTATTATCACCCGCACTTGATCCCAAGTGGGGGGAACAACACCCTATTACACAGTAAATAAGGGTGGAGTCAGGCTCGTGACTCGAACAAAAACAAGCGCTTCGTGGGAGGCAACCCATGCTTATCTTTTATTTTATTTTCTGTTCTGTGTCGATTCTGTCAGACCTGCAGAAGATACGGCGCATCTCCATCCTAAGATGCGACGCATCGCCTGCACTGGTCATATCTTATTTAATTTTCTGCATTTTTATTTTTGACTTTAAAACTTTCTGTCAGTATTTTAATGCGGCGCATCCCTGGTTAAGGATGCGACGCATCTTCTATTCTGATTCGTACTTATTCCAGGCTCGATGCGGCGTATCTTTTTCCATAAGATACGGCGTATCGACTGACCTGATGATTTTCATTTTAATTTTTTTAGTTTTATTTTTACTAACTACTAATGTATTATGCAAGTTTGAACCTTCTTAACTCAGGTGTGTTAAAGTCTTAATGGTATTATAGATTCCTGCATTTCTGTGATACATCATCTATGAAGCTTAAACGTTCTAATCCACAAGAAAGTTGATTTTTGCTCTTCTACGAATAATGGAGGATCATACCGAGCAAATCTCAGGGGAGTTTTTCTGTTCTAATTCTTTTATTTTCCAGTTTTTAACCTTTGACACAAACAACAAGGACGTTGTTTAACTTAAGTGGGGGGATTGGAGAATTAGAACACTTATTTGTCCTAAACTTTTTCAAAATATGCTTAAAATGCGCTTAATATATCAAAATTTAAAATTTTTTTAGCATGTTTTTGTTTAAAGTCTAAATTACATAGCTGCACACATAACCTTATTTTCAAAAATTGTGAACTTATCAAAATTCACAAATCTATGAGTGTGCCGGTGACTTGTAAACTTTAGAACTTGGCTTGTATACTATTCGAGACCACCATAATAAGTATTATCTATATAATTGGAATGACTTGTCTAAATTGGTAAATTTCTAGGATTACACCCAAATAGCCTTTATATGTTATGTGATATTAACTAACTACACTGGTTAGTTAACCCCTGTATAAACCCTTTGTTACTCTCACTTTTAGAGTAAGATACCCCTAGAAAAACACTCAGAGCCATTCCTTTCGTTTCTTACACCTTTGTTATAATGTTTCGTTACACCCTTACACCTTAGCCTACCCTGTAGATTAAAATCCGTGGTTGGTTAATTACTTTAGGCAAAGTGTGTTTCCTTACATTACCTGTGTTCGCGTGCGTAATTCATTATCTTTGGTTAGGTCGGGAAATTGCACAATGCAATTGGTATGAAAGTAAATATTGTATATTTTTGAGTTTATTTTTCGTGTGTTTACTACTTTCGCTATTACAGTTATTTCTGAAAGTATGAAAAGTATGAAAAAATTATCCGGAAAGATAGTGATAGAAAAGTTGTGAAATTTTACACATATTTGTTGATGTGAAAAAAAAAAAAAAAAAAAAATCGAAAAAATAGAAAAGAAAAAGGAAAAGTTGGAAGTTTGTTTTAACCAACTTATGTAAAGTTTTGTATTAAGTGGGCGATATCACCACTAATTGTTGTATATTATATTTATGGATTGAATGGGAGTTGGCCGTTATGGGAACGCCAACTAAGGTTATTCTTTGATTGAGATTTTGTTGAGCATAATTCGTGTCTACCTAAAGCGTGTGTTTCAAGTGTTAAAGCGTGAGTTATTCAATGATATGAGTCTTATTCATGGGATGGTTGGGAAAGTAATTTACCACACTTAGTATTTTAATTTATCTGTTTTGTTTATTTTTCATTTTACACCAATTTGTATCCCAAATATTATCTATACCCTATATCATTCTTTATCCAAACCTTTGATTTATTGAGATTAGGGATTTGAGCAATCTTAAGTATCGTAGTCGTGGATTCGGCTATGTATTTATGATTTTTTCGCCCTTTTTGATATAATATTATTGGTAAATATTACTTGGTCCTATCTTTAGCTTATTCGAGTTAAGGATTTGAGCAATTGCAAGTATCGTGGTCGTGGATTCGATCATGTATTTGTGATTTTGTCGCCTTTTCTGGAATTTGAGATCGATAGAGATTAAGAAGAATGATTAACCCTTAACCAACAAACCCTTTTTACCGCATTAGACTTGTTATTCCTTAGCTTTAGTGGGGGAGATGCGTATACTTGCCAAGCTTATGATAGAATATTCGTCACGACTGGACAGTTAAACGATTAGATTTGCTTTTATCGAAATATTTTATTTTATTTCTAATTCGTTAAGTGTTTGGTTGTGCAATTATGACAAAACGAATACATGCTTAAATATAAAAATAAATCCTAACATCTTTTAGGATACATTTTCATAAGATTTATTCTAAGGTTTACTTGGGGACAAGTAAAGTTCAAGTGGGGGGATATTTGATGAACTCAAATAAGTACATTTTATTACCTTCATTTATCCTATTTATTTGACTTGTTTTATTATATTTTATATGAGAATTGATACGTTAATGTTTACTTTTGTAATTCTCAGGTAAAAACAAGTATTATGTGAAACTTGGCGATTTTGGACTAATTATGGAGCAAAACAAGCAAGATGTTAAGAGTCTACCGAAATGTACAAGATCAAGATCATTCTGCTCCAGATACGCCGCAACATACTTCTTACATACGGCGTATCACTATCAAGATTTCACAAGTTACGATCCAAGTCAGCAAAGGACATGCGCCGCATGGAGAAATGGAGTTACGCCGCATCTTAAGGCGGTGTACGAATATTCCTGAATATATTAATCTTGGAACCCAAGCGAAGTTAAGTCAATGCGCCGCATCTACTTATCCTATGCGCCGCATCTATCCCTCAGACAGAAACTATAAATACCCCAAGGCCAGACGAATTTTGGGAGACTAAACTTTAGAGACCGAAGACAGAAGAACCCTAAAAAGCCGAATTCAAACATATTAGCAGCACAAGACACACCCTAAACGAAGATACAAGAGCTGTAAGAAGGTCCTGCATGTAGGGTATTCACAATGCAAGAAACACTTGTATGAGGCTTAGTTTTGGATCGAATAGAAGATATTCTAGAGAGAGGTAGGAGAGTTTGAGAGCCTTTGTAGAGAGAGAAACAATATGAGATTAGATTATCATGAAAGGTCCAACCCTTCCCATGGGTGGGAAGGGAGTATTTATAGTACTACATAATATGTCCTTAGTGGACTGTGGAGCGAGCTGACAGTGGGTAAAGACCCGACCCACTCCACAATATTACTAATAACTAAACTACTAATAATATTACTGATAATCCTACGAGCTATGATGAACTAATAATTACTCGGGGTGACCGAGTCTTCAGCTGAATATTCATATTCCTAACAATCTCCCCCTAAGGGAGGTCACCCCAGAAGTAATGTTCTGAATTTCAGCACTTCTTCCTTAGATCTTGACATCATAGCTCGTAACCATTGATTCTTCAATATCATTGATTGTTTGGCAAACATCCGTGATCTTAAGATGACTTCTCTTTTGTCTTGGATGAACTTTGAGTAATCTTTGAAATTATCATCCTACTTGAGTCTCCAAGTCATCTTTCAGAATTAGGTCTCCATGTGATGAAATGTACTTAGAGCCGACATGCTCACACTATATGGTGTCATGATCTTCAGCATCAGAGTTAGCAGAAGCTGTGTTGAAGGTCTTTTGGGTGATCATGACTTTGTTGAATAACAATGATGATGTAGTGTGAACATGTGGTAGAGGATTGGCATCTTTTCTGCAACCAGCTACAACAGCAACCAGCTACAGCATTCCACAGCTACAACCGCAAACAGCTGCAACAGCAATCAGCTTCAACCGCCAGATGTTCCTGCATACGACAGTTAGCAATAAAACGTCCGGTACTTACAGGTTCGAACTTCGAGATTGTTAACAGCATAGTGTGAAAACTCTCTCTGATCCTTACCAAGACCGTTCCTAATCGAAAACCCACAGAGGGCTTTTTAAGATCGAACCGTAGCACATCAACGATTAGGTGAGTCGCTGGAGATCACTCCACGACTGTAGACCGTTAGAAACCGCCGTGACCACTAAGCGTAATCCATAAAGAATTACCGAAGTGACCTGCTTTCAGGGCTGCTTGATGTTGACCCTGGCAGGAATTTCCATTCAATCATTGAGAATTACATTTGTAAATTCCCTCATGAATGTTCTGGCAGATTGCTAAGATCTGCGTAGGACTCATAAGTTTACAACTGGTGTCCTTAATGTTGAACACCCAGTGTAGAAATAATTCGTGTTCCTATGAGATCTTATTATGCATCTCGTGGCTCTAGACTCGATAGTGCGTTTTGATTTAGTGAGCGGAGGCTGGAGAGGACTGCCACCTTTTCAATATCATCCAACTCGGAGTGAGAGAGACGATAGGAATGTATTGAACTCCGTGACAATTGAAACAAGAGTCCTTTGAGGGACCTTGAGTGGCTAAGGAGGGTTGTGCAGCGTATCACTGGGTCCATGATACTTTGTCTTCAATGCCAGCAATCAACTAAGTGATTCTGACAGCATATGTATTGACCCGGTTTCTGCCTAAGTTGTAAGGAGGGCTATTTCTTTTCACCCTTTATCTTTACAATTCTTTTTCATTCTTCAACCCCTTCAGTGCTTACCGAGACTTCCTTACTAGTACCTTGTTGGGTTTGTTCCAGTACTAGCTCCATCTCAGTCGGCACTTTTCCCTTATCCACTTTTCTCCTTTTTAATCATACCTAAGGACTTCTACACTAACTGGTGGATTGTCCCTGGGTAGATCCCTCCGGCTCTGGCGGGATCGTGGGAACTTGAGCCTAACCTAACCATCCTTATAACTCCATACATTAATTAAAATGGTCGGTCTTTGGTATTCATCCACGATTGCCAAACCAAATCTTTGAAAAATCTCTCAAAGTGTTCATGATTCTGAAACACATTTTTGTAAACACTTGAGAGTTTTATATTTTTCAAATGCTCCCCCTCAACATGTGCTCGGTTGATTGTTTTATAAATTTGCACATGTTAGGTGGAGCTCGCATTTTTTGAATTGATCCACTTTCAGTGAACATGACCGTTTCGAGACACGCTTACATCACTAGTTAGACTAGCTTGAAATTATTACCCAGCCTGGTCAAGTCCACAGAAAGTTTCTCGAAATGGTACACTCTACTCAGATACATCTTTTTCGAGACACGCTTACATCACCGGTCATACCAGCTTGAAATTATTACCCGGCCAAGACGTATCCTTTCGATTGATGACAGTTCAAGTTTCGTCAATTCATTGGTGAAGACTGAGTCTTGCTCACGAGAGATGCCAAATCCTTTGTTTTGTTAAAAATATTTGCTCCCCCTCAATATGTGCATCGATATTAGAAAGATTTTCGCACATATGGAAGAGCTTGCGTTTATGACCAAAACATTTTGCTCCCCCTCAATATGTGCATTGATATATAAAATGGTTTAGCACATACGGGAGAGCATACATTAACATTCAAAATCATCACATTTTATCAGAATTTCCTATTTAAATCACATTCTCTCCCCCGATCAAAAATTTCAAACCATTTGAGATTTGTGATCCCAAGTGATTTAAATAAGTATAGAAAATTTGGGAGAAAATGTGGTCAGGTTTGAATGTATTCTGATTTTGAAGCATACTATGCTTCCCTTGAAACACCGAGAGAGTGTCACTGCTGATGTTGCACAATTTTGGCAAGGTGTCGGGAATTTGAACAAATATGCCCCCCTCAATTAATGACCCGTTTTCCATTAAAGGAGCTGTAGTCATTCAATTGAGCGACGGGTATTTGTGAAAATTTAAATCAATTTACCACCTTGTGTAACATCAAGACTCTCTTGAAGAATCAAACAAGATAAAGAGTCTGATGTAAAGAAGACTTCTCTTCTAATACACGAAATGACGCACTGAAACGTACATCAAGTCGGGAGAACATGGATATAAAGTAATCCATGCCCAGGTGAACATCACCCGGTGGAAGGAACAGCTGTCTTTTTGGCGACATGCTTTCCCCATTGTACAGTGCGGGTTGCGGTATGAAGTAACTGCTAGCCATTAAGACATGTTTTAACTGATTAGTATAACTTCTGCTCGAGCTTCATTTAAGAGTCCGTGCCATTGTTGAATGACATTTCTAGATCCGTAAATGTTATCGATAAACAGAAGACATGCCTAGGTAGAACTATTTTTGGTATTTTCTGATTTTTCGATTTTTATGGTTTTTATAGGTTTTATATTTTTGTATTTTTCTTTTTGATTTAAGATATATACAACTATGTACAAGGATATAAGAAGACAATCCTTTACTCCTCCTTTTCTTCCTGAAGACACTTGAGGGTTTCAGGAGTCATGCTTTTCATGCCAAGGCGTGGGAGAATAAACTGAAACCTTTCTCTTGGCAGGGCCTTGGTGAAGATGTCCGCTAACTGAAACTCTGTCCTCACGAAGTATAGTTCCACAATTCCTTTTTCCACCTGTTCCCTGATGAAGTGATGCCTGATGTCGATGTGTTTTGACCTGGAGTGCTGAACATTGTTACAACAAAGAGCAATGGCGCTTTTGTTGTCACAATATAGGGGAATTTTGTTGTATGAGAATCCATAGTCCGAAAGCTGTGATAGCATCCAAAGAATTTGTGCACAACAAGCAGACATAGCAATGTACTCAGCTTCAGTAGATGATATGGAAGTACTCATCTGCTTCTTAGAAGACCAACTAACCAACTTTTCCCCTAAAAACTGAGCTCCTCCTGAAGTACTTCGACGAGTGTCTTGACATCCCGCATGATCAGCATCCGCGTAAGCCGTTAACTCCATTGCAGTGTCCTTAGGATACCAGAGACCCATATGAACCGTGCCTTGAAGATATCGGAAGATCCTTTTCACTACTTCAACATGCTTCTTGGTTGGTCTGGATTGATACCGAGCACACATACACACAGTAAACAGAAGATCTGGTCTGCTAGCCGTGATGTACATCAAAGATCCAATCATGCTTCGATACTTTGTTATATCTACTGGAATCCCTGAAGGATCTTCATCCAGCTTTGTTCTATCAACCATGGGAGTGTCAACAGGTTCACTTGAATAGAATCCAAACTTTTTCAAGATTTATTGGCGTATTTGGATTGATTAATGAATATGCCTCCGGGACTTTGAGAAACTTGTAATCCTAAGAAGAATGACATTTGTCCCATCATGGACATTTGGAACTTGGAATTCATCTCCTTTGAAAAACTATCACATTCACTAGGATCTGTTGAAGCAAAGATGATATCATCTACATATATCTGAACTAGCAGTAGATGGTTTCTTGACTTCCTGGTGAATAGTGTGGGATCAACAACACCCTTGGAGAATCCGTTCACTAGGAGGAACTTGGACAATGTATCGTACCATGCCCTTGGCGCCTGTTTTAACCCATACAGAGCCTTCTTCAAGCGGTAAACATGAGTAGGATGTTCAGCATCCACGAATCCTTCTGGTTGACTCACATAAACTTCTTCCTTTAAGTCACCATTCAAGAATGCTGTTTTGACATCCATCTGGTAGACTATCATATTTTGACTAGCAGCATTTGCGAGGAAGATTCTTATGGCTTCAATTCTAGCAACCGGAGCAAACGATTCTTCAAAATCAATACCCTCTTCTTGTCTGAACCCTTTAGCAACTAGCCGTGCCTTGTTCTTTAAGACATCACCATACTCATCGAGCTTCACTTTGAAGATCCACTTTAAAGCAATGATCATTGCACGCTCTGGAGGAGGCACTAATTCCCATACTTCAAGTCGATCAAATTCATGGATTTCATCCTGCATAGCCTGGAACCAGCAATCTTTTGTCATTGCTTCTTTGGCATCTTTTGGTTCGACTTTGGACAGTACGGAATTGAAGAAGCACCACAGTGCATCAGTGGCTAGTTGATTACGTGTGGATATTGGACGTGAGGGATTGCCTATGATGTTGTCGATTGGATGATCACTGGTCCATTTCCTGAGATGGTCGTGAGGTTGAGGGTTATGAACAGACGTAGCAGTGCTTTGTCCTTCAAGTGAGGATGTGTCTGATGAATGTTCAGGAGCAAATATGTTTTCAAAAGGAACCTCATCAATAGGAGCAAAAGGATTAACTTCCAATGAATTATTATCTGAAGATTCTTGTGTTACTGGAGAAGTTTGAGCGTTTGATGACGAAGGCGATTGACTGGCAGCTGGAGCATTGTGACTGACTGATACTGAAGCTGTAAGGCCTTCTGAACCTTGTGGGGCTTGAACTTCAGCCATAGGAAGTACAGCAGGTTCACTTGGGATGGTTCCATTCGTTGGCTCAAAGTATTCATCAAACATAGGATCAAATATCTTCTTTAACTCCTCGCATGTAGGTGGCACATAAGAATCTGCAGGCGTGGAATTCTGTACAAGTCCTGAACTAATGGGTCCAGGAGACAAAAGGTTAAGATCGGGTCCAGAACTAATTTGTCCTGAAGCAGGTTGCTCACTAAGCTCATCGAACGTAACATGAATGGTTTCCATAATTTTACGGGTTCTCTTATTGTAGATTCGATACCCTTTACTGTCTGGTGCGTATCCAACAAAAATACCTACATCTGCTTTAGCTCTTAACTTTCCCAAGTCTTGACTATCGTTAGTTGGGTAGGAAAGTGCACCAAACACACGAAGAAAGGAGAGATCTGGTTTCTTGTTATGAATTAACTCGAAGGGAGTCTTCTCATGAACCGGATGAATTAGAGATCGGTTTTGAGTGTAACATGCTGTTGCAATAGCCTCTGCCCAGAGAAACATCGGTGTCTTTGAAAATATAAGCATAGTTCTTGCAGCCTCTACCAGAGTACGATTCCTTCGTTCAACCACTCCGTTCTGTTGAGGAGTGCGAGGGATACTTTTCTGATGGGTGATGCCAATACTTTCATAGAAATTACGGAGTTGTTGGTTAACAAACTCATTACCATTATCAGTGCGGATGATTCTGACAGTTTTATCGAGCCTTACTTGCAGCTGTTTTATCAGTTTAATGATAACCTCTGGAGTTTCGTCCTTGGTTCTCAAAAACTTTACCCATGTGAACCGAGAATAATCATCTACTATCACCAGAACGTACTTCTTTCCATTTATGGTTTGTATTCTCATTGGACCGCACAAGTCCATGTGGAGGGTATGAAGAACTTCCAAGTTGGTGTTGATGGTTTTAGGCTTGTGGGTTTGTTTCTTGCTTTTACCCAGTTGACATGCAAAGCAGAGATGATCTTTTTCATATTTCAGTCTGGGCATCCCTCTAACAAGATCTTTACGGGAAAGATTATTTATGGTACCGAAGTTTAAGTGGTTCAAACGACGATGCCACAGCCATGATTTTGTCTTAGAGGCTTTAGAAAGCAAGCATATGGGAGAGGATTTCAACATTTCTTCAATCGATATGGTGTATAGATTTGTGCCCCGACTGCCTTTGAGGAGATCTATACCATCCAATTCTCTGACGAAACATGTATGCTTTCTGAAAGCCACTTCCAGATCTGAATCACAAAATTGACCCACAGAAAACAGATTGTGCCCTAGTCCTTCCACATAATATACCCTTGAGATTACACTGTCACCAAACACATAATCTCCATAACCCATAATAGCACCAAAGTGGTCGTTCCCAAATCTAACTGTCCCGATAAACTTTTTCACGAAGTTCTTGAGCCGCGAGCGATCCCCAGTCATATGTTTTGAGCAGCCTGAGTCCAAATACCACAGGACGATTTGTACGACCTGCACTTGAAACCAGACAACAATGGATAACTGAAAAATGTGGATCCCCAAGTGCAATTGGGGTCCGTTTGGTCAGCACACACATATTCTGAAACCACAGATTTCACAGATGCTACTGTCTTTACTGAGGAGACAGAACTAGAGACAGGACAAGACTGAGATGGAAGGCATTGTGATTCTAAAGGCAGGATTCTACCAGTTGGTCTCCATTCCTTATTCTTCACAATTTTATGCATATTCATTTTAGGTAATGGTCTCTGTTTTCCTAAATTGAATTTCCTTCCAGTGGGTCTCCATTCCTTAACTTTCACAATTTTATGCTTATTCATTTTAGGTAACGTGCACTGTTTTCCTAAATTGAATTTCCCTCCAGTGGGTCTCCATTGATAGCCTATGCTAGCAAATGTTTTTCCTGTAGCTTTCCAAGCTTTCTTGCATGTTTCAGTTATCCTACCATTCTTAACATGGGGTGACGCAGAAGACATCAAGAAGGACACAACACAATCATCATGATTAGCAGAAATTAAACAATTGTCGCATGTTTTATAGATAGCATTAGAATTCGAATTAATTACAGTACTTTTGATACTAGAATCAACACGATTCATCCTACTCATTGCAAACTTATTGTTCCTAGGTTGGGCTTCTACATTCTTCAAATGATCATTCTTAGCTGGCGCAGTCCTATCCTTTCTTGCATTTTCTCTAGACCTTGACTCGCTAGCTTGGGTGTCACTTTTTACTCCTGTAGAAGCATCGAAGGAAACATTAGTTTGTTTTTCTGTCACATGCCTTCCTGATAAAGATGTGTTGGGTTCTGATGTCTTAGGTGGTAGATCAAAGGCTACATGCTTGTTCTCAACAGTAGATGATGATGCAACAGATCTATCTCTATGGCTGCTAAACTTAGGAATTGAGCCTATGGCATATTCTAAGTTTTCCTGAATCCTTTTCGTGAGTTTGCAGGCATAGACAACTGCCCTATCAAGTGGCTTATCAGTCCTATCCTCTTCAACCACCTCACGAAGTGTGTCAAGGCCCTCTCTAAGATGATCGAGATATGTTTGATGGGCAAGGCTGTTATTTCTAAGCTTAAATGGAATACGCCCAACATCAAGATCATACTTTTTACTATCAATAGCCTTTGGTGCATCACAATTACAAGTGGTGCATGGCATTTTACCTTTCACCCGAGCCTTGAGATTCTCAATTTCATTTGTCAAAGAGGTTATTTGATCATTATGATTGCTTCTTGTAACTTTAATAGAATCATATAACTCTTTGAAATGTTGTTTAACCTTTGAATTTTCTTCTCGATAACACTCATTTTCATAATGTAACTTATTTATGGTGTTTTGATATTGAAAATTCTGAGAATCTGAAGACGAAGGTTTATTGGTGCCATACACTTCACACTTGTTGGATTTCAATTGGGCAATTTGGGCCCTCAGCAGTCGAATCGTGTTCGTGTGAGCTTGAATTGTCTCATCTCGTTTGTTTAATTCAAAATAAGTATCAAATTCAGGAGCATCCAAGGATGTCTTGTCATTCGATATTTTATGTTTTTCATTTAAATGTTGATATTTCAATTGCAAATTAAGATATTCAACTTCCAATTTTGAAAAACGTTTAACCATATTATCATGGTCATCATTTTGAATTTTTTCAAGCAATTTTAAATTCTCCCCCTCAAGCTCAACAACACGATTCTGGGTGACATTTAACGCAATAGCATACTCATTAAATTGACAAGCAGACAATGCAGAATCAGTAACAGTGTAAAATACATCTTGTGCAATACATTTAGCAATCAAGTTGTCGTTAGTAATGAGTATGTTTTTTCTTTCAATCTCTCGACTCTTAAGTTCTATTGCATGTTCATTCACCTCATTTTCCATATCTTTAAACACTACTTCCATTTCTTTTATTTCAGCTTTAAGAGCAGTTTGCAACCCTTCAAAGTGTTCTTTAAGTAGTTTAAAGAATGGCATGACCTCAGTTAAGTAACACCTTTTTGCATGTTCAAAACACCTCTCCCCCTCAGTAATACCAGAGGGTGTGATTCTCTTCTTACATGTTTTATCGAAATCAGCAAACAGTTGCCAAAGCACATATAAGCTGATAAAAGTTTTGCATTCAGTGGGAAGAGACAAAGGCACTAAATTCCTAGGTGTATTGGGGGGATACACCGTTATGGAGGCAACTTTTCTAATAAGGGGGGTGTTGGCCTTAAGTTTTTCTACCTTAAGTTTTTCATTATCTTGTTTCCAGAAAATCTGTTCAGGTGTTAACTTCTTTTGAGGAGCAAACACAGTCAAACGATTTTCCTCATAATAATCATGGGGCTTGATTATTATCCGTCTGACTATGCACTCGGGATCCCTCATTTTCTCATTCATTTTTTCCCTCGTTCTATCACTTATCTCATCCTCTTCATTTGTGTGGATATGCTCAGGTTGGTCATGAATAGGCATAAGCATCACATTACCATCATATAGGGCTGGTTGAAGTACTTTCATGTCCCTAAGGATGGTTGACTTAGGTTCACCTATCATGATTTTACTATGCTTATCACTCAACTTTCTGTGCTTATGAATCATTTGAGCAGTTTGTATGGTTTGATCTTGTGTGTACAACTTATCTTCAAGCTTATTTTTTAACATCTTGAGTCTAGAGAAATCATTTAAAAGAGTTGTTTCTTTTTGTTTGAATTCTTGCTTAAGTGTAGTAACACACTTTTGTGCTTCCTGTTTCTGTTTGACAGACTGTTCTAGCTGACTTTTCAAAGAACTCAACTCTAATTTTAATGTTTCTTCTCTTACTCTAGACTCTTTAATAAGTGTACTCATTTGACCTTCTAATTTCTGCTCTCGTTCATTAAGCTCAAACTTAGCACGCTGTTCATACATAGCCACTTGTTCTTTATAGATATTAAGTCTAGTGATCAAGTCATCATCAGGGACAGGCAACTTGTTTTCTTGGCACTCATATGCATTATCTAACTTACACGCATTATCTAAGGCACCTATATTACTTACAACACAAACATCTTTATTTACAAAAGAATCACCATTTGGTACATCAGGCAAGTTGTTGTGATTCAAATACTGTTCATATGAAATAATATTGCTATTTTCCATGTCAACAGTAGTTGTGTCAGAAACATCTGCCTGTTGTACATCTTTGGGATTCTTTTGTCCCTCGACTATATTATATGTGTCATAAATTTTTAGTACCTCAGATATCACGGATGCATTAGACGGTCCAACTTGACGTGGAGATGAGACCAGGGAAGACAAGTTAGCCATGAAGATAGTTTGAGCCGTAGGTTCATCATCTACATCAGAGTCATATGCATCACAGTCATCTGCCTTGAAGATGTTGGGATCATTAAGTGCTAGATCCTGAACAGGTTTCTCATCCACATCTTCATCAAAAGTATTTCCTCCATCTCCTGCCAAGAACAGTAACTCTTCCTCATCCAATACCGCACCATTCTCTTGAGCTTGCATTAACAGCATCTTGTCTTTGAAGTAATCTGAGTTCTGAGGACGTTTAGGTTGATTGCAGGTTCTAGCAATGTGTCCAAGCCCCCCACAATTATAACACTTGATCTGTTTCCCTTGCCCCTGATTGGCATTCCCTGCTCTATTCTGCACATAACCTCGACCCATGTTTCTACCAGCTCTCCCTTGCACATTCTGAACCACAATTTTCCCATCCTCCACCATTGCTAGATTGCGTGGGTTGGATGAATTCCTTAACTGATTGTTGGTCTGAGGGAGTGATGCTTGAAACTATTGAACCAGTAATGAAACTTGATTGGTGAGATTGTCAATCATTTTGTTGGTCTGAGAGTACCCTGAGTCAAGTTGAGAGCTCATAGCAGGTACTTGTGAGTGAAGTTGATGATAGCTTGGGTTGGATGATGATTGGATTGTCGGTTGAACATTTGTCATGAACGCTAGTGGATCATTTGTAGTTGAAGGACTTAACTTTTCTCTCAGCACCCGATCATAGACAGCATGCTTCTCATGTTGTTGCAGGTAGGCATACAGCTGTTCATAGTTGGTATCCCTTAAACCTTTGTTGAGTTTGACAGCAGTAACAAATCTGTCCCATTCAGGAGTCATGTTGTTCACAAACTTTGAGTTTAGTTGGATATTGGGCATAGTCATTCTGATCATCCTCATATCATTCACCAACTTATGAAATCTTACATAGTAGTCTGTGACATTCTCTCCTGGGTTCATTTTGAAATGCTCGAACTCATCATACAGCTGTGACTCACGATCTTCCTTTGTAAGTTCTGACCCTGCCAACAACATTTTAACGTTGTCCCACACAGCTTTGGCTTCAGTGTTGAAATTGATGAGCTTGTATACATCCTTTGGAAGACCTTGAATGACTATGTTTGAGGCTCTAATGTCGGCATCATACCTCTTCTTTTCTTCTTCATTAAGATCATTGTAGTTTCTAGGTCTGTCTATGCCCCAAGTTACAGTCCCATCTTCACCAGTTGTAACAACATCTCTGGTGGTACCCATCTGATATGGTCCATCGTCAATTGACTTAAGAATGTTAACTCCATTATCTTTTCCCAAGCAGTAAAGTCTTATCCGTTGTGCCCAAGACTCATAATCCGTCCTATCTAGCATAGGTGGACGAGTGTCAGATCCTGCTGCTTGAATATCTTCTGATGATGTGTTTGATGTGGTAGCCATAGTAACTACGGGATTTTACAGATCTTGTGATTTAACCGAGAAATCGAATCTTTCGCGGGAATTTCTAAAATCACCAAGACACAAACCGCCTAGACAAATAGCATAGACACAAACCGAGTTCACACTGTAGAGACAAACCGCGTAGACACAAACCGAGTTCACACTGCAGATACAAACCGCGTTGACACAAACCGCGTATGCGCCTTAGAGACAAACCGAGTTCACACTGGAGATACAAACCGCGTTGACACAAACCGCGTATGCGCCTAAGAGACAAACCGAGTTCACACTGGAGATACAAACCGCGTTGACACAAACCGAGTTCACACTGCAGAGACAAACCGCGTTGACACAAACCGCGTATGCGCCTTAGAGACAAACCGAGTTCACACTGGAGATACAAACCGCGTTGACACAAACCGCGTATGCGCCTAAGAGACAAACCGAGTTCACACTGGAGATACAAACCGCGTTGACACAAACCGCGTATGCGCCTAAGAGACAAACCGCGTTGGCACAAACTTCCAAACCCGTCACTTTCAATGCTGTTTGTCCTTTTGCCTAAACTAGTAATAAGACAAACCGCGTACCCGATGTGACACAAACCGCGTTCAAGATCGTCCAAAATACACAAACCGCATTCAAGAACACTTGAAAGAAAAACACTCGAATCACCCAAAAACACCACACAAACCTTAAATCTGTGAATCCAAGCACTAAATACTACTCTTATACTATTCCTAAGCTAGAAAGTACAAGGTATAACAACTTGTAATCACAAAACAAAGCACAAAATGAAATAAATGAAACTTAACAAATCGAACCAAACAACCTCAAAAACTACACAAATCCGTGAATACCAACTCTCATGGACCTAACCATGGCTCTTGATACCAATTGTAGGGTATTCACAATGCAAGAAACACTTGTATGAGGCTTAGTTTTGGATCGAATAGAAGATATTCTAGAGAGAGGTAGGAGAGTTTGGGAGCCTTTGTAGAGAGAGAAACAATATGAGATTAGATTATCATGAAAGGTCCAACCCTTCCCATGGGTGGGAAGGGAGTATTTATAGTACTACATAATATGTCCTTAGTGGACTGTGGAGCGAGCTGACAGTGGGTAAAGACCCGACCCACTCCACAATATTACTAATAACTAAACTACTAATAATATTACTGATAATCCTACGAGCTATGATGAACTAATAATTACTCGGGGTGACCGAGTCTTCAGCTGAATATTCATATTCCTAACACTGCATGTATTCAATTCATTAAGTAGTTTTGTTTTATTGTATTAGTACACTTTAATTCATCAGGATTGATGGGCCGATTCCATGTGACTACGGAAAATCATGGGCACCCCTTAAAATTGCTTTCCCATTAATTAAAGTTTATATGTTGATGTCTTTGGTGACTTTTATTAGTGCATTGATAACCTCTGTGTCTAGCTGAGCATTGCTTGGGTCGCCATGCCCCTTCCTCGCCTATTTATTCTATCGTTTCTAGGATAGTGGGATAGACATAAGTGATCATTAAGGGTTTACTCGCCGATAAGATTAGAGCCAACGAGAAAGGGTTAATTATATACACTTCATATAAAACTAGCAATAAAACAAGTGACAAGCTACTTAATTATCAGGACAGGTCTTCTTATTGTCTCAAGTATCTATCTGTGTACGTGTGTGCTAATCGCTGATTCGTGCTCATTAGTTTAGTTTATATTTAATCATAACCAAACCGTGCCAGTCTCTCAGGCTGAACCCCCTTGCGTTAGATTAGGTTGTATAGCTAACTTAAGATATTAAAATACTGATTAGAATAACTAGATAATACGTTCCACTCTTAGTGATCGACACTCTACTTACCATTATATTCATACTGACCGGGTACACTGCTCGTTAAAGTGTGTGTTTTATTGATAAGTCGGCTAAATATAAATTTAAAACTTGAGTAGGCATTAATACTGCTAAAACCACAACGACACATCACGCGCGCACCAAGTCTTTGGCGCCGCTACCGTGGATATAAAAGAATTAGAGCAATACACACGCACATCACATAACTTCGTCTTTTAGACAAGACAGTGGTGCCTCACTGCCTCTTTTTCCTTTTACATTGTTCAACTTCTGGTTTAATCAAGAGCTCCATGCTTTTTCTCCAACCAAAGCCCTTTTACTTCTCTTAATCTTTTGGCTAATTAGTCGGTCTTACATAACACATTATAGGGCTTTGAAATGCCATTTGGAAGCATAAAAGTAAAGTGCACATGAGGGTTTAGCAAGAGGCAACAACTAGATATTAGAAAAAACATGCTTGAGCTGTCTTTGTTTCTCTTGCCTATAAATACCTACCTCTTGTCATGCTTGAACTTCAAATCTTGCCAACTACTTTCTCCCATCTTATTTCTCTCTAACTCTTTCATAAATCACTTGTGTTTAAACATCATTATCATTATTGAAAGCAAACTTTTAAGCAAGAGGAGCATCATAAGAGCTTGATCATCTTATTGTGTGTTATCACCAAGAACCATCTTCTTCTATCTTATATCTATCTTGTATTATGTTATTGTAAACAAACTATAACTCTCGTCTCTCATTTGTAACTAAGTGTGAAGTATTGCTTCTTTTGTAGACAAGAAAAGTGTTTACTAGTCTTACTCCGGGTGCGGTTAAGCAAAGGGGTTTGTTCCTTCTAAGTGTGGAAGGGTACGTGTCTAGAGTTCGCGAGGTCGTTGTAGGTGGTTCCTAGGTGAGGATTGCGGCCGGGAATTAGCTTGGGTCTAGGTGTAGATCTGTGAAAGCTATTGCACAGTTTATCCACCACAAGGATTTGTTACTAGTGAATGGTAATAGGTGTCGCGGATTCGAAAGTGGGCATACGGATGATCTAAACCCCTCATCCCGAACCCCTATATATCGTTGTGTTTGTTTTCTCTTTTTGTAACTCTTTCATTACTTTACTTACTTACAATGTGATATATATTGCTTGCATGTCTTCATATACTTGTTTATAAACTCAACACTTAAACTACTTAAAGTTTTTTTTTTTTTTTTTTTTTTTTTTTTTTTTTTTTTTTTTTTTAATAAAAAAAAATAATAATAAAAAAAAAAAAAAAAAAACCTTACTTATTCACCACCCTCTATCATGGTTCTACAGATAACATACATAAATAGATAAAACTAACTTTCTAAGCAAGTTCTTCTTTTGTTGCGTGATTTCTGCAATCAATGCCATAGTTGGTTCAAGCTCTTTTCCCTCCATATGATTTAGAGGAGAGCCATATAATCGATTTCCTAAACCGACCACGACTTAACCACGAGTAGGCCAAAATGGTGAAGTCAACCAACCCCGAAACCGAACAACTTGGCGCTAGGCATTTTAAGCCCATTAGAGGGCTCTAACTAATAATCTTTAAGTCATCAACTAACGTCCCACTCTCATGACAACTTAGTTCTATGACATTTAACGACAACCATGTACTAATAAAACTTTGAAGTAACAACTCTATCTATGACATCTATGAACAAACATATACTAATAAAACTTGGAAGTAACAACTCAATCTAGGACTGTGGAAAACTAGAAGGGGGGGGGGGTTGAATAGTTTTTACCGTTTTTAGATTGTTTACAAAACTTTAGATTCGATGACTTGATATGAAATCAACACAACATACAATATATGAATATAAACAATATGCAATAAGTAAATGCGTAAATATAAAGGAAAGATCAAACCAATAGACACGGTCGTTTATAGTGGTTCGGAACGAAGCCCTCTTCCTCGCCCTACTCCACTCCCCTTGTACCCAACTCGAGAGTTTGCAAGCACTATATCAACAAGCTCCCTTATGGCGGAGAAAACCTTACAACGTCGCTTCACTTCTTTACCAATACTAAGCTAGAAATCGAGTCTTTCACAAGGCAAGACCAACCTTATCACTCTACGTATTTTAAGGACTAAAATACTAACCGAACTCTCTAGGTTGTTGTATGATGATCACTACCCAAGTTGGTAGTAGATGGTGAGATACAAAGACACGCAAATGATATACTATGTTATACAACAAAGTATATGATAAGACACAACTAACTACAACACTTGAAGGCTTGGAAAGCTTCTTGTGTTCTTCACTTGAATTCAAAGTAGAATCGTTGGATCACGTTGAATGTGTTATAGGTCAAGGGAAATGATCAAAGAGTGTTATTAAGATGTTGTGTGATAAGGGAAATGTTAGTAGTAAGCTTAGAATGGTTGAGAATCATTAATTGAAAAGTTTGGACTAAGGTCCTATTTATACTACACATTTCTGTCTCAAAACCGCCCTTCGGCGGATCCACGGATCCACAAATTGTGGATCCGTCCGTTATAAAAAACGGATCCGCGGAGCGTCTCTGGACAGCTTATTATCCTTTGATCTTTTAGATGTTTTGTACTAAAATCATTTTTAATTCTAATGTTTCTAGAATTACTTGAGCACAAATGGACTAATTAAATTTGTTTTTCATTTAATTAAATAACTTAAATAAAATGTCTAGTTATTTTAATTAAGTAAACTTTTTTATATTGTTAAGTAAAAATGTGTTTAATAAATATTTAAAGTGTGTTAGAAAATATTTATTAGTTGGGCTCTTTATCATTCGACGTGAGGTATAATCACATTATTCATAACTGAAGTGATATACGTCGGAATGTAAACTTGTAACTTAAAACTTGGTTACGTAGACGTTTACTTCGTATGAGTTTATAATTGCCATTATCGAAACCTTAAAAGACTGTAAAATATAAATAAAGTTTTTACGCGATATTTGTATTAACAAGGACATCTATCGACAAACATGAAACAATTGTAGTAAATAACTCGATGTATAGTGGAGCCTTTCATATTTCATTGTAGATATAAAGTAGATTTGCATTTCTAACCTTAATAAACTTAGGGCATGCTTGGTAGAAGGTTATGGGGGTGAGAAATAGGAAAAATAATGAAAAAATGTGCTTGATAGAGTATAATGCAATGACCATTACTCAATAATGGTTAATGAGATGTTACCCAATAAATTGGGGGTATTTTTTTCTTTCCCTTTCCCTTTCCCCACCATTATTATTGCATTTCCCTTTCTCTTTCCCGAGTTTGAAACAAAGACACCCTTATTTCTATTATCTCTCAACAAAGGTAACATGTTGATCTACATATTTTTCTAAAACGTGACTAGTCTATAATGACCTCAACTTTAACTACGGATTACTTGATCCTTTTTAGTTTGATATCCATTTTCAATATAATTTTAAGTATTTTTCTATGTTATTTCTTAAAAAAATAATAATAAAATCATAGCACATTTTTATAATATTTGTATATCTTCGTTGTGAAAAGTAAGTAAGTAACCCTCTCTTCCCTCCTTCCTCTCAATTTCATCTCCATAAACCCTTATTTTCTCACCCATAAACCTTTTACAACCTCATTTACCAAAGGTTGCATAAGATAATAGATGAGTATCATCAGACAAACGTGTATTTTTTATATTAAAAAAATTTAAATAGCAACTTGCTCTTGTACACCACACATTACAAATAAATGGTGTTGCTTAAAAACGCAACTTTTATAAAGATAAACTTAAGGGATAATGAAAAATGATCGGTATGGCTACTTCATAAGCCTAATGATACGACTAATCCTTATAAGTGTTTTCTACATAAAAAAAAGTAATGAACTTTATTTTAACAAAGTAATGAACTTTATGAAAATTCCTAATTAAGGTAAAACAATACTCATATTATAAAAAATGGCACTCAAGTTAATTTTGGTGAAATAATAGTAACGGTTACATTTTAAAGGTTGATATGATGACACGTGTTGCTTTGTAATTGGACCATGTCAGAGAAGTTACAATTTTTGAAAGTTGAATATCATTTTTGGTAATTTTGATATTGCGTTACCATATTAGAGAATTCGAATTTTTATGAAAAAACTCTTTATAAGACTAGGAGTAATGGTCACCAAACTCACTACCTTCACGTCAGTGACACATCGCCATTCACCACACCACCAAACAAGTGTAATGGTCATCACTAAACCAAACACATAAAAATACTCAATTTTATACAAACATACCCACAAACACACACAAACAATAAAAACTTGGCAAACCGTTTGATGGTCTGCACCACCAAACCAATGCACAAAACAAGGGACCGCGCGCGGTCTGGGATGGAGGTATCGGGTATCACGCGATGGTGATGGTGGATCACCCACCTGGCCACCATTACTTCCAGCCTAACGTATGACACATGGATTTCCTAAATTATGTATCCTCATCCAACCTATTGATTCGAACATGTGTCCATGTCTCCTTGTTAGTCATACAATTAGACTTGCAAGTTTACGAGTTATTCGTGCGTATTACTACTCAGTGTGGAAGGTGTCCTTCGGCAAAAGCAAGCAGCAAAAAAGATTCAAAATGATAAAATTCCACACCCAACCTCAATATAAAAGAGAGACCACCTTTGATTTATCCCGAGCGGATATCTAGTCCCGAAAGAAAATCAAGAAAGAGATGAGATTATAGGAGAGAAAATGATATTTAATGGTTTTTGTGAGTGAGTATTTGTGTTTTGGAGTTATTTATAAATGATTAAAATAAAAATAAAAATAAAAATAATGAAAAAGAAAGAAATGCTGCAATAAGTTTTTGAAAAGAGAATAAGCATAAAAATCATACATAAATGGGCTTATTCAAGTAGAAGTTTTTACCAAAGCCCGTCATTTTTCACTAACCCCTTTTCCTCATAACTGTACTTTCAGCTTCTCTTGTACGCTTCGTTCTCCCTTTTGTTCATATTAGAATTTCCCCCAAAATTCAAATTATGCTACAAAAAGAATTCACCATGGATTCCATGGTGTTTTGTTCAAAACCCACGTGGTTTAATTCCCAAATAAACGGGCATCATCAATCCAAAACCCTTTTTACAAGTAGTAGGTCTATATCAATGTTTGCCGCCAAAAAAACCAGAGTTGTTTCACATCTTGAGTCTAGAGTTAATGGCTCTCTTTCCTCATCTGACCCTGATTCTTTATTTGTTGACCGGGTAATTTACTATTTGTGAATTCTGCTTGTTTTCTGATAAAATGATTGTTGTCTATTTGAAGTTGATGATAATTAGTTGTCAAAGTGTTTGGAAATACTTAGGGTGCGTTTAGTTGGAGAAAAAAAATCTTTCTAATTTTGTAAAAATTTGGACGGGAAATTTATCTACACAAAACACTTGAAAATATAGAAAACGCGTTTAGTTGATATTTGTATTTTCTATTTTGAAGAAAGGGAGGGAGGGTCGTGGGTTACAAAGGAAAACAACTAAAATTTGTTTTGTAATTTTCCTTGTTAAGTTAGGAAATATGGGATTTTGTGTTTTGCAAAACATTTTGTCGGAAAACGCTTATTTGAAAGGGTGTTTTCCCCCAACTAAACGCACCCTTAAAACCTCATCATTTTTTTGCCCGACTAATCCACGGGGTTTAAACTAGGCAAAGCCCTCCCTTTTCATGAGGTTGACGTGGCCACTTCAGGGTTGTTGGCACCTGACATGAATTGAACTTGAGACTAAAAACTTAGCATTTGTCGAACACTACACATTCAACGATATGTTCAATAGTCTGTTTCGTAACAACTGATTATATGATTTTGGTTTATGTATTAAATAATCACTTTGGGAGTTTGGGGTTCGAAGTTCTTAGGCAACCGTACATCCTTATGACATAAGAAAGAAGAAATTACAGTGAATGGAATGACACTTGTTTTAACGAGGTGTATAGATGTTCTTTTTTCAAGTCTTTATTGCAAGTTTAAAAATTGGTATCATCCAATCATTTGATTAAAGATAGTGATAGGATTTATGTTTTACATTTGTATATGATAAAAGGTAGGGAAATTCTTGTAATTACACATTTATCATAATAGTTAAATAGTTTTTTCTGCAACAAACTCAAACTACTTTTTGAAATCGAATGATTTGACTCATGCTGCTACGTCCGCTTAGTTGTCTTGGTTGTGTTTTGCATCTGCTATAGAGGCTTGTGGTGTATGGTATAGACCTTTCTTCCCGTCCACCATTTTTTGAGGTGTGTAGGTGCTGTGTAATAGTTGCAGACTTGCAGCCGTCTAAAAAAAAGTTGCAGTTTTGCAGCATATCCAAACACACCCTAAATATTTTTGAAATGAAAAGGGCGAGTGTGCCTAAAAGACTTGTATATCTGGTCCTATCTGTTGTTATGTTTATGCTTAGTACATGAATGTTTATTAATTTAATTCGTTGAATATGGTAATGTCGTAAAATAGCAACATACATATCTTAGTATTCCACATATGTCGGTCTATATTATGATCTTTACCAATTTAGTCATCAAACTTCGTAAATATGTTCCGTCTTGATCATGCTTATGTTATAAAATAGCAACATATACATAATGGGCACCTTTTGACCCGTGTCCTACTTTTCTCTTTAGCTTACCTTTTTCATGTTATCATTTTGACCCGTTGGAGAAAATAAATAACCTGATTCAACTCATCCCTAAGTAAATACATTAAATCTTTCACCTCTAATTTGAGCAGCCTTTACACGTGATGTCTTACAAGACAACTTCCACATTAAATAGTTAAAAGTACCTTCATTCCTTATTGTCCTGAATTTATTTATATCTAGTTATCTACTGAGGTTCCTTTCAAGCCTACTAAGTACTAACAACTCAATGACACAAAATTGCCATGTTGCTATTGCAGCAAAAAGCATTGGAAGCTGCAATGAATGACATTAACAGCTCATTTGGGAAAGGGAGTGTGACGAGGCTTGGTAGTCTTGGTGGAGCTCTTGTGTATGTTCTATTTTCACCATTGCAGCTATTAAATTCACACATGCATATATGGTTCCATGTTAAATTTGACTACATTGTTTTTCTTTCGTTTAATCCCATGTGAACAACTTTTCTGCGTTTCTAGCAAGTATTAATCTGTGCTAAAATTAGAGGATGCAATATCGACCCATTTACCTTTGAATTGGGTTATCTTTTATCTTATATAAGTCATAAAAAAACTCAAATTCCTGCAGCCTCCTAAATTGGTATATTCAAAAGTTTGGATAATTATTTAGTGATATCTTTTGCGATGATTCTAGCACACTTTTTGTTATGTGGCTATCAAGACCCGATGCAAGAACCTGTGCTGACCTATTCCCCATTCTACATGATCTGACTCAACTATCTTGCCACTTAATCTCTTGGCATCTATCATAATTAGGATTATGGATCACTTTACACACGACCTTTTTTCGTGTTGCAGTGAAACATTCCCAAGTGGTTGTCTTCCCTTAGACCTTGCGTTAGGTGGTGGCCTTCCTAAAGGAAGAATTGTAGAGGTATTGGCTTCCATCTCTACTCATGCATTTTTCATTTCATATATCATGATGTATAAGTGGAAATTTTTACCCCTTCACTTATGAACGGCTCTATTCGAGTTATGCTTATTTCTAATGGGGAAATTGGTAAGAAAATAAATAAATGATAGGGGACAATTTGGGCTATGCGCTGGTTAAATCAGTCAACTTTCCTTGTTATTATCTGATACACCCATATTACCACCTCTTATGATACTATCATGGTCACTTTGACTGTATCTCGTTTGTTACCAAGGAAACTACATATGTTTGTGTTTCTAGTTACTTTAAGGAATTGATAATCTTATGTGATTTTTTGTGGTTTTAGATATATGGACCTGAAAGTAGTGGAAAGACCACTTTGGCACTACATGCCATTGCAGAAGTGCAGGTTGACTTTGACTTTCGGCTGCATGCTTTACCATGACACTTATATGAATTTGGATTTTTATGTTTGGAAATGAGATCTCTTTGTCTGTGAATCATGCAGAAACTAGGAGGCAATGCGATGCTTGTTGATGCAGAGCATGCTTTTGATCCATCATATTCTAAAGCATTAGGAGTGGATGTGGAAAATTTAATTGTTTGCCAACCAGACAATGGAGAGATGGCGCTTGAGAGTACTGATTAATTCTTTCTTCTGTATTTTCTGTGTATGATAAGTTATGAATTGCATCATGCCAAAGTTAGGTTGTAAGGTATCGAGGTTACTCACATTATGTGATGTTCTAATAAAACACTTTATTTTCTCCAGTTGCAGACCGTATGTGTAGATCTGGTGCGGTTGATCTCATTTGCATTGACTCTGTCTCTGCTCTTACTCCACGAGCTGAGATTGAAGTAAGTCACTAAGTCATACGATTAGCAGTAGATGCAACAAAATGTGTGAGCAGTTGATTCGGAGACGTGTTTTTGGGGTTTCTTTCTTCTTTTTTTTTTTTTTTTTTTTTTTTATTTTATTTTTTTTTTTTTTTTTTTTTATTATTATTTTTATATTTTTTTTAAATATTATTTACAAATAATTAATTAGTTAAAAGATGATTACAAAACTATACAGTTAAATTGGAAAATTACTAAGAAAGGTAAGTAAAAATACCAAATTCGCTATTGTGGGGGTAATAGTGATATTCTTGCTCATCAAAAGGATTGCTAATGGGAAAATCTTCTTAAACTGAACGATTTTGAATATGTTTGGTTCCTTAAATTTGTAACAAATATGGACTTTCACTCCTTTATTTGTCATAAAATGAATAAAAAAACAACCTTCTTAATATTAAATTTGTTATACAGGGGGAAATTGGAATGCAGCAAATGGGTTTGCAAGCACGTCTTATGAGTCAAGCATTACGTAAGATGTCAGGAAATGCATCTAAAGCTGGATGTACACTTATCTTTCTTAACCAAATAAGATACAAGGTGACCATTTTTCTTTCATTTTTTTTAGACAATAAAGACCAATGTTTTTGTATGCTATTGCTTTGATGCCATTATGAAACATATTTTCAAATGTTTTTTCATTTTGGAGCGGAAATCAGATTGGAGTTTATTATGGAAATCCAGAAGTTACAAGTGGAGGTATTGCCTTAAAGTTTTTTGCATCTGTTCGACTTGAAATACGGCCTATAGGGAAGATAAAGTCTGTAAGCACACAAACAATTCCAACGTCCCTCTCAACTATTTATTCTTGAATAAGTTTATGAAGTGAATATTTGTTGGTTGTGTCACAGGTTAAAGGTGATGAGGACATCGGGCTTAAGGTCCGCGTAAGAGTTCAAAAGAGTAAGGTGAATACCATTTTTTCTTTTACAATTTGTATATCCCACCAAAAAGAAATTGATTTTTAAGGAAACCTAATAATTTTCTACTATTTGTCGTAATTTATTGCCAAAAAAGTTATAGTTGAATGTACACCACATTTTGCTAACTGTATATGTTTTAGGAGCCTAGGTTTTTAAAAGCGCGATGCGCGTCGATGCAATAAGGGTCAAAAAGCCGAGGCGCCGAGGCGAATGCGCGCGCATCACGTACCCGAGGCGACAATTTTATAAAAAAAATATTTAAATTATATATAGTGCACAAAACACATTAATAACACATTTGTACCACATTTAATGTCAAAAGATACCATGCATGTTCATAGTTCACGATTCTATATCGCTAAAACACATAAATAGTCGAAAACTAAGATCAAATTGGACCCATATCTTAAAAGTATAGCCCATGAGAAGAAGCCCAATACACATTATTAAGTCCAATTTTATGTTATAAGGCCAAAAGTACATGATGCGCAAAAAAGCGCTAATGCGTGCCTGAAGCGCGCGCATCACCTCGCATCCCGTAAACGCAACGCATCAGGGTGTCTGATGCAACAGAGCCGCGCATTGCAACGCATCACGCATCAGGCGCCTGATGCGCGCTTTTTTAAACACAGTTAGGAGTCAATTATTCATTAGTTTAATATATTGTAGGTTTCAAGACCATACAAGCAAGCGGAGTTTGAAATTATATTTGGAGAGGGAGCCAGCAAAATGGTTTGTTTCTTAACCATTTATTTGATAATATTAGTTTGATAATAACCTAGTTTTTTTTGTTGCCAAAATGGGTGGAAACTGGTGAGGGCTGACATGAAATTTTTTTACATCCGAATATTTGAACTTTTTTTTTTTTTTTTTTAAATTGTTAGTATTTCAATACGATCACAAAAGCTATATGATCTCAGTAAATATAGTTTTCTATAAAATTATTTCTGAGGTTTTATGCAGAATAAAAAAACAAAGCCTTCCGACTTTCGACCCATTTGATGTTTAGCAACTTTTTGAAAACTTTTGTACGACGATATTAAGCATAACCTGAATTGACCCTCCATAAGGAAATGGGTCAAAATTGCCCACCTCTACTAGTTTGCATGGCTTGAATCAATTTATATACAGGGATGCATACTGGACTGTGCGGAAATGATGGATATTGTTTTGAAAAAAGGCTCTTGGTATAGCTACCGAGATCAAAGGTTTGTCCTCCACTCTTCGCCTAAATCATGTAACTAGCATACCAAATATGTTTACAGTTTTTTTCATTGTCTCCGTGATAATCAATTTTTTATAATACAAATGATAAGGAAGTTTTATGCATTCGGGTGACATACTTGTTTGAACCATATGAACCCCATTTCTTTCATCATTTTCAATATGTTTTTACCTCTTAGAGTAAACGTCGCCCAACGAAAAAAACTCACGAGTCATGATAACTTATGCTTGGAAGTCATTAATTGATGTATACTCGTTTGATTATCATGAAGGTTGGGGCAAGGTAGAGACAGGGCGTTGCAGTACCTGCGAGAAAACCTTCCCCTTTGCGATGAAATAGAAAAGGTACCTTATCTTATTATGTAATTATGTTTTAGATAGCAACATTTATACTCTTCCATAATATTCATGTCTTGGTTATCATAGATTCTATATTCATTTGTTGATACATGAAAACGAAGTCAATGCTTAACATCCCCGGTAAAAGAATGTTCTTATTCCTTGTCTGGTATTTGATAAACAGTTGTCAAAAACATTCCAAAAAAGTAGCTAATTGACCCTAAAAGTTATTCTGTATGTTGGAATTTATTTCCAAGTATCAAGACCAGCTCCTTGGCATCTTATAACACGGTCAAAGTTCCCACTTTCTTTGCATATGCAGCTTGTGAGGTCAGCAATGGTAGATGGAACCGGGCAAGCAATTACGTCCTACGCTCGACAATCTACACCACTCATTGAAGAGGATGAATTACTAGAAGAACTACAGTGACATGTTAACGGAATATTTGCCTCTTGGTTTTCCTTCACACAGGTTTGAACCTCCGTTTCACTATCTGCACAGTGATATTTTCCTTCAGGTTTTCAAATTTGTTGGAAGACCAATCGTAAAAAAAAGGAAAGGAAATGTAGAAATTCGTAAGGCATTTTGTAACCCTTTATCTCATTCAATTTTCACGTGCTGTAAACCTATTAGATACCATGTTGCAGACCCGAAATTTATAATTTATTCGAGTATATGGTGGGTACAAATTCTAAGTTGACATTTTAAATGCCACTTGCCTGCTATTCATTGAATTTTTCATGCTTGTGACATATGAAGCTTAAATGTAGATGTGAAACAGACATATATAAATATATAATTGTCTTTTGACGAATTATAGCTTCTCTATTTATAGGTGTCCTAATCTTAACCATTTTGTGCTTTCATTGTATATAGTTTGCTCAAGTAGCTGACTTCTGATTTTTGAATTGAAAACATTCATTTTAATGTCTTCGTTACCATGTATCTTTTAGGTTTTTTCAGCCTGCTTTTATTAGAAGACTAGGTAAACCAAACCTGAACGATGAAACATTCCTCCACACATGTGTTTCTGACCTTGGATTATATTTTTATTGTAATAGGTCAAATGTAGAAAATTTTCTAAAAAGAAAAAGGCTTCTGTATTCATATTACAAAAACTTTTTTTAAAGTAAGTGTATATAGTTATTTCTCATTAAACTAATTTTGACTTGTTATCTTTAGCTTTGGTTGTGGAAACATGACAAGCAATAACAAGATCTTATGTTTGTATATATTTTTACATTTTGAAGAGTTCAATAAAATGGATCAAAATACATCACAAACGTGTAATGTTTATTAGTTTCTACGCACTAGTGCTGTAAACTAGTAGAGCACCACCTACTAGAATTCCAGCCAATGTAACAGCCCAAATCAGCAAACCTGTTGTCCCTGCGTTCATATACAAAATTTCTTGAATTCAAACCTCAAAATCAAGATGATACCTACAAATTGAAACAATGTTTTTGTGTTGTGACTAGCTCGATATAGTGGGTTGATTTGAGTTGTAGCTCGTCTCAAACTGGCCCGTCGATGTAAAAGTATTATTGTTATAAACTGTTTTTTGATTCAGTTTAAACGCATTTAGTTTTTTTTTTCTTCCTAATATTTCTTAGATGGTGCAAGGCTCATCTGACCCTAATTGCTTTGCCTTGTTACTCAACATATCCGACCCATCAGTTTTTCCACCTCTACTACACATGGATTATCATTTGCAATGCGCTAGCGACTTGTACCTCGTGCTACGATGCATTAAGTGATAATGATAGGATACTTACCACCAGCATAAACATCACCACTTGGGGACCATTCTTCTTCATTGTAGATGGGGCTGTATAAATTGCAATCATTAAATGTTATTGACTTGGTACCACATGAAAGTATGGAATACACCAATAAAAGAAATATGAGCAACATTTATACCTGTATCCATCAACATTAGCAGTTTAGCACCATACTTGTCAACAAACTGGTAAACACCCTTCCCCTGATTCAAGTCAAAACCATAGTTTTAGTACAAGTAGTAATTAAGAACATATACTTTGGTAAACCTTATTAAAAGATTACAAAATGCCACATCAATAATTTTTAGACCTGTTGATATTATAAGCCTATATTCACTATAGTATAAACCTTTGCAACTTCATAAAATGTCTTATACAACACATGCATCAAATGTATTAAAATTATAAAGAGGTTGAAAAATTAGGACCTCTTCATGCCATATAGACATGAAATGAATGTCCATTATGGTTGAAATGAAACATAAACTTTTTCATCATTTTTAGACCTTATCATAAACCCAGTTCCCTCCCAAGGCCAAACTGGATAGGAGAATGATGATCCAGTGAGTATAGTCACACCCAATGAACTCCAAGGTACTAGATACAATCCCATTGTTATGGTTTGCAATAATGTAGAGCATCCCATTGTGAAGGGTATATGGTTGGGGTGACCAATGTATGATGAGTAGAATAGCGAGGAGTGAAAGATGAACCTGTTTGGTCCACTCAATACATTGGCACAGGAGGATTGGTTGGTCATCATTGAGGGTGAGTGTTCCCAACAACTGAAGCCTTTTTTTAGAGAGGGAAATGTATGTTGTTTGGCAGAGCCCCCCAATGGATGGGTTATGGGTTCCTAGTGAAGCAACACAACATTCCTGTCTTAGCCATTGTGGGTGCTGGATGAATGATTTTGATAGGGAGGTGATGTGGAAATGTAGCTAGATGGTAGGTGCTTTTTATAGGTGAATTCAGAGTCAAGCTGGCATGGTTCATGTTATAGTGCAGCTTTGGCTCTTTGGGTATAAATCTGTGTCGGTTGGCAGACTTTTCTTTGTGGTCAGATATTGGATAGGCTAGCAAGTATTGTTTGTTCTTTTGTATTTCACTGGATGTAAAATGTTCAATCCAATTTTGTGAGAATTGTCTTTGTAAATTGTCATTGTTAATATTAATATAAGTATTCACTTTTTGTAACAAAAAAAAAAAAAAAAAAACCCGACAATTCGCAACAATAAGCCATTATTTCATTTGAAGAAAGTAAATATTGTAAATCGGTTGTTTGGTGAAAATAACCATCATGGCTCCTTGATAGTATTTGCGTAATGTCTCTATTACGTAGCTTATTTGACGATTGGTCATTTAAGCATGTAACTGTGGTTAGAGTAAAGAGTGACAGTGGATGGACCAAAAGTGAAAGCAAACCCTTTTTTTAAGGGAATAGTTATTGGTACCCTTTATTTTACAAGGAATACCTCTCTAACTTTTTTTATTTTTTACCTTTTTTTATTGTAAAACTATAAAATGGAATACACGAAACATAAAATATAAAGTTCGACAAAAAATAAAGAACAAAAACTGATAAAAGACGAAGAAATACAAAACAAAAACTGATAAAAAACTGTGTGATACAGTTAGGGCTGAGCAAACGACCCGAACGGACCGGACCGACCGAAGGACCGACCGAGACCGGACCGGACCGACCACATTCGGTCCGGTCCTCGGTCTTGGCATTTTGGCTAATTCGGTCCTCAGTCCGGTCGGTCCGGTCCGGACCACAATCCGATTATTTGGCCTTGTTGGACCGGATCGACCGACGGACCGACCGAGACCGGACTGGACCGGACCGGACCGACCACATTCGGTCCGGTCCTCGGTCTTGGCATTTTGGCTAATTCGGTCCTCGGTCCGGTCCGGTCCTTGACCGATGCTCACCCCTAGATACAGTTAATAAAAAAATTAAATGGTAGGCCAGTAGTAAAACTTGTAAAAAGAAGGTTAGAGGTGCTAATAGTACCACCTTTTTTGTAATTACAAACCATTTATTCAAATAAGATCAATGAGAAAAATATTGGTTATTTTCAGTTTTTCACCAAACCACATGGACGATTCTTCCGTAACCTAGTCCAAAATTATAGGTCACCTTTCTATTTTTGGTTGTCATGCTTCCATTTTATATTTTATCAAAATAGAATTTACATAGTGGTTGAAGGCAAACGAGCAACAAGCTGCGCTACTATCCCTTTTTAGATTGCAAAGCTAACTCTTTTGAAAACTACATTCGTGGATCTATGTGTCATAACATTACTGTTCATAACTCGTTGGACTCTGTTGAGTAGTTCCACCGCCTCGAGTGCAAGGAAACCAAATGTATCAAACGCGAAAGGAATAAACACGTGTTGATTTTCAATGCATGCTTTCTCGTGTTTTGTCACTTTGCACAAGGCGGCTTTCAAAGCGGCATGTCCAGCTGTAAAACCCCGACTACTCAACCCCACGAGAGGAGAAACCCCGGTTAGATCCACATAAGCATGTTTCCCCCCAACCCATCGAAAAACCAAAATGTTAGCCTGTCTCAATGTAGATCTTCCATCCGACGGGTTCGTCAAAAAGTTCACAGGCGCTTCTTTCTTGGCGGAGATCCCGGCACACCTACATACATCAAAAAGGACGTCTCTAACAAAATCATGTTTGTACTTGAAGCCCGGGAGCTCTTTACAATGAACCGCATGTCCCCCAAAGGAATCCAAACATGCCTTGCGACAAACAGGGCATATCTCATCAACCGAAAATAATGGAATCATAAGGCGATACTTAAGGATAGTACGATATTCCACCGGTGACATATGTTGACCTAGCCCGTCTATAGGGATAGCTAGTTGAAAATCCTGAGCATGTGGTGTACGTAGACACTCAAAAACAGCTTTCTGTCTCACAATCATGTCAAAGTGAACTTCCATATCCTTGACCATTTCACTAAAAAAGGCATTCGCCAGTGTTTCTTGGGCTTTAGAGGGGACAGTGTCCTTATTAGTAAAATCACTAAAATCAAAGCTTGAAATCGTATCACGAAGACAATCCAGAGCAGAACCATAATCAACATCCATACCACATATGCCACTGTCACGTAAGATGTGGTCTTGTAGCACCCAAGATTGGGCCCTCAATGCCACAAAAGCATAAGAGGAAACCACTTTTGCCGAGTACAAACCCAAACCACTCAATCGAATGGGCAAAGAAGAAATCCGCCACTGTAAGTCTCCAAAGAAAGGTCCTCCACAAACCACTATGTTCTCGATCGACTCACGCAATCCTTTGTCAAAGAACAAAGCTGCATCCTCCATGTGTACAGGTTGAGTCGTCCTTAAACCAAAAAAGAGTTTAGCAATACCCATACACGATCGAAGCAAAAGGAGCTCACTCTGCGGGTCATGTAACTGTGGAAGAATACTCATCAAATCAACAGCATTCCCGGCTCTCCTCATAGCCAACCCACTAATAAAATTAGCGTCTCGACTAACAGCTCCCCCAAGAAGCTTTACACCCAATGACGGCCTCCGAATATCGACAGGAAATAAACCCTCACGAAGCTTTACACCATTACAAGAGGGCCAAAATATCTCTGTTTTCTTGATATTAAGTTCAAGACCCAAACCTGGACCACTTACTCTTATAATGTCTAACGCCCTGGCCACCTCTTTTGAGTCTCCAATAACGGTCCCATCATCAAGATACCAAGCATGAAGGAGAAGGTTGCAACTGTCTCTGATCTTATGTACTAGTCGGTGTAATACAAGAGCAAAAAGAAGAGGTCCTAATGGGTCGCCTTGCTGCACTCCAGTGGCAGACCATATATGTGTGTCTCCTATATACAATCTCGCTGCCTGCCCATATAAGAAATCAACCCACAAAGATATGGAGGGACACCTCACCCTAAACTCATGAAGTAATTCCGATCTATCCACAAGGTTAAAAGCATTCGAGAAGTCCACAGTAAGCATTGCAAGAGACCCATCATTGTGATATTCACTTAACACCCTATTGACGCTATGTAAAACAGCCTCAGCGCCACCCGACACTCCGACTCCAAACTGAAAATTACTAAGGAACTTTGACATTTCTTTACCCACACCTTTCATAGCAACCTTGGAAACCAAACATCTCCATATAGTACCTACTGCAATAGGTCGAATCCTGTTATCTGGTTTAAGGAGGGGCGTGAGAGGAGCAGAAGCAACAAACTCCGCCAAAATAGTCGGACACCTTCCCGCTAACCACAAATTAACGACTGAGGTGATGGCCTTTAAAAGATCTGCGGCAGTAGCAGACCCCTCTCCACATAAAGCATCTAAAATATGTTGTGCCCTTAAACCATCTCTCCCACATGAAGTACCTTTAGGGAACGATTTAATGCAACCAAAGACACTATCAATCTCTGCTACAAGGGGAGGTTCAGAAAATGTGTTACAAAACTGTTACAAAACTGCCTTAGTTGTACATCCTTAATTAAAGATTTTCAAATTAATTACCCAAGTTTCTCTTCATAACCATAATTATACTTGTTACAAAACTGCCTTAGTTGTACATTCCATTATGTTTAGGTATTCGCTTAGTAGAACTGAATATAACATACCGTTGGCTTTCGTCCTGAGGCATCTTTACCATCTCTCAATGCCATGCCACCTCCAATACCTATAAGACAACCATTTTTTCTAGCATTAGTACATTTGTATGTATAAAAGTATGCATTTATGTATTTATAGTGAGAAAATAACCGAAAGGCTTGTCGGTTTTGATCTTCTTGACACCACTAGCTCGAAGAGTGAACGAGGTTTTGGCTAGTGAAGGAAGGCCTTTGGCTGCTTGTTTCTCAATAGTGAAAGTAGAAGGCTTTAGGGATAGTGAGAAGGACATGATTGTGGCAGCCATATATGTTTTCTTTCTTAAGTTGCTAGAAAATTTCTTGATAGATTATGGACTATGATGGTAGTCACTGAATTTAAAGAGGCAAAATATATAAACCATAAATTGGTGATTCCCATTTTTACAGGTGTCATTGTGTATCTTTTTTGTGGTATGCTACAATGCTAGTGGATGTGATTTTTAGTAGCATTATCACCTTTCCCTCAATTTTGGTACTTGAAAAAGAATGACCACATACCACAGCTGTGTTTTGGTGGTTACAAAGAATGATACAATTGGTACATCGTATAATTTGTTGGCATGCAAGAACATCATCTCGGTTCTAGCCTAGTGGTTCGTTTAACAAAAAAAGAAAAAGAAAAAATGAATTAACTATGGCTAAAGGATATGGTTTGGTCAAATGGAGTCACTACGGTCGGCAACGAGGCGGGGTGCCCCGTCGTGGCGTGATGCTCCCTCAACTCGTCTCATACTCGTCAGGATCTTATTGGGATAAAAATGGCATCTTAGAGCATTTTCAATGTTGACACCAAAACTTTACACTAAAATAGTGTATAAAATGTATCATATTAAAATATGCTTGAACCAAATAAAATGTGTTCAAGTGTATAGACTGTATATTTGCACTAATTATTGGCAGGGCAACTTACCAAGTCTGCAGCCATGGTGGATTGATCGTTCTTTGTCGATTGTTTACAGATTTGAGCCTCACCTTGGTCGTAAACGACTCCGTTTTAGTTTATCTACCTTGAGAACATACGTCGTTTAGTGTTTCTTTGTATTTGAGATAGTGTTGTGACATAGAGAGTGACTATGAGACTATGTGTGCCATATTCTGTGTTTCGTGGTGGTTTTATCTATTGACGAGGCTGTAATGATAAATTTTGAATTTGTGTTAATGGATTTGATAAAAGTTGAGATTATCCATATCTTGGCAGGGAAACTTACCAAGCTTGCAGCCATGGCAGATTGATCATGCTTTGTCGACTTTTTACAAATATGAGCCTCATCTTGGTTGGTTTATCTACCTTGAGAAACGAAGTCGTTTAGTGCAGTTCCAAAAAGACGCCAATTTGATTTTTTTTCTCTCTTTCTTTGGTTTCCTTTAAACAATGATGGTTCATGTTTGGGTATAACTTTGGATAAAAATGTCGTTGTTTTTCTTTATAACTTGGCTTATACGTGTCTTAAATACATAGCCATGGGTCTTAGATACATACTCTTCAAGAACACGTGTGCATCAGATAATTACCTACAAAATTAGTTTGTGTATGAGACAGTAAATAAAACAACCACGAAACACACAATATGACACACGCAACATCATAATCACCCTCTTTGTCACATTACTGTCTCAGTGACGTGTATATAAATTGTGGTCATAAGCGATGTTTTTTAGTTAATATTAAAAGTGTTGTTCTCCTTTACACTTTTAGTAACTACAAAGTTAATCTAATCGTGTTCCATGGTAAAGTAATGTAATGAAAACTTGATAATAAGAAAAAAACGTAAAAGTAAATGAACAAGAGTTTTTCAACGTTTAAATTCTTATTAGATGTAAGTCAAAGAATCTATACCCAAGTGTTTGCGGAACAACACTTGGGATTGAAATGACAAGTGTGGTAATCTTCTCTCTAAACTTAAGCTAAGCTTAAGTACAACTATGCTAACCAATTGAGCTATCTCAGGGACTTAGTTGTATTTGGAGGAGTAGAAAGTGTTTGTTAATGTCTAAGCATTTAGTGCACAAACTTGTCAACTTTTCTACTCCAACTTATGATCCTATTTATACACATACAAAATACAATTGTTATTGAAGAAGACAAGGATGACCTAAGCTAGTTTGGACAAAATACTTACGTATTTTGTCTATGTTACATTATTCTACTTTGGGTATAAAACAAGGTTGCTTTCTGAGTAGCAGTGATGACACAACTTTGATCTTTAGCCGTTCAGGGTAAGTTTGACCTTTGCTTGATAAGGACTCCTCCTTATATGTTTCAAACTTATCCCACCTTGTCCCGCCATTCCTTCAGTCTTTGGTCTTTAGTCTTCATAGATGTTGAGGAGACTTGGGGTTCAGTGAGTTATTTTCATCACTCACTGAACCCATCACCTTCTTCTTTGACTCAGGTATCATTCACTGAGTCCCGTCTCACTGAATGGAAAGTCTTTCTTAGACTTGTCCTGAGTATCCTGAAGGTGACTCACTGAGTGACTATTCATTCAGTGACTTGATTATGTTTACGAATTTGCAACACTTAGGTTATTTTCTATTCAAATCATAGTTTAAAGGAAATTGAGTATTGAATGGACACAACAGTCTCCCCCTATTTGGATATAAACATAGCCTAAGTGTTTTGTTCAGTGTAAGTGAGAAAAGGTCTTCTTCTTACACTGAAGATACAATAAAGCAATTAAGGAACACTGATTAACATAAAATACTTCGTTTATTAATGCATTACAAAAGTTCATAACAACTGCAACAAAAGGATAGTGGGTACAACATTCTCAGCTCAAGTAATAGCCCAACTGCTCTAGTTTCACCCTCTTGGACTTGAGCTTCTCTTGGTCAGGATGACCAACAATCTTTTTCCTCAGGCCCATGCTGAACTTTTCATTCTTAGTGGTCTCGACATTAGCAGCCATTACCAGATACCCAACAAAAGAATCAATCTCAACAAGATCAATGTCACTCCACCTTCAAAAGTCTGGATTCCCAAAAGAATTAGTGAAGAAGATACCATACTCAGGCTTCTCAATGACCATATTGTTGACAAAGGAGACACCTTCAGGAAGATCTATATTGCAATCAAGCCTAGGGACTTTGATCTCTGGCTCAGCTTCAATTTGTTTCCTCTTTCTTCTTGAGGATTGAGCTGAAGCTTGATGAGGTACTGGAACTGGAAGAGCAGAGTGAATTTTGAGTTCTCCAGGTATTTGCTTCAGTCTTTCATACCTCTTACCCAAGGATGTCATCAGGTCCTTAACGATGACGTTCTTCTTCTTTTCAATGATTGGACCCAATTCATCCAGCTCAGTGATCCCAAAGTTGGAGAACCTGAAGGGATTATGTACCTCAAAGACCATTTTGTCATTGCCTCTATACACGTTAAGAAATGCAGGCTTGGAGTTAGGTTGAATCCATACATCAGTGATTGGTTCAGGCCTCAGTCTCTGTGTCATGGTCCATGTATACTGCTCAATCTTTTTCTTCCTTAACTCAACTAGTCTTTGAGCTCTCTCAGTATGTTTCTTTTTGAGAGCTTCATGTTGAGCATCCCGAGCCTTTTTGAATTTCTCCCCTGCTTTGGCACTTTCAACATGCTTGGGATTAATTCCAATTTTTTCTGCTTCTTCCTGAATTACCTTGGTGATTACAGGCTTTGTCAGTTCCAACCTTTTAGCTTCTTCAGCTTCCTTCTTTATCAGATCCTCTTTCTCCATATGAGCATTGATTTCATCATTGGTTAGCAGGAGCATTTTGCCATTTATCATGTAAGGAACCTTGACAGGTTCATCAAGGTCCTGAAGGATGACACTTAATGCTGGCACAAGTTTTTGTTGCTCAGGCTCTGGAGTAGAGAGAATTCCATTGCCTTTGTCTTTGGAAGCTGATAAAGTTGATGGTTCAGGGATTGGAACTTCAGGAAAAGGTGGTTTGTAAGATTGTATAGGGACTGCTATTGTGATTGTTGAGTGGGTGGCTTCAGCAGTAGGTGGAGGGATTGTTGAGTTGACCAAGGCAGTTGTTGATGCTACATGCTCCCCCTTGGACTGAGGGAATGATGTATTGTGAGGGTCCAACTGCCTAAAAAGTTGTTGTACTGGTGAGAGAGCAGTCTTTGTTGCGCTTATCTCCCCCTCAATAGTTTCTTGAGCTTCAGTGGAAGCAGCTGTTGATGTTGGCACACTGCCTGAGGGAGCTTGAGAAGTACCCTTGAAGGCTTGAAGAAAATGCTTCATCATAGTTTTGATTTCTGAAGTATCTTTCCAGATAGTAGATACTTCAGTGCGGAGATCAGCTTGAGAACTTTCAAGGGCAGTCATTCTAGGCCCAAGATTCCAGGCCATAGAAGTTGCTGACTTTGCCCATTCATCAAGATTTTTGTCATGAGAGCTGAGGGTGGACTGGATGGCAGTGATATTAGAGAGAAGTCCCTAAAGATCAAGGCTGTTGATGATCTTGATGAGTTCAGTGAGACTGGTAGAGTTTTTGATGTATGCCTCAGAAGCCTCAAGAACTTTCTAGTTGAGCACCAGATCATCTTTAACAGATTCTTGAATTGTTGCAACGCTCTGTTGAAGATTTTTGAGGGAGATAAGAAACCCATTTAGATGTGTGCCCAGAGTAGTCAGGAAGTAGTTAACAGATGCTCTGTGGTCAACATTGTCATCATGGTAGTCTTCAACAGAGGCCCTTAAATCAGCATAGTTAACTGCAGCCTCAGTATGTTGTTGCCATTGTTCTTTTGTGATCTCTCTAAAAAGGGCATTGTTTGATTTTTGAAGAAATTTGACCAGTTGCCTTTCAGTGAGAGGAAGAACATTATCATACTTCTTCAAAGCTTCAGGGCAAGAATATGCAGCAGAGTTTGAGGATTCACTTGCTTGAAAGAGAGAATCTTCAGGCTTTTTAGGTAGTTGTGGTGAAGACTGATGCTCTTGGTCAGTGGATTGAGCATCAGTGTCCATATCTTCACCAGCTGCAAAGATTTCTTCTTCCCCACTCTTTTCAAGCTCATCTTCAGAGAGAAGAAAAGCCTGAACATCAGCCAAAGTTTCCAGCTGCAAAAGAGGTTTAGTTGTTTGGTCAGGGCCTGAGCCCTCCAGCTGAACAGACTGGGATTTGTCTGCCTGGTCCACGGGGGTAGTCCCTGAGGAATGCGCAACATCTTGGGGGGGTTGGTGGTTCCATAACAGCAGGTGGTTTTTGTCCCTCTAAGTCTTTGTCCCCATTTCGCCCTTCAAGCACTGGTGGGTTTGTGCCAGTTGTAACACCCCCAGAAATGGATTGCAGCGGAAGGTAATGTCGCTGGGGTGCTACTCAATTGGTATTTAGTTTTACATCATTCAATGAAATACGGAAATATAGACCCATAAAAGGAATAAAGTGGTCCCCAAATGAATATCAGAGTATCATGATCCTATAACCATGCCATGCCAAAAGCCGCCAAAGGTAAGCTAACACCTTAAGAACATGAAAATACATGATAAAAGGTCAACATAATTGTTGGTGAGTTCATAGGTTTAAGTAAACAAGCAAGGTGCGGACCACAAGAATTTAGTAAGCATGACAATCACAACAAATATAACGTCATAGCAAAAATATTTACAATGCCCTAAGCTCATGACCCCGACGCTCAATGAAATGGTATGCAATCAAGCATAATAATAATCAGTGCCCCAAATAAGTGTTTGCCAGACACTCGAAAATAATCCGAATGATATGCGTCCGTTTGACAGGTTGGCGCGACCAACTCAGACGAGGGTGTTAACCCAAATAGATCTATTCATAGCATCCGCGCTTACAAATAATTAACGGTTCATGATTCGTGGGGACTTTAATGGCATAACGGTAACTTAGGCAATGTAACGGTTTTAGTTCTTGTGTCCAAAAGAAAGTAATTGAAAGTAATTGAGCATGTATTCTCCCCCAAAAGTTTATTAAGTAATTAAATGAGTAAAAGTGAGGCTATTACTCACCTCGAAGTGAATGAGCAAACAACATAAGCAGATAATCAAGGAGCACAGCACAACGGTAATCTGACGGCTCGACCTAGAAGATAAGGTTGATCTTAACGGTTATGACACGCTAGGAATAGAATAAAGAAATTGAGTTTTTCGAAGGATGGTTACATCAACGCGATACGTTGGTAAAAGATTTAGTTTTCACTTTGTAGTAGTTTGGTGGTTGGTTAAATAAAATAAATCGAAAGATAAAAGTAAAGTATGTAACATATTCCGCATATATTACATATGAAAAATAAGTAAATATATAATACGTGGCGGGTTTTACATATCAAAATGAACAAGCAAAAGAAATCGGAGAATAAGTTCAAGTATGTAACATATATACACCTTATATATTACATATGAAAAATAAACAAATAAATAAGTCATAGCATAAATTATATAATACAAAGGTAAACAATCAAAAATAGTCAACGTATCTATAATAAACGGCTTTTATTATATATATATATATATATATATATATATATATTATAGAAAGAAAAAGAAAATAAAATAGTCGTAGTATATAAAACTTCGCGTGTATTATATAAGGAGATAGAAAAATAAATAAAACTATATAATTCGACATGTTACCGGAAACCTCAAAGTAATGAAATAAAGAGTTTGCTTTCAAAAGAAACATACGATCTAATGTTACGAACTAAATGGAAGTAGTTTTAAAGTTTTTACAAAAGTTATGATTTTCGTCTTTTTGTCAGAAATTATAAAGTAATATTTTATAATTTAACATTTTGTTTTCTTGTCGGGTTTTAGATAAACTAGTCATCTCATTTGTAAAATTATACTTTTTGTTCGTTCGCCGGGTTATTGTATAATTATAAGTTAATAATTATAAGATATTAGAAATTTTGTGAAAATTACTAATTATAGGGATTTTTAGAAATTTCGGCATGACCTATTCGTTTTTACAACGTTTCTCATATTTACAAAATCAATATTTACCACTTAAAACTATCCGACAAATCAATATAGTTACAATATCTAAAACAAATGACGCCCCTTTAGGTTTGTGAGAACCAAAAGTGCACTATACTAAAGTCAATGTAACAACCAAGATAAACATTTTCATAACAAAAGAAAAGTCACTACTTTCAGTAAAACATCATTCCGGACAAGTTTCATTCTATAAGTTTTGCCCGAATCGGAGCCGAAAGTGGTGAAAATCCCATTTTAAAAACTGGACAGAACGTTATTATTTTATAAAAGCTGTCAAAAAGATATTAGTTTCGTTAAACTTCGTTTGGTCATATCTTTCTCGTTTTAAGTCCGATTTTTACATTCTTTATAACCCCGGAAAGTTAATGAAGTGTACTAACATATTTTTAAGATTATAGGTTGTCAAAAATATTTTATGGCTTCTGTTACTACGAATTAAAAAAAATCTGACAAATTATATATATCAAAATAAGCAATCCAAACAGCCTTCGAGGGCTGTGATACGCGGAACCAAACGCACCCTATATGGGGCTGAAATAAGCAGAACCAAACGCCCCTGATGGGCTGAAAAATAAGCAGAAGCAAACGCACCCTTGTGCAGAAAATAAGCAACCAAACGCACCCATTTTCTGTGCAGAAAATAAGAAAACAAACTCACTCTCTTGTGCAACAAATAAGCATAACAAACCCACCCTTTTGGGCTGGAATAAGCAGATCCCAACGCCCCCCTGTTGGACTGATAGCGGGCCGAGAAAGCAAACCCCAACCGCACCCTTTGCGGGCTTGCGGTGTGGGCTGGAACAAACAAAACAAACACGCCCTTGTGGGCTGTTGCAATAACCACGAGCCACAAGCCAAGAATAAGTCCGAAAGAATAAGCTAACAAAAACACCGATAAGCTATACGCCATAATAAGCTATAAGCCTAATAAATAAGTTAGGAAGAAAAGAAATCAAAATAAACCTAACAAATCCTAGTGGGTTTCGAACCCTCAACCTTTCGGTTGGGTTTTTGCACCGAAAGAAACACAAACGAAATAAGCCAAAGTGAAACCCCATAAGCTCGTGAATAAGCTATTAAATACGCTATAAAGCCGAAAATAAGCTAATTAATATTATTCATTTTATTTAACCAAATAAACCACCATTAATTAACTATCAATTTTTATAAAAGAACCCATGGTTTATTTCGATTCATATGAAAGATTAGAGCATTCGATTCATTAGTTTATACTTCAAAAATTCGTGTTTTATGATTTAACCATCCAAATCGAAAAGTAAAAGTTTAGAAATGAAAGTTAAACAAAAACCTACTTGTGCATGTGATTAAGTCTTACGGATCCGACCCTAAACACGTTATCTTTTCGTTGTACAAGTAGATCCGTGAACGAGAGGCATGAGGCATGAATCTAGAGGAAGATGGAGGTGGCCATGGAGGCGGCGTTGTGGTGGCCGGAGGTGGTGGTAGCCGGCGGCTGCTAGAGAGAAAAAGGAGAGGGTGGGTAGGGTTTGTGTTATGAGTATTAGGTTAAAAGGGTGCAGGGCTCGATAACGATTGATTTTGGACACGAAACTTACGCCATTGCGTTTAAAATAATTTTTCCAATTAATACGAGTATTCATACTACTAGTTTTTCGTTAACAATATAATAATTGAATTAAATTGTTTATTGAGTTTATGGTTATGCCGAAACTCGTTGTGTATGGTTTTCAAGTTTTGCGAGATAGTTTCTCGTTTTCAAATCAAAAGAGTTCGGAAAAGTTCAAAAATAAAATATAAGTAATAATAAATATAATTTATTATTAAAATGAGTCCGAAAAATTACGGCTACATGTTATGACGTACGCGGTTTGATTCTCTAGATAAAAATAAATTTACTTAAAATAGGATAATTAGTAAATATAAATAGTAAAATAATGACCCAAAATTTCACGGTTGTTACACCAGTGCTATCATCAGGGAGTCAGGGACCGTGGAAGGCGCTCCCCTACCAGCAAGTTGTATGTTTCCCTCTGGATCTTGGGGAGTAGTAGTTGAGGCCAAGGACACTGAGTGTGATGTATCAGTGCCCTTCTTTTCCTCAGGGGGTGGTGTTGCCTGGGTCTCCTTGAGTATCTCAGTGGGCTTGGGCTTTCTTCTCCTTTTAGGAGGTTATGTTTCTGAAGCCTCAGGGCCCTGTGACTTGGGTAAGGTTGTAGTCACAGTCTGAGTCTTCCCTTTCTTCTTCTTTTTAGAAGGACGAGGTGGAGACACTGAATCCCCATGATTGTTTACAACAATCATATGGGCCGTCTATTCAATTTTAGGGACTTGGGCAAGGTCCTTTTTAAAATTTGTTTGACTCAGGATGCCACAAGTGAAGCCAATTGTTACATCCTGAGTGTAATAGGAACCAAGTAACCTTTTAAGAGATAATGAAATAAATCTAGGATAGGACACGTATGTATTCCAAGATTTATTCATGAGCTTGGTTATGAGATCACTATAAATGATCTCACCCATGTCTTGGTTATGAGATCACTATAAATGATCTCACCCATGTCGACCTCAGTCCCAGTGATGAGACTGTAGGCCATCATCAGTTGAACAGAATTAACATGTTCTGTTGATGAGTAGTTCCCACCGAGAACCTAAATTACAAAAGCGAACAAGATTCTCCAAGCCACAGGAAATGAGTTTTTAGTCACTGGAATTTTATCCAAGTAACTTGGGTTTAGAGCTATTCTGGCTAGCTCAGCCTTGACAACCTCAGGTGAGGAGCATACTCACCCTTTTTGTAGACCAGCCCAGTTGATGAACAAAAGGTGTCAAAGTCAAGGGTAAGTGGCCTTTGGACGTTCATCACTGAAAACTTGATAAGAAATTCTCTGAGTGGGCGAGACTAAGACTCATCAGTGGGTGGTTTTGGGTCTAGGAAAACTGCAGTGCTCCAAAACTCACTGAGGAGGTTTTTGTAGAGCACTGATGGGCATTTGGTAAAAGCTGTTTTGAGAGGACAGTTGAACAAAATTTATTATTTCCTTGTAGGCTGGGACTTCTTTGGGGTAGTTAAAATTGCCCAAAACATGTTGTTTGAAATTTAATATGTTCAAGAGTCATGTTTGCCCATTGAGGTGCATACACAATTCCTTTGTCTGCTGTCATTTTTAGGTCAATGAAAAAGGTTTTAAAATTTTAATGGCAGTATATCAAATACCAGATGGTCACAAGTTGAGTCCAACTTTGATCGCTGTCGTGAAATGATTGATATGTTATCAAACAGATGTATACTAAGATGGATATCTTGGTATAAATCAAGGTTTGAATAAGAAACTGTTTTTGAAAAAGCGTTTTTGACAATCGAATGAGACAATACACACAACTTTGCTATGAGAGAAAATTTTAGAAGAGTTTCTTTAAAGTTTTTGTGTGTGTTTTTTTTTATTTTTTGAGAGGGGTATTTATAGACTGCTGGAGAGGGATTGGTTTTGTAATTTTCAAACCTTAATTGAAAACGTTTTTGAATAAAACCGTTTGATATCCGCATTTAATACCACCACTCCACTTACCCGCATGTTTTCGTGACTATCGAGGTGAACAATTGCGTAGTACTGCAAACGGCACTTTTGCAGGGGTGATGTCACCACATAAAATATCCAAAGATATTCTATGTGAGTGAAGGCATTTAATGCCAAGTGGGATTTGAAAGGTTATGTGGGGGGCTCAAGACATGGATTCCAGTTAGGTAAAAGAGACACATATTCTCATTATTTAATATGTTCAGTTGCCAACCTAGGACGTTTACTAACTAAATACTTAGAGCATTTAGTTTTACATTGAATCCCTGAATGAGATTTCATTCGGTGCGGGATGTTTGGGGTAAGTTATTCAGTGAGTTATAATAGGTTTGGTTACTTACTGAGATGTGTTGTTGATCAGGGACCATTCATTATTCAGGGATTTGAGAGTATTTACACCACGAGGATATTATTTAATCAGTGGTCTGACTATCAATATCCAACATACCTAATTCTGCTTTCAGTCTTGTGAAAGTAGGTTCATCCAAGGGTTTTGTGAATATATCAGCTAACTGATATTCAGTGGGGATGAAGTGTAATTCAATGTCACCTTTCAGGACATGGTCCCTGATGAAATGATATCTAATATCAATGTGTTTGGTTCTTTAATGAAGAACAGGGTTGTTTGAGATGGCAATGGCACTTGTGTTATCACAAAAGATGGGTACCATCTTGTAATGGATATTGTAGTCACTGAGTTGACTTTTCATCCATAGCACATTTGCACAATAGCCTGCAGCAACAACATATTTAACCTCAGCTGATAACATAGCCACTGATTGTTGTTTCTTGGAGCTCCAGCAGACTAGCTTTCCTCCAAGAAATTGGCAAGAGCCTGAGGTGCTCTTTCTGTCCATGTTGCAGCCTGCATAGTCTGAGTTTGAATAACCTTTGAGATCAAAGCCTGAGCATTTTGGGTAGTACATTAGAGTACCCTTCAGGTATCTGATGATTCTCTTGGCAGCAGTGAGATGTGACTCTCTTGGATCAGACTGATATCTTGCAAATAGGCAGACTGCAAATTTAATATCTGGCTTTGAGCCAGTTAGATACATCAGTGACCCTATCATCACTGGTACAGAAAGTGGTATTCGTCACTCCAAAAATGTGTGACGATATGCATATAGTCACACACATTTTTTTTGGTGTGTGTCACCAAAGGTCGCACCACCGTAGGTGGCATATGGTGACGTTGTTTAGTTTGTGGCCGTTTTCATTGAAAAAGAGTGACTAAAATCCGAATATGTGTGACAAATTAGGCACAAGTTTTGTTGGATTAATCAGTATCAGTGACCGTAAACACTTTATAGTCACACAAATGTTTTTTGAGAGTAACAATTGTTCGTCCTTTGGCCAAATAAATATATAATATATGTGACATTTGAGATGATTTATTCAAGTAAATGTATATTTTGTGTGACAATTTCCCGTCCTGTGGCCACATGAATATATAATAAATGTGACGTTTGTGATGATTTAATCACACAACGTGTGTTGTTTTTTTGGAGTTAGTCACATACAATTTAAAAAACAGTGGCCAAAAGTGTTAATAAGTGTGACAATATGCTGTTTAAAGTGAAGAAATGTGTATTTTGTGTGACTATTGTTCATCCAATGGCCACTTGAATTTTATGTTTGTGTGGCATTTTGTAATATTTAGTCACACAAAGCATGTTTGTTTTGGGTATTTAATCACATACAATTAAGCAAAAAGTGGCCAAAAGTATTAATAAGTGTGACCAGATGCTGTTTAAAGTGAAGAAATGTGTATTTTGCGTGACTATTGTTCATCCAATGGTGACATGAATTTTTAGTTTGTGTGGCATTTTGTAATATTTACTCACACATCAAATTTGAACAAAGAGTGACCAATAATGTTGATAAGCATGACCATATTATGTGAGTGCATCTTTTAGTCACATGGTTACTACTGCTAGTACTAAGTTAGTACCGTTGGAGCAGAGTTGCTACTGCTAGTACTAAGTTAGTCCTGCTGAAGCAGAGTTACTACTGCTAGTACTAATGCTAAGTATACTTGAATGAGTATATATATATATATATATATATAAAACAGAATTAAAAACAAAAAGAAATTTCAAATTGAATAAAACTCGAATTTATATAACTGAACCAAATATACAATTGTAATGTCGTGCATAATCAAATTCTCAAGTACCATAATTTAAAGACTTTTGACTCTTCGCCGTCCTAGCTTGCAATTGCTTTATGGCCTCAATAGAGACATAATTTTTGCGCTTCGATGGTACTTTTGGTCCACAATTGTTTTCACTAATCTTTTGCATCGTATTTGTTGGTGTAACCTGTAGTAAACAAAAGACACTTGTATCAAACATTGAATTAAATATGAAGAATTATATATATGTAAGTTGAAAAAAACACATATATGTACCTCCTTTTCAAGAATAACTTGATCCTTTGGCCATGCAAAGAAACCACCTACGCCCTCCTTAACTGTTTTTAACCCATTATTTTCTACGTCCGGTATGCATGCTGCATCCACTAATGATGAATCAATTGACACTTTGTAGCAATCATTTGGGAGTGCTTGGTTATGCAGTATTTGTTTTTGATAGGAAACTAAGCTATAGCATTTAGTACTGTTGAAGATGAAAGTTAGTACTGCTGAAGAGTTTTGAAGACATAAGCAGTTAGTACTGGTGAATGAAGAAGTTTGTACTGTTTATGATAAAACCGTGTGAAGATAATTATGGAAAAGATTTAGTGTATATCTTATAATATTAGGTTGATAGTTATCTTGTGAAGGAATCCTTAGTCTATAAAAGGATTACCTAGGTTAAAGTTTTTGTACACAGAAGTTTTACGATTAAGTATTGCTTAGTTAAGATTCAAGGTTTTAAACCCTAGTGATAGGAGATTGTTGGGAATAAAATGCTTAAGTCAAAGAGCCTGCCAGATGAAGTATTAGGTCTGCTAGTTCATTTTGAAGAAGTTGAAGATAAACTAACAGTACCTTCTGGGTGAGAAGGTACTGCTAGTTAAAGAAGGTCCTGCCAGTTTGAACGTCAAGTTGTTAGATATTTTATTTGTAGATATTTTAGTTGTATTATTAGTCTTTGTACATTGTAACACGTTAAGTAAAAGTAGTTCGGTCTTCTATGTCGTGCAGTAGATAATACTGAGTGTTTTACATTGGAAGTTGTAATAGTAGGTTAGAAAGTCTTGTTATCTTATGCAACTTGACAACATGTAAAAAGGGTTCCTTATCCTATAAAAGGAACCCTTAGTCACCTCCTTAGAAATATCTCAATTAACTAAATACTTAGTAATATCCAAAAACACCACAACCTCTCTAGTAACTTAGTTACAAATTCACAAATCCCTTTAAACAAATCAAAGATTCAAGGTTACCTTTGTTATCCCGGTGATAGTTTAGATCACCCGTATTATCTCATAAATAATGTTGAATCGTTTTGTGTTATTCATGTTGTGTTCATTATTCTAAATAATTCACATTTGCATATTCACCACCTTTGTTCCTTTAAGTGTGTTATAGTAAATTCCGCGTACTAAATCACATTCATTCCTAAATATCCCAAACACATTATTAAGATTAACATCCCAAGTGTTTGTATAATCCTTCACAAGTGGTATCAGAGCAAGGCTGATATTTACGATTTAAAAGAACAATGGAAGTTGAACACATTCAAACCAATGTGGCTGCAAAACTTCCATTACTCAAACATAATGAGTTTGATATGTGGAGACTGAGGGTAGAGCAATACTTCCAAGTGCAAGACTATGCACTTTGGGAGATTATTGAATAAGGAAACTCATTCAAACCTACAATCACCACCTCCACAGTAAACGATGCAATAGTAACAAATGTGCAAGTGAACCCAACAACCGCAGAAGAAAGAATCCAAAAGAGAAATGATCTTAAGGCCAGGAGTATGCTTCTCATGTCTATTCCAAATGACCAGCTTTTGATCTTCAACAAGTACAAATGTGCTAAAACCCTTTTTCAAGCTATTGTGGCTAGATTTGGTGGAAATGATGCCACCAAGAAAACTCAGAAAACTCTCCTCAAACAACAGTTTGAAAACTTTTCAGCCACAACAAATGAGTCTTTGGACAGCATGTTCAACAGACTACAAAAGCTTTCAAGTCAGTTAGCCATTCATGAAGTGCTGATATCTCAAGAAGACTTAAACTCCAAATTCCTTAGGAGTTTACCCTCTGAATGGGCCATGCATGTCATTGTCTGGAAAAACAAACCAGATATTGATTACATGAGTCTTAATGATCTTTACAGCAACTTCAAGATAGTAGAGCATGAAGTGAAGAAGTCTACTAGTTCAAGCTCAGGGAATATGGCCTTTGTGTCATCTCCCAGCACCTCAAGGATAGTAGATGAAGAAAAAGATGGTAGAGAAGAAGGTACTGCCAACACAAATTTTGGTACTGCCAATACTTCTAGCAGTACCAAAACAATTCTAGATGAAACAATTGGTTGTGCTTTCCTGACATCACAACACAATGGTTCCATATTGACTTTTGAAGATATTCAAGAGATCAATGATGATGATCTTGAGGAAATGGACATAAAGTGGTAGATTTCACTTCTTAGCATGAGGGCTAAGAAATTTCTGATAAGGACTGGAAAGAAGATTACCATCAATGGTAATGAGCCTGCTGGGTATGACAAGTCTAAAGTGGAGTGCTACAACTGCCACATGAAGGGTCACTACTCAAGAGATTGTAGAAGACCAAAGAAGCAGGATGATAAGGGAAGAGGTTTTGAGAACAAGAACAAGGGAAGCTTTGAGAACAAGAGCAAGGCTGTGGAAATCACTGAGCCTAAAGCTATGGTAGCTATTGATGGGCTGGGTTTTGATTGGAGCTTTATGGGTGAAGAGGAGTCAACTTCAAATGAAATGGATTTAATGGCTTTCTCCAATCCTGAGGTACAAATTACTAAATGTTCTAATACTTGTGAAGTTTTTGAAGAATTACAAACTTTAATAAAGCTTTATGATGAACTGAAAGTAGAACAAAGAAAAACTCATCAAGATCTAGTTAATCATAAGTGTGGTATGGCCAAACTTGAGAAGCAGATAATCCACTTTAGGGAAAATGAACTCACTTTTTTTGACACAAAAGGCATTCTTAATAGGGAAATATTTTTGAAAGATGCTGAAACAAACCTGTTAAGAACTGAGTTTGCTAAAGTGAAACTGGCAAAGGATAATATTCAACTAACTATTACCACATTAGAAACTGCTTCTGATTGTAATAGAAGGATAGTTGAAAATCAAATGAACAAGAGAATCAAATCTGGGATTGGATACAAGACATGTCCACCTCCTTACAAAGGAATCCCCTGTCCCCCAGGTTTAGATCTTGCAGAATCAGGTTTACATGAATTCACCAATAAATCACTAGATAATGAGAAACCTATAGAGAAAAGTGAACCTTTTGAGAGTGCTAGTGTTGCTTCACTCTCTAACAAAAAGGTGCTCACTGATAAGAGCTCAGATGCTCCAATTATTGAAGATTGGACATCTGATGATGAAGAAAAAGAGACTGTTTCAAAGAAAGGAAACAAAGTAGGACCACCCAGTCCTAAAAGTGTAGAGATTAAGACAAAGGCTAAAACTGTTCTGAAAATAGTTGAATGTTGTGCTAAGTGTAATAGTAAACCTAGAGGTAGTCAGAGAAATTGGAACAATCTTAAGTCACACCAACTTGGTGATGATTTTGTTATGTACAATAAGGCCTGCTATTACTGTGGTAGTTTTAATCATACTCATGCTTATTGTAACAATTGGGTCTCTGGGAGTACATCAAGGTCCAAATCAAATGGAACAAACCCCAGAAAAAGTTTTGTGAAGTCTAACACACCAAAAGTTAATCATACTGTTAGACCAAATAAGCCTGTTAACTCAAAACCAACTACTAAGGGTGCAAGAAATAATTTCAAACATGCACCAAGAGTTGTGAAAAGTCCCATTGAAAAGAAATCTGTGGTTAAAACACAAGATTGGAGACCAAAACCAAAAGGTCCTGCTAGACCAAATGGTACTGCCAAAATTAGTACTGTCAGACCAAGGACCACAAAATGGGTTAAAAGGGAAAATGCTGTTAAGTCCTCAGCATGTTGGATATGGAGACCACTCCAATCAAAAGTTGCATCAACAGTCCTAAAGAGGTTTGATTACATTGATGCAAGAGGCAAACCCAAGTCAGTCATGGCTTGGGTACCCCAAAGAAACTAATATGTTTATATATGTGCAGGAACATTCAAATGATATTGTTGATCAAGGATATGTAGATAGTGGATGTTCAAGGCACATGACAGGCAACATGTCTTACCTCACAGAATTCAAATCATTTGATGGAGGATATGTTACCTTTGGGGGAGGAATCAAAGGAAAGATTACTGGTAAAGGTACAATCAAAACCAGTAAATTAGATTTTGAAAATGTGTACTTTGTGAAAGAACTTCAGTTTAATCTCCTCAGTGTCTCACAAATGTGTGACAAAAAGAACAATGTTCTTTTTACTGACAATGAATGCATGGTTCTTTCTCCTGATTTTAAAATTCCTGATGAAAGTCAAATTCTTCTTAAAATCCCAAGAAAGAACAATATGTACAGTGTTGATTTAAAGAACATTGTTCCTAAGGAGAGTTTAACTTGTCTAGTAGCAAAAGCCTCATTGGATGAATCTATGTTATGGCATAGAAGGCTTGGTCATATAAACTTTAAAACAATCAATACAATTGCAAAATATGATTTGGTTAGAGGTTTACCCAAAAAGATTTTTCAAAATGACCAAACCTGTGTTGATTGTCTTAAAGGCAAACAACATAGAGCTTCTTGTAAGCCCAAGACCCATAACTCAATTTCTCAAGCTTTATACATGCTTCATATGGACCTTTTTGGTCCTACTTCTGTGAGTAGCTTGAATGGTAAAAAATATTGTCTTGTAGTTACTGATGATTACAGCAGATTTTCTTGGGTTTTCTTTTTAAGAACTAAGAATGAAACTAGCGAGATCCTTAAGTCCTATATAACTGAGATAGAAAACCAAGCTGATAAGAAAGTGAAAGTAATTAGATGTGACAATGGGACAGAATTTAAGAATAGGGTTATGGATGAATTTTGCAAAGAAAAAGGAATAAAAAGAGAATTTAGTGTAGCTAGAACCCCACAGCAAAATGGAGTAGCAGAAAGGAAAAATAGAACATTAATAGAGGCTGCTAGAACAATGTTAGTAGACTCTAAGTTGCCTATTTCATTTTGGGCTGAAGCTGTAGGTACTGCTTGTTATGTGCAGAACAGGGTTCTTGTGATTAAACCCCATAAAAAGACTCCTTATGAACTTTTCTTTGGTAGAACACCATCTTTAAGTTTTATGAGACCTTTTGGATGTCATGTCACTATTCTCAATACCAAAGATCACCTAGGAAAGTTTGAAGGAAAAGCTGATGAAGGCTACATGATAGGGTATTCTTTGCAAATTAAGGCCTATAGGGTGTATAATAGTTGCACTAGGCTAGTGGAAGAAAATCTGCACATAGAGTTTCAAGAGAAACTACCAAATGTTGCAGGCATTGGGCCAGATTGGCTTTTTGACATTGATAGGCTTTCAGAATTTATGAATTATGTGCCTGTTACAGGTACAAATACTAATGATAATGCAGGTTTTGAAGACAATGTTGAAACAGCTGAAGATCAAGATTACATCTGGATGCCAATTTGGAAAGTATTGGATTTATCTTCAAGTCATGAAGAACCTTCAAATACAGCAAATGAAGGTGTTGAAGATGATCATGGAACTCAGGGTCAAGAGAATCAAGAAAGTAGTGCAAATAAAAATGGTACTGCCAGTTCACCAGATGGTACTGCCAGTTCATAAGTTGGTACTGCTGAACCATTAAATGTTCAATCAGATGATTCCTTACCATAAGATATGGGGATTGGCAATCTTCCACTTACCTATGAAGTTCCTACAACACACAACACAAGAATTCTCAAAGATCACTCCATTGATAATGTGATTGGCAGCATTGATACTGGTGTTAGAACAAGAACTCAAGTCTTGTCTTCAGACCAAGAAGGGTTTATCTCATCTGTCTATGAAGAAAAGAACCATAAAGTTGCCAACATATGCCTATTTTCATGTTTTCTCTCACAGGCTGAACCCAAAAACATTAACAAAGCCTTAGATGATCTAAGTTGGGTTGAAGCAATGCAAGAAGAGCTTCTTCAATTCAAGCTTCAGAAGGTTTGGAAACTGGTTGATTTGCCCAAAGGTCACAGGGCAATTGGAACCAAATGGGTGTTCAGAAATAAGAAAGATGAAAGGGGGATTGTGATCAGAAACAAGGCAAGATTGGTGGCCCAAGGGTATACTCAAGAAGAAGGAGTGGATTATGAAGAGGTTTTTGCTCCAGTTGCAAGACTTGTAGCAATTAGGCTATTCTTGGCCTATGCTTCTTTCATAGGCTTCTCTGTTTACCAAATGGATGTTAAGAGTGCCTTCTTGTATGGTACTATTGAAGAAGAAGTGTATGTTTCTCAACCTCCAGGCTTCATTGATGCAGAATATCCAAACAAGGTGTATAGGGTTACCAAGGCTCTTTATGGTCTACACCAAGCTCCTAGGGCATGGTATGAAACATTGGCTTTCTATTTATTGGAAAATGGATTTCAAAGAGGCAAGATTGATCCAACTTTGTTCATCAAAAGAACCAAGAAAGACATCTTGCTGGTGCAAATTTATGTTGATGACATTATCTTTGGATCCACAAACCAAGAGTTGTGTGTGGAGTTTGAAAAACTTATGCATAGTAAGTTTGAAATGAGTTCCATGGGGGAACTTACTTTCTTTCTGGGTCTCCAAGTGAAACAATCAAATGAAGGCATATTTATCAGCCAAGATAAGTATGTAGCAGAGATTCTGAGGATGTTTCAGTTTGTAGATTCTAAGGTTGCAAGTACTCCAATGGATTCAGAAAAGGGGTTACTCAAGGATGCTGAGGGTGAAGATGTGGATTTGCACAATTACAGATCAATGATTGGGTCCTTGATGTACCTTACATCATCAAGACCAGATATCATGTTCCCAGTGTGTGTATGTGCAAGGTTTCAAGTAAATCCCAAAGTTTCTCATCTCACAGCAGTCAAAAGGATCTTTAGATACCTCAAGGGTCAACCTAGGTTGGGTCTATGGTATCCAAGGGAATCATCTTTTGACTTGGTGGCTTATTCTGATAGTGACTATGCTGGTGCAACCCTAGACAGAAAATCCACAACTGGTGGATGTCAATTTCTTGGCTGCAGACTCATATCATGGCAATGCAAGAAGCAAACAATGGTGGCCAACTCTACAACTGAAGTAGAATATGTTGCTGGTGCAAGTTGTTGTGGGCAAGTGCTTTGGATCCAAAATCAATTGCTTGACTATGGGTACAATTTTCTTAACACCATTATTTACATTGACAATAGCAGTACTATTTTTATCATTAAAAATCCAGTTCAACATTCAAAAACAAAACACATTGAAATCAGACACCATTTCATAAGAGATTGCAATGAGAAAAGGTTAATACAAGTTGTCAAAATTGACTCTGCAAATAATTTTACAGACCTTCTCACCAAAGCTTTTGATTTAGGTAGATTTAAATACCTGGTAGCAGGTATTGGAATGATAAATCTTTGAAAAACATGTGTTTTTGTACATAAAATATATGGTACTGGCTCTTAAACTTGGTACTGCTAGTTAGTAAAAAGGTACTGTCAGTTTAAAATTGGTCCTGCTAGTATAAAGTTTGCCCTGTTTTGTTCATCTTGATGCTTAAATGTTTTCAATGCAATAAAACAAGTGCTTTGCTTTCTGATCTTTGATTTTAACAATATCATCACATTGCTCCAATCTTGGACTAAAAGATGGTGCAATTTCCTTGGATGGAGGAATTATAAGAGGCAATGGTGCTGTGTATCTTGGATGCTTGTTTCAACAAGTGAAATCATCTATCAGCATGCCTTTCTGAATATATATAATACTCCAGAATAAGCTATGTCATCATCTTGTACTCTGTTCTTTTGGTCAGCAACTAACAAATTTCAGGTTACTAAAGTTGATAACAAAACAAGGATCATGATGTGGAGATGGTATTTAGTTCACCAAGTTTTACAAACTTAAGAGCTGGCTAGTCCATAAGCAAACGGCTTTTGGTAAAGACAAATCAAATCCGTTGATGGTTGATAGTTTACCAAAAACTATATGGTATTTAACTAACCATACTTTACAGTAAATAGTTGACTAGTTCAAAGCAAATGGCTTTTGGTAAAGACAAGACAAATCCGTTGATAGCTGATAGTTTGCTAAAAACTATAAGGGATTTTTGCTAAAATTTCAAAGATACTGCCAAGTAAAATTTACTTCCAAAGGTACTGGTAGTTCAAATTTTGGTACTGGTAGAGTAAAATGGTACTGCTAGATAACCGTTGAGTCTGTCAGTTAAAATTATAGCCGTTAGGTCTGGTAGTTAAAATTAGCCGTTGGCGTAATTCTGTAAATTTCTGATGTTATATTATATTATATTTCTCATATAAAAGATCTTTTTAACCGCCTCTTCATTTACTTAATATAATTTTTCTCATTTTCGGTTAAAAGTAAATCTCTCATAATATCTTCCATCAGTCCTTATCACAATTATCACTCACCTTTCATCTTCTACCAGTACCACAATCAAATCCCACCATCCTAATCAAATTTTTCCTTAACCTTCACCATGGCTGATCTAACTTTTGTTAAACGTCACAACCAGTTAGCATTTTTGGAAAAGTCTGAGGATAATGAATCTTTTCATCAAATAGTGGACTTTCTAAATGATTCTTACATCAGGTTTGCTTTACTTGTAAATCCCACTATTTATGAATCACAAATTTTACAATTTTGGGAAACGGCTAAAGTTAAAACTCTTGAAAATGGGGACCAAAAGATAAAAGCCAAAGTGGATGGCAAAACCTTGTCTCTTACCGAGTCGTCCATTAGAAGACATCTTCGATTGGATGATTCAGATGGTATTAGTCAATTGCCTGATACTGAAATCTTTGAAAATTTGGAAAGAATGGGGTATAATGTAAATTCTAATAAACTCACTTTTCTTAAAAAGCATCTTACCCCACAATGGAGATTTTTGATCCATACCATCCTTCATTGTTTAAGCCAAAAGAAAACCTCATGGGAGCAGTTTAGTGGTAACATGGCTACAGCTCTCATTTGCTTGGCAACAAACAGAAAATTCAACTTTTCAAAACATATTTTTGAAGGATTGGTTAAAAATGTGGATAGCCAAACAAAGTTTTTGATGTATCCCAGATTTATTCAATGCATCATCACAAAATCAAAACTTTTGTTACTTCCCCCACACTCTCCTTATGAAACTCCAAAACTTTCACACAAGGTGTTTTCAAATATGAAAATTGGTTTTAATGGGGAAGAAATACCACTTTTTGAGGAAATGTTACCACAAAATGCTGAAGAACCATCCCCATCATCTGAATCACCATCACCAAGTTCTTCACCTGGATACATATCACCAATCCTATCACCAGTACCATCATCTGTAACAACACCATCACCATCATATCATGCATCACCATCCCAATCACCTCAACATCAAAGTCTGGATTCTCAGACTGTGAAGGAACTAAAGGAGAAAGTGCAGCTCTTGGAAAATGCTCTTCAAAGACAGAACACAAAATTTTCTAAGATCAACATCAAGCTAGTTAAGAGGGTGGCTCAAGTGAAGATTCTGAAGGGTAAAAGATCTTCACAGTTGGTTTTATCTAGTTCTTCAAGTTCAGATGCAGAAAGCATAGGTCTCTCTTCCAAAAAGGGGAGGATGGGTAGTTCAGAAGGTGAAGAAGAGGCTCAATTTCAATTTCATGAAGGAACTCAAGTATATGATGAAGAGCCTGCTGGTACAGGGAAAGAGCCTGTTAGTGCAAAAGAGCCTATTGAAGCAGAGCAAGAGCCTGCTAGGATGAAGAGGCTGTTGGCTATGGATTATAGAGGTACTGCTGAACATGTTTACAAAAGAAAGAGGGAATCACAGCCTCAGGGGGGTTGTTTGTTCAAGGAAGGTTATTTGTTGCTGATGAACAATCTGCTGCTCCAAGTCAAGAACCAACACCAAAAGAAAAGGGCAAGAAAATTATGGTTGAAGATGAACCTAGGCCCAAAAGGTTGAAGAAAAGAGAGCAAGTGCAGATGGCTTTAGATGAGGAAGTCTGCAAAAAGCTTCATGAAGAAGAAATGCAAAAAGCTTTAGAAGATTCAAGATTGCTTGCAGAAATGCAAGAGCAAAAGGATGCTGCTCAAATTCTTCTTGACACTCAAGCTGCTCAGGAAACATTTGATGCTCAAATGCAATGGATCATTGCCAATGATCCAATTGTGAGAGGTCAAGCTAACTTAATTTTGGATGACAAGAATCTTAACACTGAAGAGAAAACAACAGAGCTTGAAACTTTTATCAAAAACAAATACAAAGAAGCAGCTCTGGATAATATTTTTGAAAAGATTCAGGAAAGCCAGAAGAGAGGTTTTAAGGTGGGCTCATCTAAGAAAGATCAAGTAATTTTCATGAAGAAGTTTCTAAGAAGTCAAGCTAATTGGACTGAATCTTAACTGAAGAAGAAAACTCATGAAGAAATCAACTTTCTTTATCTTAATGCCTACAAGACATGTTACTTCAAGATCCCATCTAATGCTAAACCCTCAAAGAAAAAGAAAGGTGCTCAAAAGAAACAAGAAGCAGAATTGGATCCAGAACAAGTAAGTAAAATGATAATTGCTTTACCAACAATTATACATGCTGATCCAATTAGGTCTAGACACCCTATTATAGATTGGGAAATTCACCATGACAAGTCAGGAAAGGCATGGAAGATAACCAGGGTTGGGGGTCAAACTGCCATCTTCAAAAATTTTGAGAATCTGATAAGGGCATGTGATAGAGCTGATTTAGAAGAGTTGTGGAATTTAGTTCAAATAAGGCTATACACTAAGTCTAACACTGATGTTAAGGAACAAGAACTTTGGGTAGAGTTCAATAGGATGTATGATCCTGATCCAAAGGACGTTCATTGGAAGTTTCCATACCATGATCCTACCACCACATGGGAATTCCTAAGTCTTAGCAGTGTGCATCATCTTTTTACACAAAGTGGGATTGAGCTCTTTATGTTAGCTGAAAAAGAGTATCCACTGAGCTATGAAGTTCTTTCAACCATGATTTCCAAGAGGTTAAGGTGTGATAAAGATGAAGAAAAGTCAGAAGTTGTTCAAAGTTTGTTGATGAGCATTTTTGAACAATGTGAAAGTAAAAGGAAGAATAGAGAGTGAAGTTTTTGGAAGAGTTCCCTCAGATCCTCAAGGTATGGATTTTATTCATAAGAAACTTGTTTATTTTAAAGGGAATAACAAGTTTAGGGGAGGATTGTTGGGAATAAAATGCTTAAGTCAAAGAGCCTGCCAGATGAAGTATTAGGTCTGCTAGTTCATTTTGAAGAAGTTGAAGATAAACTAACAGTACCTTCTGGGTGAGAAGGTACTGCTAGTTAAAGAAGGTCCTGCCAGTTTGAACGTCAAGTTGTTAGATATTTTATTTGTAGATATTTTAGTTGTATTATTAGTCTTTGTACATTGTAACACGTTAAGTAAAAGTAGTTCAGTCTTCTATGTCGTGCAGTAGATAATACTGAGTGTTTTACATTGGAAGTTGTAATAGTAGGTTAGAAAGTCTTGTTATCTTATGCAACTTGACAACATGTAAAAAGGGTTCCTTATCCTATAAAAGGAACCCTTAGTCACCTCCTTAGAAATATCTCAATTAACTAAATACTTAGTAATATCCAAAAACACCACAACCTCTCTAGTAACTTAGTTACAAATTCACAAATCCCTTTAAACAAATCAAAGATTCAAGGTTACCTTTGTTATCCCGGTGATAGTTTAGATCACCCGTATTATCTCATAAATAATATTGAATCGTTTTGTGTTATTCATGTTGTGTTCATTATTCTAAATAATTCACATTTGCATATTCACCACCTTTGTTCCTTTAAGTGTGTTATAGTAAATTCCGCGTACTAAATCACATTCATTCCTAAATATCCCAAACACATTATTAAGATTAACATCCCAAGTGTTTGTATAATCCTTCACAGAGATCACTCGTATTATTTATTAATAATATTGAATCGTTGAAGTTGAAGTATATTGTTCATTGTTCATTCTTTGTTGATTCGTTAATACAAAACACAAACAAACAAATCTTCTAAGTGCTAGCTAGTAAATTCCGCGTGCTAGACTAGACATCATTCAAAGTATTAATCTAACACAAGGAGTGTGTGTAGATCCGGTCAAATGGTATCTGAGCCAGGTTGCTCGTGATATCTATGGATTAAACAAGGTTCTTTGTCGAAGTGAAGAAAAAGTTAAATCGAATGGAGCTGTTATCGAATAAAGCTGTTTTGGAAAAGTGCAAGTGGAAAGATGTAATTGTCGTATCTGATCGGTAATTAAATTATTTTATTATCCTCATACTTACAATTTAAATTCGGTCAATGGTCGATTATGTATTGGGACTGTTTGTCATCTTTTGCAAAGTAAAAGAAGATACTGCTCGCATTTAATTTGTCGTCAGCAGCAACTGTTGAATATTTAAGATTCGATTGTGCTTTTGTATTCGATTGTGGAAGTTGTCAGTTGGTGATAAGATGGATTTATTTGTTCTTATTCGATCTATTAAATATGTCTCGTATTAATTGATGATCACATATAATGGGTCGATGGCATGCAGTCAATTCAATTGTGGGTACGAAGCTACTGATTCAATTTTGATGAGTATTTATGATGTCAGTGAGTAGGGTAAGAAGTTTGTCGCACGTGCTATCATAGGACAAAATTTATCAATTGATTTGATTATGTGGGTGGTGGTGCCATTGAAGTTAAAGCGTCTCAGTTTCTTTATTATTTGGTATTGAATTTATTTGATGCTCGTACTGATTGCATTATATGGTGAATTAATTTTGGTCTGATGGTTACCAGTTTCTACTGCTCCCTTCAAATATTCTTACTGCCCATGATACATACTACTAGCAGTTTGTACTGCTGGGATTTCTAGTTAGTACTGTTGGTTTTCGGAATTAGTACTGCTCTACAACAGTTTGTACTGCTAGCTTTGGAGATTGAGGAGTTTCTACTGCTGGGTTTATAAACTTTGTACTGCTGTTTGGTACTGCTAGAGCATGGAAGTCTAAAAGTGAGGGGAAGCATATTCAGTTGATTTTGGAGATTGGGCACACACACAGGGGAAGTAACACACACACAGACGATGTTTGGATTTGATTTTGGTTTTAATGGCTCGAATTTATTTTCTTATTGGTGAAGACGATTATTTGTTACTTATTTGAAGATGAAGTGGAATTACTTGGGTTTATGTTCTTATTATATCTACGAATTGACGAACACTTGAAGGAGTTACGTTATTGTGCTCAGTGTTCACATTGTCAAGAGATTGCGATCTCCCTATACATCGGATTGGGTATACGTTCACAGTTATATTTAAGACATGAGTTTGGGTTATTCTACTTCAGCATCGGATGGGTAATGGTTAGTTTTCTTCTTCAATACATCGAGGTTATGCTACATCGAGGTGAAGGTTTTTCTACTGCTAGTTGGTATTACTACAGCTGATTTTGATTTCTACTGTTTCAAGTTCATTTATAGTGCGGAAAACTTAATGGTGGGTAATTTGAAACATTGGAATGATGGATTGGTCGTGTGATATTGATTCGTGGTGTAATGATCAAGGTTGTATATTTTTGTCCCCTATTTGATGATGACAAAAAGGGGAAGAAGAGAATATTGAAGATTGCAGCTTGAAGATCCTTGATGATATGCATGGATTAAGGGGAAGATCATCTTTCATTGGTCGTTGGTTTTGTCATATCAACTAGGGGAAGATTGTTAGGAATTAAATATAGAGTTGATATTGACAAAATGTGAAAGATGAAGGACTTATGGAGACAAATGATGAAAGTTCACAAAGAAGAAAAGATTACAGGAAATCTTTTATTATTTTATGTTTATACCTTTGTAACTCTAATGTTTCTAGTATATAAAGAAACACAGGGAATACGTTTTAGGTGTGTCAAGATGTAACACCAGGAAAAGTGTGTGTGTGTACGGGTGTTTTATGGGAAAACACCTAGGGTAGTTTGTTAAGCCTCAAGAATCTTTTGATTCCTATTAGTGTGTTAACCGTTCTATCATTGATCATGGTAGAATTGGGGCTGTTTGTATTGGTTAGAGTAGAGATGATGATGAGGAAAACCTTGTAGCAATAATAATGATTAGTTTGTTTATTCCGCTGCATATTGATTTATTCATTGTTATTGTTGATATCCTAGATATGAGGTCTAACAAACCTCGAGCATAACGATCTCCACAATTTTCCATGAGACTTGTATACGGTACCCAAAGCAACAATATTTGATTTCTTTAAGTGCCACAGTTTGCACTTAAATGGCTAAAAAAAGAATTTTTGCATGTATATATCAGAAATTATTTAAACAAAAGAATAACAAGAAACATGTTGAAATACATACTGTTGGCAGTGCTTGTGTTGGAGACACATTTTGTTGCGATTGGGAATCTGAAGACCCGTTTCGTCGTGACTTAGGCGTTTTCTTAGGTCTGACAGTTTTAACAGGTTCCTATATGTATATATAAAACACGGTACATTAGTCATGTATGTAAAATTCAAAAATCAAAGGGGGATGTTTTATTAGTTACCATTGTTTCCATTACCTTTTCTGAAGTTACAAGCCCATTAGACTTCTCCTGAATTCTCGCATCTTTAGCACGTACAACATCACTTGACTGAGTTCCGTCCACCTCATAAGCGCTTCTATCTATATTATCAATGGCCATTGGAGTCACCTGCAATATAAATTAAGAAATACATTGACTCATCAGTTTATATTCAATGCCTGCTATCATTAGCATCAGTAGTGTTAGCATTAGAAAATGAAATTTTTAACAACATAAAAAATGGCTTACATCTGAGGCTACTGGAAATTGAGATGACAAATTTAACTGCACCTCTTGTTTACTCAACTGTACCATCAGTTGACTAAGTATTCCCTTTGTTTCTGTCAACTCATTGGACAATTTCTTAACCAATACATCTTTTTCTGTCATCTCGGTGGACAATTTATTGACCAATAAATCTTTTTGTTGACGCTCGCGTCTCTCATTATCAAGTTGACTTTGAAGTAACTCAATTCTTTCATCAGTTTCTTGTCTGCTTCGAGGAAGACCAAAATACCTCTTGTATGTAACTCCACTTCCCATTCCTCTTGCATAACCTCCCTTTTCGTAACCAAACACAACTGTCATGGCATCAGTGCCATTATCAACATTCAAGATTCCTTCCTTGATCTGTTCATTAGCTTCTTTCTGCATAAAAAATATGGGAAGTGTTGGGATTAAAAGTCTTCTTGATGTTGTTAGAGTAACTGCTGCTCATATTTGTGTTAATGCTGCTCAGCTAGAGTTAGTGCTACTCATGAACTTCAATGAAAAATATGGCAAGTGTTTACTACTGCTAGTACACAGTTACTGCTGTTAGTACGAAGTTAATACTACTGGTATATAAGTTACTACTGCTAGTACACAGTTAATGCTGCTGGTATATAAGCATAATACTAGAATTTGTAGTCAAACTTACAAGTTTATCTCCCACTGATCTAATCTCATCATCTGGATATTCTCCGTCTTTGTTTACCCTTCCTTTCAACCACATTATACCACGCGGGGTTTCTTCATCTGCTTTAATTTCTTTATTTTCGATCTAATAAACATCAAATGCATACACATGTAAAGTTAAACCAAGATAAACAAAAATATGAGGATGCATACACATGTAAAGTTAAACCAAGATAATCGAAAATATGATTGTATTAAATGCAAATGTGCAAATTGTGCAATGTAAACAGATTCATTTCTCAAACTGATCGTCTCTCAATTTGTAAAACAAACATTATGTAATCTTACCATTTTCTCTTTCACATAAACATATCCACCTCGTCCCATTTTATGCTAATAAATATGTTTGGAACACGCCATTTTAGCTTTATCTTATTTCTCCTAAAAGCACAAAATCATAAGGCATTTAGATGCGGTAATGCTGCAAAATGAAAATTATGAAATGACATATAGACTTAAATAAAGATGACTAATTAAAACCTTGTATGCATCAGTGGTCGTGTAGTTTACAAACTCGACCCAGTCTTCTGATTTCACAATTGCACTATACTTGGTCGGGACTTCATTCAATTTCGAAGGTGTATTTAGGTTGGGCAATATGTATTTATCTCTGAGCTTCATTCTAAAATTCCTTAGCAGTTGACCAAGACGAGTCATTACCAATTTTCTGAATGTCAAGTCAATATCAAAATATCGCTGCAAAGATTAACACAATGTTGTTAATTAGTTGCACATAATGTAACTGCATAGATAAACTTATGTAGTACTGGGTTAAAAAATAGTATATATGTACTGTGATTTCATCCCATAGTTTATCTCTTGATTCTTTATTCACCTTCTTCCAGGAAAGAATCTTCAAACCTATGTGCTCACGAACCAGATCTCCTAAAAAACTCGAAAACAGTGCTCTATGTAACCCTGATACCCTATTCAATGCATCGAAGGTTACCTTGAGCTTTATTCCACCAGGTTTGCCATATTGCATGCGAAACTTATATAGCCTGGTTATGCCCCTCTTTTCTAGTATCCGATCTAATTGGTTGGTTCAAGGCACATCTTCATCATCAGAATACTTCTCGGATTCATATTCTAAGTTGTTATCATCATGTTCATTATCAGCAGGAAGCAAAAGATGATGATCAACAATGGGTTGAATTTCCATGACTCTTGAGCAACAATGGGTAAAAGAAAATGATTCTGGCTTGGAGAGTAATGGTGATAGAAGATTTGATTTTTGTGTTTTCTTTGCAGATTTTTTTTTAGGAGCGAATAGGGGGTTTATTAAGAATATGAATCGTTATTCTTGGTAACTGCTTTTAATTAGGTGATTTAAAAATTTTGGATCAAAATTTTGGCTCCAAGTTTTTTAATTTAAATTAACAATTTAATTACTTAAAATTTTTTGCCTTAGAACAAGTTTACACAGATCATGGACACAAATACAGCCCATTTCAAAATGTTATATATCATTATCTTAATCGCAAATCATGAACCAAGATCATGAACACAAACTGCATATCAAATCAAGAACTCAAATTTACACAATTACACCAAGATCATGTACACAAACTGATACCATTTAACACAAACGGCTACCATTAAATCATAAACCAACATGAAATCAAGAACACAAACTGCTACCATTAAATAAATATGTGCAATCATCAAATCAACAACAGAAACTGCTACCATTAAATCTAACTGTGCGATCATCACATCAAGAACACAAATTGCTACCATTTAACAAACCAAAATACTATCATTAAAGTTATAAAATAGATACAGTTAAACTACTAATTACCAGTTATTGTACCATTAATAATTACATTCATCTAAATGTCAAAACTACTACTACCATATTAAAGTACCAAATACCATTTACAAAACACAAAAGCGGTTAACGGAGATCCTAAACCCCTAAACCATCTTCCTCTTGCCTTTCCCATGGCTGCTAGAAGGTGCTCCAAAACCTACAGGATTCTTCTTACACGGCAGTCCCAAGACAATATCCTGACTAAATTTCTTTTTGTGGGCATTTTCAACTGGTATTTGTACTTGCACAGGGAGAGGCAGGATAGGAGCTTGAGATTGGAGTTCCTCTAGAGGTTCAATGGCTTGGATAGGTTCCACTTCTCAAGTATCAGTACTTGCATCAGAATGTTGCTCTGGATAATACCCAGCAAGGAGGCCAGGAAGGATGCTGAGAGCACCATCATTTGATTCTGAACTGCTTGAATCAGAAGAAATTGGTATGACATCTACAAATAACAACTGTTAGATCAGTTTTATTGATTCAAATGTTAAACTATATCACAATCAAAGAAAAACCTTTTGATGGTTTACCATTGCAGAAGAATCCATTGTGTTCTCATATTTGGTCCTCTTTTGTGGTATCCCAAACAATGAAGCAATGTTGCACAAACTAGGCTGCATTTCAAGTCTCATTGTTGGCCAACTAGGCTGCAATTGAAGTCTCAATTGGACCTCTCAGTGTACTCACAAACATTGGACCTCTCAGGGTACTCACAAATAGTTCAAAAGCCTGTATTTGTAGTCTCAATGGACATCTCAATGTACTCTAATAGGCTGCATTTGGACTTCTCATTGGTGGCCAAGCACAAACAAGTCTGCTAGGTACTCTCATTACTGGCCAATCACAAACTAGGCACATTCCAATGCTCGCATTGATTTAGACCTCTCAGTGTACTCACAAACAGGCAACAAAAAATAGTCAAACACAAAACACTTAATTAGGCATGAAACAATGGTTCTAGGCACATTACTGGCAACATAAATAAGGTTCTGGGCACAATACTAGGCACATTCCAACTAATTTATAAACATTTGGGTTAAAGACACAAGAATCATTATGTATACGAAAATCAGAGTATGGAAAACAAAAAAACAGAACATACATTAGACATAGCATAACAACCATTATAAAATACAAAACAACCCCATTTTACATTAGAATCGGTAACAACCCCAAATATCACCATTTATAGATCAAAAGCCTGTTACTAATTATTGTACAATGAATCATCAACTGATATGTGAAAACATTAAAAAACATACCTTTGTTTTTATTTGGATTCATTGTTTGCGTGTTTGTGTTTGCCAGAAGAATGTGTGTTTTGATAAGGGTTTATTGATTATTGTGTGTGTTTACAAATGATCGGGTAAAGGGATTAAATGCGGGATTTATTGCCGGGTGACTATTGAAGCTGTGGTTCAGTTTAACTATAACTGACGTGGCAAGAGTTGTAAAAGAAAAAAAAAGAAGAGAGGCTAATGGTGCTGACGTGGCGGTGAAAACCGGCTATAGCCGGTAACTAAGGATGGCAACGGTTCGGGTTCGGGTTCGGGGCGGATTTTAGTGTACCCGTACCCGCCCCGAATCCCATCGGATACCCGATTAATATTATCCATCGATTTTTTGGGTTTTCCCGCGGGTATCGGTTATCCGTAATTGAATATTATATGGACAAAATTGGCGGTATTAAGATTAAGTCACACTAAAATCCACTGACAAAACAAAATAAAATACTATAATATATTCAAATTTTTTAAAAGTTAAATAAAATGAATATCGTATCAAACGATTTAACGCAACGTATCGCAACGCAACGTACTCGGCACGATATTCACCAAAAAAATCAAATGCGCAAGAGTTTTCAAAAGTTAATCATTCTCATTTCCAAAAATAATCTCGTTTTAGCCTTTTAAAAGGGTTTGGTATCATCATTCGTGTAACGGTAGAGAACACGGACTCACGAGTACTCACTCCAAAAAAATGAATAACCGAATAGTCGAGAAGAGTATTGACGATAACTCGAGTCGAGACTAGATAACTAACAACAAACATATCAAATATGATGAGTCAATTCGTAATCGTCGGTATTTTCCAATAATCCCATTTATTAGTACAAGGTATACTTGTTTTATGATTTAAAACAAGTTTGGACTTACGACAAAATTAATCTTTGGAAATAACAAAATTTCGCCATGACTCTTTCATTTATCGAACGTTTCCAAGTCAAAAGACTTTATTGAAAATCAATTTCCCGAGTAATTTATAATATAACGAGTATTTATATAAACCCTAAACCCTGAACGCTAAACCAATCCGTAACTCAAACAATAACCAAACGAATAGTCCAATAAAAACAAATATGTTAGTCTACGGGTAGCATGTCTCGAATAGTCCAATAGCCCTCGTGTGTTCCATTTTTATCCCAAATGTCTCACGCAAGGTTTTCAGAATCGGGATCCTACTTAGGATCGATTTTGTCTTTGCAAGATCGAGATCGTAAGATCGGATCGGGATCTTAAGATCCTACTATAATGTCATTTTGTTAATAGTTTTTGTAATATTATACAAATCTATAAATTAATATATATCATAAACACAAATTATGCAAATATCTCATAGAAATGTTGTCTTCAATTATGATTATGAAATTTTTAAGAATATTAACATGTTGTGTTTTTTTTTTAATTCTACAAAATACATTCCATAAATTTTTAGTTTTTTTAGTTTGTGATTCGAGAAAAGTAAGATCGGATCGTATTAGATCTTAAGATCATATGGTAAAGATCGGGATCTTATAAGATCTTTAGCTTTTAAAGATCCTTTGTAAGATCCGGATCGTTTTTGCTTTGCAGTATCGTAAAATCGTAAGATCCTAAGATCAGGATCGGGATCCTGACAACCATGGTCTCACGTACACTTCTAATTTCCTTACTTCGTTATTAACCAAATTTAATAACAAATATCTTTACAGCTTTTAATTTAACAATTGTTTTTATTTCTTTCTTTTATTTTGTCCAAGTCGAGTCAATATCAAGTCGCAACAAATGAGTTACTATTTCCTTTCGAGTCACGGTCAAACATTTATTCCCTCGGGTCAATAATAATGAACCCGATCCCAAATCATTCCAAACATTCCCTCGGTTTCATTTTGTCGAGTCAAACCATAATCAACAAGTCAATTAGTCTCACAATTCCAAATCAACTACGCTAGTAATATCACAATATCGGCAAGCCAAGGTCGCAGCGAGACCATGGGGTCTCGGCTAATGTTTGACGCGACCAAACATCACAAACAAAATCCAAACCATACCAAACGGACCAAGGTTTATACCAAATCCAAGACAATCAAACCGGACCAAAGTCAATCCAACACCAAACACAAACCAAATCGGACCAATATTATTTCGGGATCAAACTATCACCAAATCGAACCAAAAAATTGTTGGAAATATTGAGTTTGGAAGTTTATTATTCACAAAGCATGAGATACAACTAGTTGTTGCATCAACTCATTGTACATGGTAAGTCAATACTTGGTAAAAGGAAATTAAAGACTTTTTTCGTACAACTGCTTGCACTATTCCTTATCTTTAGGATGAAGTTTAACATCTCTTCAATTCACAGTTTACTTTTGGCGCCTTTGGCCTCCCTTTTCTCGCCTAAAGTCTTCGGAACGGTTCATCTACCTGTCCAGCCTATTTATATCTATCGATTGGAAAATATTTAGACTCTTTTGTGCCTATAAATACTTATGAATAATAAACAACTCCTTTGATTTTTTCATTAGATATTATATTTTAGTTTCAAATTTCAATGGCTTCATCCTCTTCAACTCCTGTTTCAAAGAAAACCAAACGCCCAAGGGATGCTTCTCCTCCTCCAATCCCTGAAAAATATAAATTTTTTGACATATCCTAAGATATTTGGGACAAATGTCATTCTGGCAAATATGGAACTCAAAAAACATTGGTAGATCTTTACAACAAGCGTATAAAGAGGCTGGAAGAATAGAACAAGGAAGATTTAAAGATCATATTGGATCATCAGAAGAAAGTAGATGATCGGAACAAAGAAATAGAAGATACAAGAGAGAAAATAGTTTGTATTTACAAAACTATTCAAGATAGTTTATATATTTCTTAATGTATCTTTTGTATCATTATCTTATTTTGATGTTTTAGTCATTCAGTGTATTATTTAAATGCTTCATTATGGACCTGAATGATTCAGAATGATCATTATTTGTATTGATGATTGACTATGTTAATGTATATTCATACAAGTTTATGATATTTGAATGCAGTTATTATTTTAGATTGGGGATAACTTCCAAATATTAACCATTATAATTATACGAACATATTATGAAAAAGAATGCTGAGGGTTTATGGGCAAAAGAGGAATCGTTATCTGTGTTTCCCCTGATGTTAAAGGGGTGTTTGGTTTCTTGGATAATAGCAGTCTTTTTTAAAAATCTACTCTTTAAAACTTAGAAGACTATTAACACTGAAACAGTAAACTGTGTTGTAATGCAAGAACAACAATATCACCAAAACTGATTAAGTGTCTTCCTTTACACTTAATCCCTTCCAAATGTATGAGTGCAGTATGGTTTTAAAGGAAAATTGAGTTCATACTGCTGAGAAAAAGTTTTTGCACAAAGTTTGTACTGCTAGCGTAAAACTTTGTACTGCTGGGTAGCCGTTAGTACTGTTTGGGTAATAGCCGTGTTTTATTAATAGCCGTTGGAAGTGCAGGGTATGTTTGTGTAATTTTTACTTAAAGGGTATAAATCCCCAATTGCGTCACACAATTTGTTTTACGCACACATAACTCTCTCTCCTTCAAGCCCTAATCGAATTTTAATCGTCATATTGAAAAATTCCAAAATCAACTCATAATGTCGAATCTAACTTTTACCGAACCTCATAATAATGTTGCCTTTTTAGAAAAATCCAATGAGTCTGTAGATTTTACTGAGATCATTGATTTCCTTAATGCAAGCTATATTAAGTTTGCATTAACAGTAAAACCTACTATATATACTTCTAACATTATCCAGTTTTGGTCGTCTGCTAAGGTCAAAACTATTAATGGGGAAGTATAAATCCACGCCCTTGTAGATGGGCAGAGGATTCTCATTACAGAGGCAACTATTCGAAGAGATATTCTCCTAGATGATGCTAACGGAGTTGAGAATCTTCCAAATACTACAATCTTTGAAAAACTTTCACTGATGAGCTATGAAAGAAAATCAAATGCTTTAAAGTTTTATAAAGATAATTTTTCTCATCAGTGGAAATTCTTAATCCATACTGTCTTAGTGTGTCTAAGTCCAAAGACCACTGCGTGGAATGATTTTAGCAGTAATTTAGCTTCTGCTATAATTTGTTTGGCTAAAAATACTCAAAGATTTAATTTTTCAAAATTAATTTTTGATAGTATGGTTAAGAACTTAGATAGTTCTTCGGGTAAATATTTTCTATATCCAATGTTTTTGCAACTCTTTTTGGACAACCAATGTGAAAATAAGAAAAGTCACAAAAGAGTTTATTCCACTCCGGTAACCACTGCGAAAATTTCACCTTGTAATAAACTCACATTTGCCATTTTACATTAATTCATTAACAAACGTACAAAACTAAACATTTATTATCTATTAGAGTTTCTAACGAAACCCTAAATTATTATAACAACAATTATGAATAACTAAACCCTAAAACATTAAAGTACAACTCATCCAAGCTAATGCACAGAAACCCTAAATCCACCTTAACTCCCGATACAAACCCTAATTAATATATATATAATTTTAACAAAATGCAAGTGTACAAGTCTTTCAAGCCAAGGTACAAGTCGTTTATGCATAAAACTAAATATTGATATAAATCTCCTTATAAACATAAATATACTAAAGGGTAAATTGCAAAAATCGTCTTTGTGGTTTGGCCAAATTGCACGTTTCGTCCTTGTGGTTCATTAAGTGCAAAGATCGTCCTTATTTTGCACTGTTACGTGCACTTTTGGTCCTCCATCATTGCAAAAATCGTCCTTGTGGTTTGCCAAATTTCACTGTTGAAGGACCAAAAGTGCACCTAACAATGCAAAATAAGGACGGTCTTTGCACTTATTGAACCATAAGGACGAAATGTGCAATTTGGCCAAACCACAAGGACGATTTTTGCAATTTACTCTATACTAAATTTAAAGCATACTATACAAGTATTTTATGCACAAGCATTAAAAATAAATTTCTTAAACTTATTTAATATAAGTACAAGTCACTAAACCTAGTGTACAAGTGCCTAACGCACAAAAGCCTAAAATTCCAAACACCAAAAATATATTTTCCATATTTCTTGAACCTTAGTACAACCCAATTAAGCCCGTAGTACAACTCTTTAAAGCACAAATCCATTTCTTTTTATTTCCATAATAATTCGACATATATATATATATATATATATATATATATATATAAGTAAACCCTAATTATTTTTCTACTTAACAAATACTTAAACTAAATCCTAAACTAACCTATTTACATCCCTAAACCCTAGTGTACAACATCCTATAGCCAATGTACTACTCCCTAAAGCCATTCGAACCATATCTTAATTCCATAGTTCGATCCTAATTAAAACTAAACCAAATCATTCCCTCACTAACACTTAAGAAAACCATGCACCACAAAAACCTTTATGTGTCCAAAACTTGCTACACATCACTAAGTTGCATAGACATCTACCAAAATTCACACAAGCAGGTAATATTTAAGGTATATAAACAAAACACATCACCACCATTCCAAAACCCCACGCCTCATTCATCAACACCACAAAACCTCCCATGCTCCACCTCAACATGTCCCCTCCTACACAACATGGTGACATAGCCTCATTGAAAACCCTAACTCTTCCTTTTTCTTATATATATCGATCTATACTCTTTTCTTTTCTTCACCACAAATTCAACCCACATAAAAACCAACCATACTCTCACATACACCACCGATCAAAATAGCCCACATAGAAGTTAAAGAAAGCTTTTAGAAAGACTTGGAAGGAGGAAAAACGTTTGGTGTTCAAGTTACGATCCATATCGCCTAAAAACTATATAAATCGAGCAAACATATAAGTAAGTATTCAAGCTCTTTTCCATACCTTTTATAAACTTTAAACACTCTTAAAAACCTTTATAGATAATCTCTAATAGCAAGTTAGGGTTAAATTTCATGTTTCTTTTTCTTTTCTTTCTTGTTCGAACAAAACCAAACGCCCCCTATATTATTATTTTTAGAAAACAAATCAAGAAACTATAAAACACATTAGGAATAGCTTAAACATGTTCATTATCATGTTAATATGCATTAAAAATCAGTTAGAACCTTTAAATATCAAAAACCCAATCGATTTTTCTTTTTCTTTCTTTGTCGAGCAACAGTCCCACATACCCAACTTTGCACCTTTGTTCCGACCCTCAAATGACCACTAAAAATTCTGAATTTTGGCCACAATACAGACCACCTAGCTAGCTAATTATAGGAAAAAGAACGTTGTAAAATGACGGCCTTGTCTCGTTTTTATTCGAGCCCAAAATATGTCCATCGCTAACTAAAACTAGCGCACCCTTTTTAATTTATTTCGAGCTCATAAGCTCGAATAATAAGCCCATAAGCTGAGAATAAGTTGTTTACTAACTTAATAAAACTTGTATAAAAGAGTCGTAGAAGTTCGTGCCTTTTTCTTAAACGTAAAACGTATAAAAATAAAATAAGGATATCGAGTGAAATGAGCAAAGTGCTTGGAGGGTATTTTCTGCCGAAACTCCAACTGTTTTTATAACAAGGACCTAAAATGAAATCGACATGCAGTTTAGGGGTAAAAAGTGTCAAGTTTGAAAGATGGAGTTTTATTGGGCCAAAAATGTAAATTTTTCAAAGTTATTAAACCAAGGACCATTTTTGCCAACGATCTAAAGATGAGGGTATAAAGTGTCATTTTCAAAACTACAGGGGTAAAAACTGTCATTTCACCAAAGTTGAGAGGTAAAAATTGTCATTTTATGAAAGTTCAGGGGTAAAAGTTGTTATTTTATGAAAGTTCAGGGGTATAAACTGTCAATATATATGAAACTATAGGGTAAAAAGCGTAACTTTATATAATTATTATTATTAATATATTCTAAATATATTTATAATAAAAACTAATAAAGAAAATACGTATATTTCGATAACGAACGAACTACAACATAAAAATGAGAAATAAGATAAAATCTTATCCAACTTTTGAAGAGACTTCATGTTGTCTCAATTAAACATCTATTCGACAACCAAAAACGTTATGAAATGAATACTAAAAATTTATATATACTGGAATATGATTACTGAAAACTTGACATAACAACCCAGGTTGCGAGCCGGAGACGTTTATCAACTCTATTTAACTTTGTTTTCCATCCAGACTGCTAAGGTGAGTTCATAGTCCCACTTTTTATACGTTTTCCAAACTTGTGGAGAGATACATGCTACTAAACCGAACACAAGTATTTTTCTGTATGCTTTCCTGATTGATATTGCCTAAGTTAATTGTTGCCTATTTTAAAAGTCCCTCCATCATGCACCATTAATCACTTTCGGGTGAACGCGAATATAATGAATATATCTATTGGAATTGACGTCCCATTTGTACTAGCCGGATAGATTTCCTTAGTGTTAGCCGGATAGACAAATGCATTTTATTTGAGTTTAATAAAGAGACTGGCAAGCTCCTACTCGGGGGCATTATTACTTTCATTTAATTATGGGAGTAAAAACGGAAACCTGTTAACGTTTTGCGTATCATGAGGCTTAGAGCAATATATATATAAATACTGAACTGCAATATTTCTGATTTACTTTCCATTTAACTTGTGTTCAAACTGATTATAACTTTAAACGCTATGAATTCACTCAACCTTTGTGTTGACGTTTTTAAGCATGTTTTATCTCAGGTAACTAGAAGTACGATTTGGCACGGAATGGCTGTGGACTTTCTTTTTATAAAAAGGGTGTCCATTTCGTTATCATTCAATACATGGTGTAACTTTTATAACGTATTTCGAAACTTCCCGCTGGGACCTCTATTATGTAACTCTGATTTAAATAAATGAATGATAACAATTATATTGAAAACGTCTCTTTTCGAGTCATTTTCTATTTTCATGACTGTGATGCTTGATGTAACACCCCAACTTATAATTCCGCTGCGATTATCGAAAATGGGGGTGTTACAGATTTGTATCAGAGCTCATGGTTATAGAGAACAAGGTTCAAACCTAGACTATAACCAATTTTCACAAACTTAACCAAAAGTCCTCTGTGCCACAACGCTACTGAAAAGCTACTTATACATGTCTATTTCTAAATATTTAGTTACATAGTGAAATATTTATAATTACCGGGTGGTTACAGGGTTATGGTTTCCCCTACCCATTCTATCCCTCTTATGTTGGACTCAGATATTGAAAATATCATGACAGTACTGGACATCACGCCTGTGCATACATCCTCACCACCACCACTATTATCATCTATAAGTTCTATTCCCCATCTGTCCCATTTAAACTTAGTAAAGAAACTAGGATCATTATCGCCCAGTATCACGTTTTACCTACTCCCGATTTCCCAACACTACCGTGAGTTTTTGAGGTGGGAGAAAGTTCGCAGGCAGCATAGGAGCGACAGTCGATCATTTCCACCCTTCTGACGCGATTAGAACGACAAGAAGAACAGATCGAGACAGCTTTAGGTCATCTCGATGAGTTGCCTCTAGAACGCATTGAGGGTATAGAATATAGAGTTGAAGATTTAGTTACTGGTCAAGAAGCAGAAGATGGATGAGAATCGTGAGAAGGCAGAGAAACGGCATGAGCAGCTGAGACAGGAAATACCTATGACAAATTTAAGTTGACATGAGAGATGATGAAAAGGAATGAAGAACTGATGACAGCTTAGACCAGGATCACAGCTTCGGAGACGGTAGTGGAAGACAAGCAAGCTCGATACCAGGAGTATATGCTGATCCTCATCAGCATGATCGTCAAACTGGAGAGTTGACTCGAAAGAGCTTCTTGTAGCCACTAAATCAGATTATTACCTATTAGCTTTTGTACTATATCTTAACCATGGGATATGTGGCATAAATATGACGCTTGTATTAATTTTGTTATATATAACAAATTAGCAAGTTATTTATGACTATATGTGGTTGTGATTTTGTTATATCTTGCTATGCATGGTATCGATTGATGTGGACCAGTGATGATCATTTTATATACATGAATGATAGAATTTGGACATGTTGCGACCTTATAATTATCATGGATTTTACCTTGTTAATTTAACATGGTCACTATGCAAATTCTAAACATGTGTTTTCTTGTGGTATTAATAGAAATATGCCTCGCACTTCCCCAGAACCAGTCATGTCCCAAGCTGCTATCCGAAAGCTTGTTGCAGACAGTGTTGCTGCAGCACTTGAGAATCAAGCAGCAGTAATTGCCCGTTCTGGAAGCACTAGCAGACCCAATGGAGAAAGCGAGACAGCAAATGCTCGCAAGTGCGCTTATAAAGACTTCATAAACTGTAAACCAACTTTCTTCAAAGGAATAGAAGGAGCAACTGAGTTGGCTCGTTGGTTTGAGCGTACGGAAATAGTCTTTGTGAGAAGTGGGTGTACCGGTGACTGTAAGGTTACTTTTGCTACGTGGACTTTCTTGGAAGATGCCCTGTCTTGGTGGACTTCGACTGCCCAAACTATGGGTGTTGAAGCAGCTCACCAACTGACCTAGGAAGATCTCAAAAAGAAAATGTTGAAGAAGTACTGTCCCCGTACTGAAATCAAAAAGCTGGAAGATGAGTTTCACCAGCTGATTGTAAAAGGAACAGATCTTAAGGCATACAATAGGAGGTTTCAGGAACTTATGCTCCTATGTCCAACTATTGTGCCTGATCTGGAGAAGATGTTGGAGAAATATACGGAAGGATTACCTCGAAGTATCGAGGGAAATGTTACTGCGTCTAAGCCTCAGTCTTTGGAAGAGGCCATTTCCATAGCTCAACAACTAATGGATCGTGAGATAAAGCACAGTTCCACCCAAGGAAATAATGAGAACAAGCGAAAGCTTGATGATAGAAGGATCACCCATTACCACAACAATTACCATCACCAACAGAATCGTCGGCATGAGATTGCCAAAGCCTATACTGCCACACCTGCCGAGAGGAGTGGTTATGTCGAAACAAAACCATTTTGCAATCGATGCTCGTTGCACCACTACGGTCCATGCACCATTAAGTGCGCAAAGTGTCTGAAAGTTGGACATCAGACCAAAGACTGTAAAGCAACAGGAGCAAACCTACAACCAATAGTTGTAACTTGCCACGGATGTGGTGAGAAGGGACATTACAAGAGTTAGTGCCGAAAGCCGAATGCCAACCAGAACAACGGTGTCCACGGAAGAGCGTATGTGCTAGGAGATGGAAACGCACAGCCGAACCAAGACTAGTGCAAGTGAATGAAAACTCGTTAAGATCCCGACAACGTCAAAGGATGACATCTATGCTTTAAACAGAATCTAAATTCCTGTTATAGATAAATAAACCGTAGTTTAAAACTTCCTAAGTGTATTTCCTCTTGTACTCTACCTTAGTTACGATGAATGTAATCTAAGTGTAACATCTACCTTTCTACCGTATGAAATTTCTATCTTATAATATTTTCGTAATAATCGCGATTTGCGTCTAATCTCAGTTTCTATTCCATTTGCCCTGTTCATAGTCATCACATAACAATATACTGCCATCTTACTAGAAATTTGGTTAATATTAGTTTTGACCGAACAATAGACTAATACCATCCCGTAAGATTTCCACTCGAACCCTAAGATTCATTTTAAGGATAACCTATTACCACCTTAGAAATTCCTGACTCATCACCGTAGTAAGCCAAAAAAAAAATTATTCTTGTGAAAAAATAATTATGTTGTCATTTTACAAAAACAAAACGTTGAACACTATCTAAATTTTTTTTTGAAAAGCATAAATACCTCAGCGACTGAGCCAAACATCACATCATTTGGTCCTCAATCATACATAGCCTGATCAACTATGTATAATTTAGGAGGAATCATGTCATAAATGGAACAGTTATATTTTCAGATGTTCTAATAACAATTTTCATTCAAAAACAAAATATTGAATTAAAATTTTATATAAAACATCACTTTTGACTAAATACAATAGATGTCTACACCTATTACCCATTACCTCTAAAATAGAAAATTCCTAGACAACCCTTTTTGGACTAAAGATATAACCAAGGATTAGCAGTAAGAAGATATTATTGGATTTAAGTGACATAAAAACAAGATAATATTATATATAATATTATTTTTAAACTTTAGGCATTTTAAGCATATCAAACTCACATCACCAACCAAATCGTTGTATGATTTCCAATTCTCACGCTCACTATCTGAATAGGTTAGAAATCTAAGCCCAGCTCCTTTTATACTTCACTTTTCCTCACACCTCGATCAACACAGACTGAATCTCGGGACGAGATTCCCTAAACGGGGGGATACTGTAACCCCTGCGAAAATTTCACCTTGTAATAAACTATCTTACTGAATACTTATCTCTTTTTCCATGTATAATTTTTTTTTTATTATCTGATTGTAATTATTATCTAATGTTACGTAACTCACATCCTCGAGAAACGTGCTCTCACGCAGACCAATCTTAACTTACTTAATATTTATTTTACATAAATATTTCCATATAAAATCCTACGATATACCATTTGCCCTTTTACGTTAATTCGTTAGCAAACGTACAAAACTAAACATTTATTATCTATTAGAGTTTCTAACGAAACCCTAAATTATTATAACAACAATTATAAATAACTAAACCCTAAAACATTAAAGTACAACTCATTCAAGCTAATGCACAGAAAGCCTAAATCCACCTTAACTCCCGATACAAACCCTAATTATAATATATATAATTTTTACAAAATGTAAGTGTACAAGTCTATCAAGCCAATGTACAAGTCGTTTATGCATAAAACTAAATATTGATATAAATCTCCTTATAAACATAAATATACTAAATTTAAAGCATACTATACAAGTATTTTATGCACAAGCATTAAAAATAAATTTCTTAAGCTTATTTAATATAAGTACAAGTCACTAAACCTAGTGTACAAGTGCCTAATGCACAAAAGCCTAAAATTCCATTATATACTTTTAAATTTAATTAATTAAACATATAATTAATATAACTTAACCAAACACCAAAAATATATTTTCCATATTTCTTGAACATTAGTACAACCTTATTAAGCCCGTAGTACAACTCTTTAAAACACAAATCCATTTCTTTTTATTTCCATAATAATTTGACATATATATATAAGTAAACCCTAATTATTTTTCTACTTAACAAATACTTAAACTAAAACCTAAACTAACCTAGTTACAACCCTAAACCCTAGTGTACAACATCCTATAGCCAATGTACTACTCCCTAAAGCCATTCGAACAATATCTTAAATTCATAGTTCGATCCTAATTAAAACTAAACCAAATCATTCCCTCACTAACACTTAAGAAAACCATGCACCACAAAAACCTTTATGTGTCCAAAACTTGCTACACATCACTAAGTTGCATAGACATTTACCACAAGTCACACAAGTAGGTAATATTTAAGGTTTAGAAACAAAACACATCACCACCATTCCAAAACCCCACGCCTCATTCATCAACACCACAAAACCTCCCATGCTCCACCTCAACATGTCCCCTCCTACACAACATGGTGACATAGCCTCATTGAAAACCCCAACTCTTCCTTTTTCCTATATATATCGATCTATACTCTTTTCTTTTCTTCACCACAAATTTGACCCACATAAAAACCAACCATTCTCTCACATACACCATGTTGGGAATTAAATATTCTGAAGATTAAGTATCGGGAAATTCACTAAGTGATTAAGTCTGGTGGTTAAGTCTACTAGTGTTAATCCTGGTTAAGTCTGCTACCTGGTTAAGTCTGGTCGTTGAAGATTAAGTCTGCTAGTGTTAATTCTGGTGAATACATAATTAAGTCTGCTCTTCTATCGTTAATTCTGGTTGACTAAAGTCAATTATATACGGTAGATAATATCTTAACCCATGTGCTTAGTCTTTATCTTATACTCACAGAACAAGTTGTAAACATAGATACATGTTGTATCTTAGTTACTGACATACATAAGATAAGCTAGCAAGTTGTTCGACAAGACTTAACATTATTGTAAAGATCTTTCTAGATATATAAAAGAAAGATCTTAGACTATATATATATATATATATATATATATATATATATATATATATATATATATATATATATATATATATATATATATATATATATATATATATTTGTGTGTGTGTTAAAAAGATAGTGCTTAATTAATCTCTCTCAAGAACAAACACAAACCATATCACAAGATATAGAAACATAAGATTCAAGGTTGTAACCCTAGTGATAAGAAAAGATCACTCGTATTATTATCTTAATAATATTGACTCGTTTGGTGTTAACATTGCATGTTCATTGTTCGTTACAAAAGCATTACTTTCCATTTCCATAATACAAATAACCTTCTAAGTGTGATTAAGTAGATTCCACATACTTAATCATATTAACTCAATATATCATATACACAAAGTCACAAAGGTTTAACCACCTTAACAGTGTATCGATTCCTCACAGTTGGTATCAGAGCAAGGCTGATATAGTTGATTTAGAAAAAGAAGCTTAAGAAATGGATGTTCAAGATACTGCTACAAATGTTGCTGCAAAGTTGCCCATGATCAAACAGAATGAGTTTGAGTTATGGAGGTTGAGAATTGAGCAATATTTTATGGTTCAAGATTATGCTCTTTGGAATATCATTTTGTATGGTGATTCTTTCACACTTGGTTATACAGATGTTATTGTTGATGGCAAAACTAAAAGGAGAAGAAATACTGGACCAACTACTGGTGATGAAAGGATACAGAAGAGAAATGATCAAAAAGCAAGAAATTTGTTGCTTATGACCATTCCTGGTGAACAAATGCTATCCTTTAGCAAGTATCCTGATGCAAAAACTCTTTTTAAAGAGATTTGTGCATGGTTTGGTGGTAATGAAACTACCAAGAAAACACAGAAGACATTGCTGAAACAACAATTTGAAAACTTCAGTTCAAATAGCAATGAATCACTTGATAAGCTGTTCTCTAGATTACATAAGCTTGTCAGTCAGTTAGCTGTGTTGAGTGTTGAGATAGCTAAGGAAGATCTCAACATGAAGTTTTTGAGAAGCCTACCTGATGAGTTCCATACTCATGTGGTTGTCTGGATGAACAAGCCAGACATTGAAACCATGAAACTCAATGATTTGTACAACAACTTCAAAATTGTTGAAAAAAGTCTAAAGAAGTCTGGAATCTATAGTACTAGTTCTGGGAATGTGGCACTCTTGTCATCTCCTAGTATTAGTAAGTCAGAAGAGGTAGATGAAGATAAAGGTGTTTCTAATACTATCTATGGTGGTCCTTCTACAAGTTCACAAAAGAATGCTGCTGGACTTGGAGATCCAGCATTCTATGTATTCATGTCTAGTCAAACTAGTGGTTCTCCTCTAACTCATGAAGATCTTGATCAGTTGGATGATAATGATTTGGAAGAGATGAGCATCAAATGGCAGGTTGCTTTACTTAGCATGAGGGCTAAGAAGTTCTGGCAGAGAACTGGTAAGCAGATTACCATTGATGGTAATAAAACAGCTGGGTTTGATAAGAAGAAAGTAGAGTGTTTCAACTGTCACAGGTTAGGACACTTTGCTAAAGAATGTGGAAACCCAAGGAAGCAGGATAATAGGACCACATGATATAGGCAAGAGAAGAAGAAGGAAGTCACAGTGGAAGAGACAAGGGCTATGCTAGCCATAGATGGGGTTAACTATGATTGGAGCTTCATGGCTGATGAAGTGGAAGCACCAACAAATGCTGCACTGGTGGCCACTGAGACTGCTCTAATGGCCTTTTCTGATTCAGAGGTAAATTCCATAATTAAATGTACTGAATCATGCTCTGCTCTTAAAGCTTATGAAGATCTTAAAAAGAGATTTGATGATCAACTAGAACAGTTATATGATGCATTAGCTAATTTAGGCAATCATAAAAGAGTTATAGCTGTTCTTGAAAAACAACAATTAGATGAAATAATTTCTAGACAAAATGAATCATTAACTAAAGCTAAAAATAAAACTGAAAATGTTAAGATAACAGTAGATGCTTTAGCTTATGCCTCAGAGGGAATTAATAAGATTTGGGAAGCTCAAGTAATCAATAAAGCTAAGTCTGGTTTAGGATACAAATCTGTTCCTCCACCATACAGAGGTGTTCCTTCACCTCCAGGTATTGACCTAGCACACACAGGATTTGCTGAGTTTCAAGAACCAATAATGGAATATGGTTCTAAGTCTACTGAGAGTCCTAAGGTAGAGAAAGTAAGTGAGAGTTTATGTAAAACTTCACTTTCTAAGGACAAGGTGTCCTTTGTTAAGAAAATAGATGTTATAGTTGTTGAGGAATGTACAACTGATAGTGATGATGAACAGGTTATGTCTAAACCTGAAAAAGCTAAGAAAGCAGGAACAAAGGTTCCTAAAGTGGTCAAAAGAGATACTGTTAGGCCTAAATCAAACATTAAACATGTTAGGCAACCAGTTAAATATTGTGAACAATATAGATCCACTAGCAAGCCCAGAGGTAACCAAAGAAATTGGAATAACCTCAAGTCTAACCAATTAGGTGATGACATTGCTTTTTACAACAAAGCTTGTTATACATGTGGTAGTTTTGACCATCTTGCAACTTTCTGCAACAAATGGGTATCTGGGTATGAAAACAATAGAGTGAACTACAAAAGGCAAACACCTAAACCTCACTTTCACTCTAGTTCTAATGTTAACAGAACTAAACCCAAAACAGTTTCAGTTAAGTCTGGCTTCAAACAAGTTAATTCTGCTAGACCATATATGACTGTTTACCCAAAATCAACAGCTAAGGGTGCAAAAACATTTTACAAACATGCACCAAAAGTTGTTCAAAGGCCCATTCATTCAAAGGCAGTAGTCCAAAAACAAGTTTGGAAAATTAAGGGTTCAACTACAAAACAAGCAGTTAATTCTGCTAGGCAAGTAGTTAATTCTGCTGCTAAGGGAAATAGGGCAAATGTCTGTTAAGGCCTCAGCATGTTGGGTTTGGAATTCAACTAAATCCAATGTTGCATCAACTGTTCTCCAAAGATTAAATTACATTGATGCAAGAGGCAGATCCAAGTCAGTAATGGCTTGGGTCCCCAAAAGAAACTAATACTTCTCATTTCTGTGCAGGAACATTCAATTGATAAACAAGAGGATCAAGGATACTCAGATAGTGGATGTTCAAGGCACATGACAGGCAACAAGTCCTATCTTTCTGATTTTCAAACATTAGATGGTGGCTATGTTACCTTTGGAGGAGGTGTTGGTGGCAAAATTTCCAGTAAAGGTACCATTAAAACTGGAAATTTAGATTTTGAAGATGTGTACTATGTACAAGAGCTAAATTATAATCTTTTTAGTGTCTCACAAATGTGTGACAAAAAGAACAAAGTTCTTTTCTGTGACACTGAATGTCTTGTGCTTTCTCCAGATTTTAAGATGCCTGATGAAAGTCAAGTACTTCTTAAAATTCCAAGAAAGGGCAATATGTACAGTGTTGACATGAAGAACATTGTTCCCAAAAAGGATTTAACTTGTCTTGTTGCAAAGGCCACATTGGATGAATCAATGAAATGGCATAGAAGGCTTGGTCATATTAATTTCAAAACCATAAATAAAATTGTTAAGAATGGTTTGGTAAGAGGTTTACCTCACAAAATATTTGAAAATGATCAAACATGCATTGCTTGTCTTAAAGGCAAACAACACAAAGCCACTTGTAAGCCCAAGATTTTTAACTCTATCAATCAATCATTGTTTATGCTTCATATGGACTTATTTGGACATGTTTCAGTAAGTAGTATAATGCATAAGAGATATTGTCTTGTTATAACTAATGACTATAGCAGATTTACATGGGTTTTCTTTTTAGGTTCTAAGGATGAAACTTCTAGCATTCTTAAAACATTCATTACACAGATAGAAAACCAAGTAGACAAGAAAGTGAAAGTCATTAGATGTGATAATGGGACAGAGTTTAAGAATAGAGTTATGGATGATTTCTGCAAAGAAAAAGGTATTAGGAGAGAATTTAGTGTTGCTAGAACTCCACAACAGAATGGTGTTGTTGAGAGAAAGAATAGAACACTAATAGAAGCTGCTAGAACTATGTTAGCTGATTCTAAGCTACCTATAACTTTTTGGGCTGAAGCAGTCAACACTGCTTGCTATGTTCAAAATAGAGTTTTAGTTGTACAGCCTCACAATAAGACATCATATGAACTTTTTAGAGGTAGAACTCCTGCAATAGGATTTCTTAGACCTTTTGGATGTCATGTGACAATTCTCAATACCTTAGACCATTTAGGAAAATTCGATGGTAAAGCAGATGAAGGATTCTTTGTTGGATATTCTCTTAATAGCAAAGCATTTAGAGTATACAACACAAGAACTAGGATTATAGAGGAAAACCTACATGTGGAGTTTTTGGAGAATAAATCCAATGTAGAAGGTCAAGGACCAACATGGCTATTTGATCTTGAGACACTAACCAAATCAATGAATTATGTGCCTGTTGTTGCAGAAACTAATGATTTTTCAGGTTCACAAGCAACAGATGAGGCAAGGTTAGAAAAGGAGACAAATCAAGATTATGTGTGGATGCCAATATGGTCAAGTACAAGTGTGGAATCAACTTCAACAATTGGTGAATCTTCTTCTGGTAAAGCTAAAGAAGATGTTGAAGATGAAAGCAAAGAAGATGGAGCAAAGGAACAAGAAAATAGTTCTGCTATCAATAATGCTGCTAAAACAGACTTAACTGAAGAAGCAGAATTAACAAAGGAAGCAGAATTAACAGACGATGAGGTGGATTTGAGCAATCTCCCACCAAACTATCATGTTCCACTTACACCACACACCAGAAATCACAAAGTTCACTCCCTAGAAAATGTGATAGGAGATGTACAATCAGGGGTAAAGACAAGGCAACAACTGAAGTCTTCAGACCAACAAGGGCTTCTTGATGCCCTTTATGCTTCAAAACAGCATGAGTTTTCAAACTCTTGCTTGTTTGTATGTTTTCTCTCACAAGCTGAACCAAAGAACATTCTGAAAGCCTTAGATAATTCTAGCTGGGTAGAAGCTATGCAAGAGGAGCTTCTTCAGTTTAAGATTCAGAAAGTTTGGGTGCTAGTTGATTTACCTAAGGATGCAAAGGTAATTGGCACTAGATGGGTTTTCAAGAATAAAAGGGATGAAAGGGGAATAGTGATTAGGAATAAGGCTAGATTAGTAGCCCAAGGGTACACACAACAAGAAGGTATAGACTATGATGAAGTTTTTGCTCCAGTAGCAAGACTTGAGGCAATTAGGCTTTTCTTAGCTTATGTTTCATTTTTAGGCTTCACAGTTTACCAAATGGATGTCAAGAGTGCATTTTTATATGACACAATTGAAGAAGAGGTGTATGTCTCACAACCTCCAGGGTTCATTGATCTTGACCATCCAGACAAAGTGTTCAGAGTTGTAAAAGCTTTATATGGCCTGCATCAGGCACCAAGAGCTTGGTATGAAACACTGGTTTCCTATTTAAAAGAGAATGGATTTCAAAGAGGAAAGATTGATCAGACACTTTTCATCAAACAACACAAGAAGGATCTTCTGTTAGTGCAGGTGTATGTGGATGACATTATCTTTGGATCTACAAGGAAGGAGATGTGTTTGGAGTTTGAGAAGCTTATGCATGATAAGTTTCAGATGAGTTCCATGGGGGAACTTACATTCTTTTTGGGTTTGCAAGTTAAACAGTCATATGAAGGCATATTTATTAGTCAAGATAAATATGTTGCTGAGATACTTAGGAAGTTCAACTTTGCTGATTCAAAAATGGCAAGCACACCAATGGATTCTGAGAAACCACTTCCAAAAGATTTAGATGGAGAAAATGTGGATGTACACACTTACAGATCTATGATAGGATCTTTGATGTATCTTACATCATCAAGACCTGATATCATGTTCTCTTTTGTGCTTGTGCAAGATTTCAAGTAACTCCAAAGGTTTCTCATTTAACAGCAGTCAAGAGGATTTTTAGATATCTCAAGGGTCAACCTAGGTTGGGTCTAGCTTGGACAGAAAGTCAACAACTAGAGGATGTCAATTCCTTGGGTGTAGACTTATCTCATGGCAGTGTAAGAAGCAAACAATTGTGGCTACTTCAACAACTGAAGCTGAATATGTAGCTGCTGCAAGTTGCTGTGCTCAAGTCCTATGGCTTCAAAACCAACTTCTTGACTATGGGTACAATTTCATGAACACTGTCATTCATATTGATAATAGTAGTACAATTTGTATTATTAAAAATCCAGTACAACATTCTAAAACAAAACACATTGAAATTAGACATCACTTTATAAGAGACTGCAATGAGAAAAGATTAATTCAAGTTCTTAAAATTGCTTCAGAATACAACTTTGCAGATCTGCTAACATAAGCTTTTGATGTTGGAAGATTTCAGTACTTGGTAGCAAGTATTGAAATGCTTAATCTTTGAATTTTTCAATCTAATGTGTTTTTGTATATAAATTTTTGTTTGTACTGCTAACTTTGTCAGTTAATACTGCTATTACAAAAGTTTGTGCTGTTTGTACAAATTTAAATTGTGTTGTTCATACAGTTAGTTCTATGCTTATTCTAATGCAAGATAAGTACTTTGTACTTTGTTCTCTTGGTTTTAGACTAACTTTTTCAGGTATGATCATTTGAGCATAAAGGAAATTTCAAGTGAAATGGAAGCAGCAGAATGTTATACAAAGTTGCTAACATAATAGGTTTATGATGGACTAAGTTTGGGAATTCTTAACAAAGGTTCACACCTAAGTTAATTAAATTCTTTAAAACATCTTTCTTGAAACCTGGTTATCATATTTAACATTGAATTGATGACTTAGTTGATCAGAAAGTAACTGATTCAACTCACTTTCTATCATTTTATACTTTTAAGTATAATGAGCAAGTCTAAGGACATCTGATAGAAATAACAGCTAGTAAAAGTGAATCTAACACTTGTGTTAGAGGTAACAATTGCTATGAGCTGGAAACCCTGTCAAGAAAGCCTTTTGAATAGGTTTATCTTTACACAGGCAGTTATTTATAACTGAAAACATTGGTTCTCACACAACTAGAGGTTGCTTTAAACCAAAATTTTGATTAAGTGTCTGTTATACACTTAATCCTTTCAAAATGGTTGAAAGCAGTATGATTTTTCATAATAAAATCATATGCATACTGCTAAAAGTCAAAAAATTTCTTAAAAAGATTTTTGAAATAAAAATGACTCAGAAAACCATCAAATGATGGATTATGAGTTATTGCCCCATGAATCACCTCTCATAGGAGTTAACACACCTAGAAGTGATGAGGGCAGCAAATTAAACTCTTAAGGAATTGATGGCTACATGTACAACATTGTCTGATAACAAGTTCTAATTGATAGCTCAGATGATGGGGAGAGAAATATTTTGGTACATTGTGAGAGATCTTCCAAACAGGGGAGGAAATGTTATTTACATCTCAGGGGAGGAAATAAAGCCCAAGGAAGATTAACCAGTGAAAGGGAGGAAAAGACAAGAGCATACAAGATGATGACATGGAATTTGAAAATGACAAGAATAGAGCTGATTCTGGAGTATTATATATATTCAGAAGGGATGAAGCATTCCAAAGGAGAAAGTTCTATCTAGGTCAAACGAAGAAAGCTTTCAGTTTCAATTTTAGTTCACTACGTTTGTTCATCACTTGCAAAGGCATGCTGATAGAAGATTTCACTTGTTGAAACAAGCATCCAAGATACACAGCACCATTGCCTCTTATAATTCCTCCATCCAAGGAAATTGCACCATCTTTTAGGTCAATGTTTGAAGCCTGAAGATGTGTATTGATATTGTTGAAGTCAAAAATCAGAAAGCAGATGAGTTACTGAGTTAGATATTAACCTTTCAGAATAGAAGAAAGTTCAGTCCAAGGGTCTGACTATGAAATGTTTGAAAGATCTTCACAATTCCTCGTTTAATTCAGAAAACATGTTGAAATGGTTTCACATGTTCAGGGGAGGATTGTTGGGAATTAAATATTCTGAAGATTAAGTATCGGGAAATTCACTAAGTGATTAAGTCTGGTGGTTAAGTCTGCTAGTGTTAATCATGGTTAAGTCTGCTACCTGGTTAAGTCTGGTCGTTGAAGATTAAGTCTCCTAGTGTTAATTCTGGTGAATACAGAATTAAGTCTGCTATTCTATCATTAAGTCTGGTTGACTAAAGTCAATTATATATGGTAGATAATATCTTACCCCATGTGCTCAGTCTTTATCTTATACTCACAGAACAAGTTGTAAACATAGATACATGTTGTATCTTAGTTACTGACACACATAAGATAAGCTAGCAAGTTGTTCGACAAGACTTAACATTATTGTAAAGATATTTCTTGATATATAAAAGAAAGATCTTAGACTAGATATATATATGTGTTAAAAAGATAGTGCTTAATTAATATCTCTCAAGAACAAACACAAACAATATCACAAGATATAGAAACATAAAATTCAAGGTTGTAACCCTAGTGACAAGAAAAGATCACTCGTATTATTATCTTAATAATATTGAATCGTTTGGTGTTAACATTGCATGTTCATTGTTTGTTACAAAAGCATTACTTTCCATTTCCAAAATACAAATAACCTTCTAAGTGTGATTAAGTAGATTCCGCATACTTAATCATATTAACTCAATATATCATATACACAAAGTCACAAAGGTTTAACCACCTTAACAGTGTATCGATTCATCACACACCACCGATCAAAATAGCCCACATAGAAGTTAAAGAAAGCTTTTAGAAAGACTTGGAAGGAGGAAAAACGTTTGGTGTTCAAGTTACAATCCATATCGCCTTAAAACTATATGAATCGAGCAAACATATAAGTAAGTATTCAAACTCTTTTCCATACCTTTTATAAACTTTAAACACTCTTAAAAACCTTACTAGATAATCTTTAATAGCTAGTTAGGGTTAAATTTCATGTTTCTTTTTCTTTTCTTTCTTGTTCAAACAAAACCAAACGCCCCCTATATTATTATTTTTAGAAAAACAAATCAAAAAACTATAAAACACATTAAGGATAGATTAAACATGTTCATTATCATGTTAATATGAATTAAAAATCAGTTAGAACCTTTAAATATCAAAAACCCTATCGATTTTTCTTTTTCTTTTTTTGTCGAGCAACAGTCCCACAAACCCGACTTTGCACCTTTGTTCCGACCCTCAAATGACCACTAAAAATTCTGAATTTTGGCCACAATACAGACCACCTAGCTAACTAATTATAGGAAAAATAACGTTGTAAAATGACGGCCTTGTCTCGTTTTTATTCGAGCCCAAAATATGTCCATCGCTAACTAAAACTAGCGCACCCTTTTTAATTTATTTCGAGCTCATAAGCTCGAATAATAAGCCCATAAGCTGAGAATAAGTTGTTTACTAACTTAATAAAACTTGTATAAAAGAGTCGTAGAAGTTCGTGCCTTTTTCTTAAACGTAAAACGTACAAAAATAAAATAAGGATGTCGAGTGAAATGAGCAAAGTGCTTGGAGGGTATTTTCTGCCAAAACTCCAACTGTTTTTGTAACAAGGACCTAAAATGAAATTGACATGCAGTTTAGGGGTAAAAAGTGTCAAGTTTGAAATATGGAGTTTTATTGGGCCAAAAATGTAAATTTTTCAAAGTTATTAAACCAAGGACCATTTTTGCCAACGATCTAAAGATGAGGGTATAAAGTGTCATTTTCGAAACTACAGGGGTAAAAACTGTCATTTCACCAAAGTTGAGGGGTAAAAATTGTCATTTTATGAAAGTTCAGGGGTAAAAATTGTATTTTATGAAAGTTCAAGGGTATAAACTGTCAATATGTGAAACTATAGGGTAAAAAGCGTAACTTTATATAATTATTATTATTAATATATTCTAAATATATTTATAATAGAAACTAATAAAGAAAATACGTATATTTCGATAACGAACGAACGGAAACATAAAAATGAGAAATAAGATAAAATCTTATCCAACTTTTGAAGAGACTTCATGTTGTCTCAATTAAACATCTATTCGACAACCAAAAACGTTACGAAACGAATACTAAAAATTTATATATACTGGAATATGATTACTGAAAACTTGACATAACAACCCAGGTTGCGTGCCGGAGACGTTTATCAACTCTATTTAACTTTGTTTTCCATCCAGACTGCTAAGGTGAGTTCATAGTCCCACTTTTTATACGTTTTCCAAACTTGTGGGGAGATACATGCTACTAAACCGAACACAAGTATTTTTCTGTATGCTTTCCTGATTGATGTTGCCTAAGTTAATTGTTGCCTATTTTAAAAGTCCCTCCATCATGCACCATTAATCACTTTCGGGTGAACGCGAATATAATGAATAGATATATTGGAATTGACGTCCCATTTGTACTAGCCGGATGGATTTCCTTAGTGTTAGCCGGATAGACAAATGCATTTTATTTGAGTTTAATGAAGAGTCTGGCAAGCTCCTACTCGGGGGCATTATTACTTTCATTTAATTATGCGAGTAAAAACGGAAACCTGTTAACGTTTTGCGTGTCATGAGGCTTAGAGCAATATATATATAAATACTGAACTGCAATATTTCTGATTTACTTTCCATTTAACTTGTGTTCAAACTGATTATAACTTTAAACGCTGTGAATTCACTCAACCTTTGTGTTGACGTTTTTAAGCATGTTTTATCTCAGGTAACTAGAAGTACGATTTGACACGGAATGGCTGTGGACTTTCTTTTTTTAAAAAGGGTGTCCATTTCGTTATCATTCAATACATGATGTAACTTTTATAACGTATTTCGAAACTTCCTGCTGGGACCTCTATTATGTAACTCTGATTTAAATAAATGAATGATAACAATTATATTTAAAACGTCTCTTTTTGATTTGTTTTCTATTTTCATGATTGTGATGCTTGAAGTAACACCCCAACTTATAATTCTGCTGCGATTATCGAAAACGAGGGTGTTACAACTCCCTGCCTTACCAAAGAGGGCGTTTTCTAACGTGAAGAGGGATGGAAAAGATTTTTCAGGGAAAGTGACACCTTTGATTCCTACAATGGTGGCACTAGCCCAAACCCAAATGGGTGAAGGTTCAGCAATCCCAGCTGGTACTCATCACACACCCACAATTTTGGCAACATCTCATTAACAACAACAAAAGTCCTATAAACGTAGGACTCACACCAAGAACACTGAGCTACCTCAGGCTAGTGGTTCTATACCAACTGTTGCAGATGAGGCTGTCACTGGTGGGGAGAGTGACATGTTGGGAAGGGTTGCCACAATTGTGTCTAGCTTAGAAGCAGCACAGAACAGTGGTAACATCATTAAGACCCGAACCAAGACAACTTTTAATGAGTCAGGTCCTCATGGAACTGATTCAGGTGAATGACCCAGTCACCTGGAAACAATGGGGGGGGGGGGGGGGTTCAGATGTTCATCATAGGGGTGAGACTGAACTTAACTTTTCCAATGATCCACCTCTCGGGCTAGGTAACACAATCCGAGGTGGTAAGGATAGTATGCAACTTTTAAATGAATTGATGGATACATGTACCATGCTGTCTACACAAATTCTTGATTTGCAAACACTAACTGCTTCTCAAGATGGAGTAATCAAAGCTCAAGGTGGGGAGATAAAGGCTTTGAAAAGAAGAGTTAGATATTTGGAAGGAGTCAAAGGATCAAGAATTCCCAAACACAAGGTCAAATCTTCTGAAGCTTCAAAGGACGCTCCCAAACAGGGGAGGAATGAAGGAAAACTTTGAGGGGAGGTTAAAGAGGGTGAAAGTGTTGGTGTAGAGAGTGAACCTATGGATTTTGTAGTTGCTGATAACCAAGGGAATCAAGTGGTGATTGATAGCTATTTGGCCAAGGGTACTACTGCTGATAGTGCTGCTGATCAGGGTGTTAGTGCTGCTAGTGGTCCATAAGTTATTGCTGCTAGTGAGCCAGTTATAGCTGCTAGTACAGAAGATAATGTTGCTACACCAGAGGATACAAATGCTGCTAGTGTACTTGCTGAGCTGAAGACATCAAAACCGGTAACCAAAGGTGTTGTGATACAAGAGCCATCATCAAAGCCAAAATCTAAACAATCAACTCCACATGTAGAAGGCAAAGGCAAAGGGATTCTTATTGAAGAGCCTGTGGAGAAACCATTATCCAAAGAGAAGCAATTAGAACTTGATGCTGAAGTTGCTGAGAAATTAGCACAAGAGTTTAAAGCAAAAAATCATAGAATTTTGGAACAAAAGCGAATACAAGAAGAAGAAGATGCTAAAAATGCAGAGTTAATGGCTGCATGGGATGAGGAAAGGGCTCAGGTTGATGCTGATTGTGAACTTGCTAGGAAACTACAACAAGAAGAGCAAGATCAGTACACAATAGATGAAAGAGCCAGGATGCTGAAAGAACTCATTGATACAAGAAAGAAGTTCTATGCAGCACAAAGATATGCAGCTAAAAAGAACAAGCCACCCACTCCAGCACTAAGAAGAGCTTTCATGTGTGCTTATTTAAAGAATATGGACAATTGGAAACTAAAAGATTTGAAATTGTTGAATGATAAGAGAATTGAAGAATTATATGCAATTGCCAAGAGAAAGACAGAAAGCTTCTTGAATGATGAAGTGGTGAAGGGCAGTGAAGAAAAGAAAGAAGAGAAAACAAGTTCAAAGAGAACAGGTGAACAGTTGGAATTAAAAAGAAGTCAAAAGAAAAAGACTGAGCACAAAGCAGAGAAAGAACAGAGCAGAGAACATGAGAAAACTGAGCAAGCTGTTGATATAGAACAAATGCAAGCTTACACTAAACTTGCAGTTGTCTCTGTAGAAAATCCTAAAGGAGAAGCCATGGATGCAGAACCTTTAAGTGTTAAACAACCCATTGTGGATTTCAAGTCTGGATTTCATGGGAAAAAAGTTTATTATGATATTAAGAGGCATGATGGTTCTTCTAGAAGGTTTGTAAGCTTTCATCAAATGGTTCATAATTTTGATAGAGAAGATATGGTGACTCTATGGAGGTTATACAAAGAAATATTTGGGTATAAGACACCAGAACAAGTCTATGATAGAGTCGTCTGGAAATACTTGAAGGTAATGTTTGAACCAAGTCATCAGGATGAATGTTGGAGAAAGCTAAGTCATAACACTGTTATAGAGTGGAAGCTTTTTCAGGGATGTGGAGTACATGCTTTAATTGTACATGAGATGGTGATCTACATGCTTGTAGAAAAAGATTACCCTTTAAAGTTTCACAAAGGCATTCTATAACAGATGTTGTGTGGGAAGAAAAGACTCCGGATTCAGTTTACTTATGATGAGATAGCTTATAAATTTCTCAAAAAAATGGAAAAGAATCTAGGACCCAAGATATGTCAAAGAATTAATTGTTTGGGATCATCCTCTCAGTGTTTGTTCAAGCTTAAAGAGAAATTTGATGATTTTGGGAGAAAATATCAAGTTTAGGGGAGGATTATTGGGTTTTAGAGCTGCTGCTGTTTGTTTAGTTAAGACTGCTGATGGAATTTGCTCAAAGACATTGTTGCTGCTAGTACAAATTGTTACAACTGCTAGTTCAACATTACAACTGCTAAAGAGTTTATACTGCTAGAGTGTATAGTTAGTACTGCTTATAAGATAAATATGTATAGTCGATTACATAAGTTATATTGGATTTATTCAATATTAGCTTAACCTTTACAAGCTAAGGAAAATCGATCAAGTGCTCAATGTATGTGGTTATGCCTTTATATAGTGCAGGCATTTTGGTTGAAAAAAATAGTGTTTGGTATGAAAGATTCTCAATTGCAGGAATTTGTTTGAAAAAACTAGTATTACCTATGAAAGATTCTCAATTGCAGACAATATGTTGAAAAAAACAGTGGTTGAAAAAGTAGTCAATGTGCAGTCATGCATGTGACTATTACCCACTTGTTTTACTACTGCATTAAACTAGATAGACTATAAAATCCCAGCATTGTAATGGGGCAAATGAAGAGTCATGACTAATAGTCTGAACTCAATTCAATGAATATCAAATTAGACTCAAACTAGATAGACTATAAAATCCCATATCTAACCCCTCAAAATTATATAAGTTATCAGAAATGTGTGACCATATATATCGAATTGTGACTACACTTAAATAATGTGTGACAAAATATGACTCTATGATTTAGACACCTAAATAAATACTTCATGTGACCATATATAACATCTTGAATTTAGTCACACAAACACTCAATGTGACTAATATCAAGGTTAATGATAACTGAGTTCACATTTTGCTATAAATAATAGTCGCATGAATATTTCACAATGTGACTATTTTGAATGTATTGGTCACATATAATACCCTTATAATGTGGCCATAAACATAATTTAGATACACATTTATGATATGGTGTGACTATTGTAAATCATATAGTCATATGACCGTGCTACAATTAAATGTGACTATACACATTAGGATTTGGCAGGCAAACACACACTAAACTTTAGACACACATATTAACTTACGTAGCCATATGTATCAAATTTTGGTTACACTTAATTATGTATGCCTATGGTTTAGTGTGACCATATATGATATTTGGTCACACTGTTCAAGTGTATGACATATATTTGTCACTTTTAAATGCATATCGTGACTAATGCTTCAAACTTACTTTTCAGTTGTCACACATTTCAAATTCATATGTGGCTAAATTTCAACAAAAACTAGCAATCACTTTTAAATAATGTGTGACAAACTTGACTATATGATTTAGCCACATACATAATTATTTCATGTGACCATATATGGATTTTGGTCACACTGTTCAATTGTGTGACATATATTTGTCACATATGTATATATATAGTGTGACTAATGTTTCAAACTTATTTATATCTGTCACACAAACCAAATTATAAGTGAATAAATAATCAAAAAAAATTACCAGATACCTCTAGTCACAAAAATATTCAAATGTGTGACAATGAAATTCCGAAATTGTCACACAAGTCGGATCAAGTGTGGTTGTTTATTTGATTCTGGTATATTTAGTCATATAAATATGTTACTGTGTGGCCGTTCAAAATACCACATGTGTGACGAAATCCCATATCTGTACTAGTGCATTCCTCTGAATTGGGTTTGATTTACTGACTTTCCTGCTAGGTCAGGGCCAAGATTGTTGGGAGAAACCATTGGAGTTTTCACTGACGAACAGTCAGTGAGCTCATACTTTTTCAGTAGGTTCCTTGTGTATTTTTCTTGACTGATGGAGATTCCTCTATCAGTCTGTTTGATTTGGAGTCCAAGAAAGTATGTGAGTTCTCCCATCATGCTCATTTCAAATTGCTTTGTCATCAGTTTCTCAAACTATTTACAAAGTTTGTAGTTTGTTGAGCCAAATATGATGTCATCAACATACACTTGAACCAGAATGACATCTCCTTTTGTCCTATAGATAAACAGTGTGTTGTCTATCTTTCCTCTGAAAATTTTGTTTTGGATAAGAAAGGCTGAAAGAGTTTCATACCATTCCCTTGGAGCTTGTTTCAGTCCATAAAGGGCTTTGTCAAGCTTGCAAATATAGTCAGGAAACTCACTGGTTTCAAATCCATGAGGTTGTTGAACATAAAATTCTTCTTTAAGTTTTCCATTTAGGAATGCACTTTTGACATCCATTTGGTAGACTTTGAAGTTCATGTAAGTTACATAGGCAAGGAAGATCCTGATGGCTTTCATTCTAGCAACAGGGGCAAAGGTTTCCTCATAGTCAATGCCTTCTTGTTGGTTGTATCCTTTTGCAACAAGTCTAGCCTTATTCTTTATGAATATCCCATTTTCATCAGTTTTGTTCCTAAATACCCATTTCATCCCAATGAAAATGACATCCTGAGGACATTTGACTAAAGTCATTACCTTGTTTCTGTCAAATTGTTCAAGTTCATCTTACATGGCCAAAACCCAGCTTGGGTGTTTCAGTGCCTGTTTAACATTTTTAGGCTCAACATAAGATAGAAAATCTACAAATAGACATTCATTTGCTGAGGCTGCTTTAAGCTTAGCAGCCATGCTTCTTGTAAGCATTCCTTCAGTGGGTTCACTAATGATATTTACAAGTTCTATATCATGAGATCTTGACCATCTATCCTAAGGTCTAGGATAAGTTTTAGAACTTGTAGAAGCCTGATTGGGAGGTGGAGTAGGTTCAGGGACTGATGCTTGAGGCACATCAAGAATTTGAGGTTCAGATGGTTCAATTTGAACATTTAGGTTTTCTGATTCCTGAACTGTTGGTTCAGTGTGAGTGGTCCCATTAGGGACTTGTCATGCATCAATGAATTCACTGATGGTTGGTTGAGGGAGGTTGTGAGGGACAATGTAGTATGAGAAATCAGCATCTGCTTGATACTGAGTGTAAGGATTACTTTCAGAATGATATTCATCAGGAGGATATCTTAATGAGTCATCAATCCTAATCTCTTCTACTGAGTTGTTTGAGAACTTAATAGCATCATTGCTCTCATCAAAGGTTACATGAAAGGTTTCTTCAGTTTGTTGTCTCCTTGTGTTGAATACCCTGAAGGCTTTGGAGACAAGGGAGTATCCTAGGAAGTATCCATCATTAGCTTTGGCATCAAATTTGCCTAGGTGATCTTTGTGGTTATGGATAAACACTGGACACCCAAACACATGAAAATAGCTGATGTTAGGGATTCTTCCTTTGAATATCTCATAGGGAGTGTTGTGCCTTTTAACAATGATGGATCTATTTTGTGTGTAATAGGCAGTTTTTATTGCTTCAGTCCAAAAGTGTTTGGAGAGGACCGATCCATTTAACATTGTCCTTGCAGCCTCAATGAGTGTTATATTCTTCCTTTCTGCAATTCCATTTTGTTCAGGAGTGAAAGGAGAAGAGAAGTTCTGAGATATGCCCTTCTCATCACAAAAACACTCAAGGTCATGATTTTTGAATTTAGTTCCATTATTAGTCCTGATTTGTTTGACTTTAATGTCATTTTCGTTTTCAATATTTCTAACAAAGAACATGATAGTTTCAGCTGTCTGACTCTTTTTAGTGAGAAAGTAAACCCATGTATATCTTGAGTATTCATCTACCATGAACATGGTATACTTTTCATGATGAATTGACATTGGACTGACAGGTCCAAAGAGATCCATGTGAAGAAGGTGAAGGCAGCTTTTGATGAAAAAATTTTGTTTTGTTTTAAAGGAAGCTTTGTGATGTTTTTCTTTTTCACAGGCTGAACAAGGATTGTCCTTTGAAAACACAAGTGATGGTAAGCCATGGACTTTGTTTTGTTTTGAAAGGTTGTTTATGTTTTTGAAATTCTGATAAGACAGTCTTTTGTGCCAAAGCCAATTTAGAGTCTCATTGGCTTTAGCAAATAGACAAGTTCCATTCTGAGTGAATGTAGACATGTCTAATACATAAACATCCTCTCTTATAGGGGCTATAGGAACAACTTCTTTGTTAGCATTGAAGATAGTGCCTTACTTATCATCAAACTGAACTATGTACTTAGCATCACATAGTTGACTGACACTGATTAGATTGTACTTAAGACCATTTACAAAAGCTATTCTAGTAAAAAGAATATTCCACTACAGTTTACTGAACCATAACCTTTAGAGAGACATGATGAGTTATCAGCGAATACCACCTTAGGTCCTGGTTCTTTCACATATTTGTGCAGATATTCCTTCACACCTGTCATACTCCTTGAGCATCCACTGTCTAGATGCCAAACAGGCTCCCTGGCATATCTCTGCACAAATGGTAAACTGTGTTAGTTTTTCTTGTTAACCCACTTTTTGATGGGTTTGGCTTTGTTGGCCTTCTTGAATTATACAATTGATTCATGATCAGTGGTTGAGTGGACAGTGCTTCCACATGTTTTGCATTTGGAGGTTGAAGAGGATTCAGTGGATAGTGAAGAATTTGTAGTGATTCCTCTTCTAGCCTGAATGACCATGTCATGCCCTAAAGCATCATGAGAGGGATCACCATGATGAAGCGAAAAGTGTACCGCTTTTAAGGGGTCATTTAAGCCTTAAATCGTATTTATTTGATCAAATATTTCCCTAAATCGTTCCTTTTGTCATTTTAGGTACTTTTGAGGAGAAATCTGGAAAAGGAGGCATTTTGGACGTTTTTGGAGCATAAAAGTGAAGAAAACGACAAAGTCTCAAAAATCGGCTAAAAGTTACTCTTGACGGCGTCACAATTTACTCTGGACGGCGTCATGCCTTGGCAAGAAAAGTTGGACATGAAATTTACTCATGATGAGCCAGTGAAAATAGCATGTGAATTCTGACGGCGTCACGCTTTAACTTGATCAAGGGCGTCACGGCTTAAATCAAAAGGGGACGGCGTCACGTTCAAGGTTCGACGGCGTCAAGCCTTGATAAGCCAGAATGGATTTTTGAAGAGCTAAAGAGGGACGGCGTCAAGAAGGTCATCCGGGAACCCTAAAAGCGGCGAGGTGACGGCGTCACACTCCATAAGGTGACGCCGTCAGATCCAAAAATCTATATATAGTTTTCTAATTTTTTGTCATTAGGGAGAGCTTAGTGTGTGGAATTTTGGGAGAAAACCCTAAGACGATTTTAGCTACTTTTTCAAGGCTTTTTGCCTTGAGATCTTCCATGTTACATTGAAGATAAGTTATCAATTAATCATTCAATATGTCTATGTGTTGTTTGATTTTATCTTATTCTTGTCTTTTGATTAACATGTTAGGCTAAATTTATCTTGTGTTTGCTTAGATCTAATGAAACCTAGCTATTGATTATTGGTTGTTAGTGTGTTATTAGTTGTATTGGATGATGGTTTATCTATGTTAGGCTTAAGAAAACTGGCTAACTTCCTATTCGGTAACTTGCTTGAACGTCTTAAGAAACATGAACCAAATGCGTACTAAAGGTTTTTATGGTTGTATTTAATGCACAAGCGAATTCTAGTGATCCCATGTTAGGAGCTTCCTAGCCGGCTCGACATAGGAGTGAAGTAGGAGCTTGTAGAGTTGGGGAAGTAAGTACGCCACCCCACGATTGGTATTAAGGAATACACCCGTCATCCACGCGACTAATACACACTAATCAACCGGTAAAAGATAGTTAGGGAGTAAGGAAATCTAAGTAAACACATTTCTCTACACATAAGTTTCTCACCAACATTTTCATTTCAGTTATTTTATTTTATTGCATTCGTAGTAATTTGGGTTAGTTGACTAGCAACTAATTCCGCCCACTCTTTCAAACCCGAGATTTTACTTGCTTTCATAAAAATTATAAAAACATAAAAAGAATCTTCCTCAACCCTTAGACCTAATTAGAGTAGTCTTTCACGCCTAACGAACACTATTCCCTGTGGAGAACGATCAATCCCCCGTACTTACCACTACACTATACTACATCGGTCAGGTACACTGCCTGGTGGGGTTGTAAGCCTCTTGAGATCCCTCGAGAGGTAAAACCTGTTGTAAGGTTACAAAACCACGCATCAAGTTTTTGGCGCCGCTGCCGGGGAATAGTTATTGTTTAGGTTGAATTTTTATTTCTATTAGGTCTACTCACTAGATTCCTTTCTAGTGAGATTTTTATTTTATTTTTTCTAGGTTTTCTTTAGTCTATCTATTTTCTTCGTGTCTTTGTTCGTAACCATACCATCCGACATCATGGAAGATGGTAATATCCTTAACCCCCACAACCCACCACCACAACAACCACAACCACCTCCTAGAGCACGCACTTTAGGAGGATATTCCCTAATTTTGGATGATGACCCCCCTAATCTTAGAATCACTAGGAGCCGAAGCTCGATAAAGACTCTTGCCACACCCTATGCTGAACCCGAAAGGGAAATGCATAAATTAAGGCGACTCCACCAAGCGGCTGAACCATCCACGATCGATTTTGATGATGCCCTCTCCGAGGAAGAATCCAATCATCATTCTACACCTCCTAGCCCTCAACCCAATCACGATATGGAAGTTCCCGGAATCCCAATCCCTAAATGTCTCAAGGACTACTCTTCTCCCACCCCTCGTGGTTTTTCCAATGCTATCATTTTTTCCAAATGAACACACGGATGGGGTCTTGCGTGCAACTGATATTTGGCTGGTCCAAAGTGTATGCAAGTTTCACGGATTGAAAACTGAAGATCCAATCCAACACATCAAGGACTTCCTGAAAATAGTGGATACCCTCCATACGGACGGAGCCACTAGAGATACCTCCCGGTTGCGATTCTTTCCCTTCACCCTTCATGAAAGAGCCGGAGACTGGTATAACCAACTTCCTTCCGAATCCATCTTCACATGGGAACAGCTTATCTCAAAATTCTATGAGAAATTCTTTCCCATAGGAAGAACTTCAAAGTTGAGAGACGAAATCCTCCGCTTCCATGTTGGACCAGCAGAACCTATTCACAAATCTTGGGTTAGATTCAAGGATCTAATTAGACAGGTCCCTCATCATGGCATTGAACTCTGGCTTCTTGTCCAAATCTTCTATGACAGTGTCTCCAAAAACGACCAATTGGGCATTAATAATTCATCAAAAGGAAAAATAGCCAAACTAAGCGTTGAGGAAGGATGGAATAGAATTGAGGAATACGCGAATGATCAAGACGATACCTGGGATGAACCCGATTCGATCATGAGCGTTTCCAAGATCATGAAAGAGCCTCCTTTTGCTAGCCGGGTGAGTAGATTGAATGATCAGGTATCTTATCTAGACAAGTCGCAACCAACTAAGCGGTTATCAAACCCATACTTGATCTGTGATCAATGTGGTGGCCCGCATGAAGTGGAGGAATGCGAGGATGATACCACCACCGAACAAGCATGCTTGTCAAGCCATGACATCTTCGATGATCCTTCGCTCTTAACTTTCTACCAAAACAATGATTTCACCCCTTGGGGAAATCTTGTGAGAGACGAGGGAGGAGGAGAATATCCTGACTATAAGGTTAGGAGCACTTTTGAGGATGATCTCGGGCATTTCACGTTTGAAAAGAATCTGCAACTAAATGGTCTTGACAACTTTATCAATAGCCAACAAACCAACGTAAAGGCCAAATTCGCATAACTCAACGCCACTCTCGACGGCCTTGGCGAACCGCAAAGAGATCCTTTACTCGCCATCACCACTCGTGCTGGAACAACTACTAAGGATCCACCCTACCCAGCTCAACCATCTAACGTCATGGAACCCAACACCCCTCATGAGGAGAACGATAATGTGAACGACGAAAATCCCGAGCAAACCCCTCCGGTAACTCCATCCCCACCTACTCCTGCCAAACAGCCCCTTAAAGTCCCATACCCATCTCGCCTCAAGAATCAAAAGGTCGAAAGTGATAATAAAAGATTCTTGTCATATTTGAAGAATTCGGTCGTCACCATACCCCTTCTTGATGCATGTTATCATATGCCCAAATATAGTACATACTTCAAGAGGCTGCTCACCAACAGGAAAGGGCTCGAGGGTCTTGTAACCTTAGGAGAAGAATGTTCTGTGGTGACTCAACGAGGGCTACCAAAGAAGGTGGACGACCCAGGTAGTTTCACCTTGCCCTGTTCAATTGGATCTCTTTCAGTCAAAAATGCTTTAGCCGACTTAGGAGCAAGCATCAATCTTATGCCGCATTCCCTGTTCCTCAAGCTAGGGTATTCTGGGTTGAAACCAACCCGTATGAGCATCCAACTGGCCGATAGATCAGTCAAATACCCCTTAGGAATATGCGAGAATGTGCTGGTTAAGGTAGGGAAGTTTAAATTTCCAGTTGACTTCGTCATCCTAGAAATGGAAGAAGATGATCTTGTGCCCATCATTCTAGGAAGACCCTTCCTTGCAACTTCTCGTGCTGTTATTGATGTTCATGACGGCAAACTAACCTTACGAGTGGGGGCCGATAGCTTAACCTTCGACATCAAGGACACAATGAATCTTTCTCTCGAAGCAGATAATCAACTGTATTTCATCGAAGAAATCGATGAACTATCCGAAGAGATTGATAATTGTGTAGATGAACAGGTGGAAGCTGGTTGGTTGCGAGATGAAGCTTTTTTACCCATCTTAGAGGAGGAGAAGGCTATGGATGTGAATGCAGTCTCCTTCTATCCCAGACAAGAAATCGAACAGCTTGAGCTTCGTAAACCCGTGAACAAACTTAAACCTTCCATCATCGAGCCACCTGCGGTAGAACTCAAGGAACTCCCAACCAACCTTGAATATGCTTTCCTCCAAGGGGAAGATCAACTTCCGGTAATCATAAGCTCTTCTTTAAAAAGTGAACAAAAGGATAAACTCTTAGGAGTTTTGAAAACATATAAAGGAGTTATAGCATGGAGTGTAGCCGATATCAAGGGTATTGACTCTACCTTTTGTACGCATAAAATCCTCATGGAGGAGGATTATAAACCCACCGTGCAACCTCAAAGGCGAGTAAATCCCAACATAAAGGAAGTCGTAAAGAAGGAAGTCATTAAGCTCCTAGATGCAGGACTAATTTACCCGATTTCGGACAGTCCATGGGTAAGTCCTGTACAGGTTGTACCAAAAAAGGGAGGAATGACGGTGGTGAAGAACGATAAGGATGAGTTAGTACCTCAACGAACAGTAACTGGATGACGTGTGTGCATCGATTATAGGAAGTTGAATGATGCAACCCGAAAAGATCATTTCCCTCTCCCATTTATCGACCAAATGTTGGAAAGGTTAGCAGGGCATGAGTACTACTGCTTCCTAGATGGGTTCTCAGGGTATTTCCAAATCCCTATCGCTCCTGAGGACCAAGAAAAGACCACGTTTACATGCCCTTATGGCACCTTCGCCTACAAGCGAATGCCCTTTGGACTATGTAACGCCCCCGCCACTTTCCAGCGCTGCATGACGGCAATCTTCCATGAGTTAATGGAAGACAGCATGGAGGTCTTTATGGATGATTTTTCAGTCTTTGGAAACTCTTTTGATCGCTGTCTTGCTAACCTTGAGAAAATGCTCAAACGTTGTGAGGAGACCAACTTGGTACTAAACTGGGAAAAGTGCCACTTTATGGTAAAAGAAGGGATTGTGCTGGGGCACAAAATTTCAGGAAGTGGAATCGAAGTAGACCGGGCAAAAATTGAAGCTATATCCAAACTTCCCTATCCAACAACTGTCAAGGCAATCCGTAGTTTTTTGGGTCATGCTGGCTTCTATAGGAGATTCATTAAAGATTTCTCAAAGGTAGCTAAACCAATGACTCAGTTACTCATGAAGGATGCCCCGTTCGACTTCTCTCAAGAGTGCAAGGACGCATTCGATCTATTGAAGCAGGAACTTACCCAAGCTCCAATTATGGTTACCCCTAACTGGGAGTTACCCTTTGAAATCATGTGCGATGCTAGTGATTATGCTGTTGGAGCAGTATTAGGCCAAAGGCTTAACAAACACTTTCAGCCAATATACTACGCTAGCAAAACCATGAATCCTGCTCAAGAAAACTACACTACCACTGAAAAGGAATTACTAGCCGTGGTATTCGCTTTTGATAAATTTCGCCAGTATCTTGTCCTTTCTAAAACGGTTGTTTTTACGGATCATTCAGCTATTCGATATCTTTTCGCTAAACAGGATGCTAAACCACGGTTACTTCGTTGGATCCTACTATTGCAAGAGTTCGATGTTGAAATTCGTGATAAGAAAGGAGCAGAGAATCTTGCGGCTGATCATCTCTCTCGTCTCGAAAACCCCAGCCTCGCTGAATCTGACAAGAGTGAGATTCGGGAAACATTTCTTGAAGAGCAGCTCATGTTAATAAATGATTCTGAACCTTGGTATGCGGATTATGCTAACTACCTGGCAAGTAGAGTCATCCCTGAGCATATGAGCAGGCATGAAAAAAGGAGGTTCTTTAATCAATTAAAGTACTACTTTTGGGATGAACCCTTCTTATTTCGAAGATGTCCAGATCAGGTAATCAGGCATTGTGTTTCGGAAAGAGAGGCTGTCAGAATTATGAAAGAGTGTCATGCAGGTCCATCTGGAGGACATCACGGAATAAGCACTACTGCACGAAAGGTCTTCGACGCAGGATTCTATTGGCCTACAATATTTCGTGATGTGAAGGGAATGATACAAACTTGTGACGCATGTCAAAGAGCTGGGAATATCTCTAGGAGGGATGAAGCCCCACAGAATTATATACAAGTTTGTGAGGTTTTCGATGTCTGGGGAATTGATTTCATGGGACCATTCCCATCTTCTGGAGGGAATGAATACATCTTGGTGGCCATTGATTATGTTTCGAAATGGGTGGAAGCACAAGCCCTTAGGACTAACGACGCTAGGGTAGTCATTCATTTCTTAAAAAAATTGTTCGCTAGGTTCGGAATTCCGAAGGCTCTTATTAGTGACAGGGGAACCCATTTTTGCAATTCACAAATGGAGAAAGTCATGAAAAGGTATGGAGTCTCTCACCGATTCTCCACCGCTTACCATCCTCAAACCAACGGTCAAGTCGAAAACACTAATAGAGCCATAAAGAGAATAATAGAGAAAACGGTTAATCAAAACAGAAAAGATTGGTCTTTTAAGCTCGATGAGGCTTTGTGGGCATTTCGAACCGCCTATAAGACACCAATCGGGACAACCCCGTTCCGTATGGTATATGGCAAGGCATGCCACCTTCCAGTAGAACTGGAACACAAAGCATATTGGGCACTTAAGGCTTGTAATTTGGATTATACAGTTGCGGGAACAAATAGATTCTTACAGCTCCAAGAGCTTGATGAATTGAGATTAGAGGCTTATGAATCTTCCATCACATGCAAAGAGAGGGCGAAAAGATGGCATGACCAACGGATTAAGAGACCCAAGGAGTTTTCAGAAGGAGACAAGGTCTTATTATATAATTCTCGCTTAAGGCTATTTCCTGGGAAACTTAAATCTAGATGGTATGGACCTTTTACCGTAAGGAGCTCCTCTAAAACCGGAGCCGTTGTATTAATTGACGACGAGGATAGAGAATTCACTGTGAATATTCAACGAGTCAAGCATTATCAAGAGAATGGTAATGAAATGATCAATGAGGAAGACATAACTTTCGATGAAGAAGTCACGTAATGTATGTGACTTTGAGTCTAGCTACAAGACTCGTTAATAAAGAAAAGCGCTTCTTGGGAGGCAACCCAAGCTTTATTTGTTTTATTTGCTTTGTGTGTTTATTTATTTGTTTGTTTGATTTTATTTTCCGTATGTGTGTTTAATTTTTATTAGTATTGATTCATGTTCAAAAGTAAATTGTGAAAATGCTTTATGTTGTTTTTAACTTCGTCTTAACTACATATAAAGGTATTTTGCAAAAGATAAGTGTAAGGGAAATCTAAATCGGTTTATTAGAACACAAATGAACATGAATCGTAATAATATTAAATTAGCATACATATTCGTATTTGTTTGAGTCAAATGCTTGTATCGAGTCATAATGATGTTTTGCAGGAATTCCAGGAAGTAAGGTAAAGGTTTTTCCAGAAATTTTCCGGAAACTTAAAATGAAAATTTTTGTCAGGTCATTTCTGACGGCGTCAGGGTTCATAACCTGACGGCGTCAGATTTAATTTTCAGAAATTTTTGAAAGTTTTGTTTTTAGAAAAGTTTTTATTAAAATCTCCAACTTATAATCTCCAGGAATCTGCAAAATTATCATTCCACAAGCATTATATCCTTATATATAGATTTTTTCCCGCCGATATTATGCAGGTTTTCGTGTTTGTTTTCTCAGGTTTAACAGGTTATTTTGGACAAGGAGATGTTTTTGGATCAAGCTTGTGGCGATGCATTAGTCATGGAGCTTCTACATTACTTTGGAGGAAGATTTAACCGTGTAATTTCATTATCCACCGAGCGAATCAGGGGAGTATTTGATTTCATTCTTTTACCTTATTTACTTTTACATCTTGTTATTTGAACATTGGGGACAATGTTCATCTTAAGTGTAAGGGGGGGTAAAAGTACGATTTTAGAGAATGCCATTGCGCTTGATTTTTGTTTGTTTAATAGTAGACGTGTAATAAAACTGAGAGAAATACTTGTTAGGGTAATTTTAGTGCCAAATTTAAAATTTTTTACAACATATAGGAGTGAAACTTTGATCTTAATGAGCGTCTCACGGATAGGAGTTATATGACTAGCACAAAAACCGTACCACAAAAAAAATTTTCCACCCCAAATATGTGAGGTTCACCCCTAGAATTGGTAGGAAAAGCATTTATGCTATGATGTGTGTACCGGTAGCACTTAGATTCTAGAACTTGCGTTAGGACCATTCCAAGGCCACAAGTGAGACTACATTCGTGTAGTTAGATTTGCTACATGATAAGAGGCATTAGGATTAACCCATTGTTTTACACCTGTGTTTTTGTTATAATTACATTGGCTACATTGGTCAAGTAATTCTCCCACACCCTTTGCGTTGTACTTAATTTTTAGTACACGATACCCCTAGTACACCCCTCAGAGCCTATCTTTTCGTTTCGACCTTTAAGCATTTTACTTAAAGGAAGAATTTGTTACACCCCACTTAAATGTACACCCAAATCGCCTTAGCCTACCTTGTATGCACTCATCTTTAGTGCATTATTGTTACAACATTTGTTTTAAACCCAAGTTAATTATCTAGTTGATTACATGGTTGCTAAGTTGAGTCATATCCTTGTACATATTGTTTTGGGACGATTGGGACTCATGGGTAAAGTACTAGTGTAATGGAGTAATGGGGAAGAACATCATTTATTACCCCCATATGTGCTAAATGTTTTAAAAGTACTCCAAGTTTTTCAATTATCTTAATTCGAGTCATTAGATTAGTATTTGTAAAGTTATGTAAAAATTCAAGTGTAAGGGGAATGCAATGCCCCTATGATGTATTATTTTGGATGGTAGGGCAAAAGTGTATGCAAAAAAAAAAAAAAAAAAAAAAAAAAAAAAAAAAAAAAAATCAAGAAAAAAACACAAAAAAATGAGAAAATGAAAAATAGAAAAAACATACGGACTACCATCCCGTTTCATTTTATGTTTGTTTTATGTTTTTGTTATTTTGTTTTTAGCTTAAGATCGAGTCTAGTCTTGGCTTAGCAACATTGTATAGTACATGTAATTGATCAAGATCTTTAACTCGCTACCAGTAAAATATCCCTTATCCAACAAAACCGTGTTTTCCTTTTCCCTACACCTAACGTTATAACCCATTTAAAAGCCCTCTTTGATAGTTTATCTTTGGTGCTTACGCCTAGTGAAGGAGGTTTTCGATCCTTTCCCAAGCCTATGGTAATCTATTTGCTATGACAGGTAGTGAGAGATATTATCCGTTTTCATTTATGAGATTTATTTTGATCACACTTGAGAGATGTGAGTATCTAAACACTACTTGTGAGGTGCTAGTATGTAATCTCCATGCTTATTATGATTGAAGTGGAACGATTATTTGTTGTAATTACTTTTATGTTTGCATTAAATGACCCCTAACTTGTATTTTGATTAGAATAAAAGCGCATTTGCTTGAGGAAAAGCAAATCTCAAGTGTAAGGGTATTTGATGAAGCGAAAAGTGTACCGCTTTTAAGGGGTCATTTAAGCCTTAAATCGTATTTATTTGATCAAATATTGCCCTAAATCGTTCCTTTTGTCATTTTAGGTACTTTTGAGGAGAAATCTGGAAAAGGAGGCATTTTGGACGTTTTTGAAGCATAAAAGTGAAGAAAACGACAAAGTCTCAAAAATCGGCTAAAAGTTACTCTTGACGGCGTCACAATTTACTCTGGACGGCGTCATGCCTTGGCAAGAAAAGTTGGACGTGAAATTTACTCATGATGAGCCAGTGAAAATAGCATGTGAATTCTGACGGCGTCACGCTTTAACTTGATCAAGGGCGTCACGGCTTAAATCAAAAGGGGACGGCGTCACGTTCAAGGTTCGACGGCGTCAAGCCTTGATAAGCCAGAATGGATTTTTGAAGAGCTAAAGAGGGACGGCGTCAAGAAGGTCATCCGGGAACCCTAAAAGCGGCGAGGTGACGGCGTCACACTCCATAAGGTGACGCCGTCAGATCCAAAAATCTATATATAGTTTTCTAATTTTTTGTCATTAGGGAGAGCTTAGTGTGTGGAATTTTGGGAGAAAACCCTAAGACGATTTTAGCTACTTTTTCAAGGCTTTTTGCCTTGAGATCTTCCATGTTACATTGAAGATAAGTTATCAATTAATCATTCAATATGTCTATGTGTTGTTTGATTTTATCTTATTCTTGTCTTTTGATTAACATGTTAGGCTAAATTTATCTTGTGTTTGCTTAGATCTAATGAAACCTAGCTATTGATTATTGGTTGTTAGTGTGTTATTAGTTGTATTGGATGATGGTTTATCTATGTTAGGCTTAAGAAAACTGGCTAACTTCCTATTCGGTAACTTGCTTGAACGTCTTAAGAAACATGAACCAAATGCATACTAAAGGTTTTTATGGTTGTATTTAATGCACAAGCGAATTCTAGTGATCCCATGTTAGGAGCTTCCTAGCCGGCTCGACATAGGAGTGAAGTAGGAGCTTGTAGAGTTGGGGAAGTAAGTACGCCACCCCACGATTGGTATTAAGGAATACACCCGTCATCCACGCGACTAATACACACTAATCAACCGGTAAAAGATAGTTAGGGAGTAAGGAAATCTAAGTAAACACATTTCTCTACACATAAGTTTCTCACCAACATTTTCATTTCAGTTATTTTATTTTATTGCATTCGTAGTAATTTGGGTTAGTTGACTAGCAACTAATTCCGCCCACTCTTTCAAACCCGAGATTTTACTTGCTTTCATAAAAATTATAAAAACATAAAAAGAATCTTCCTCAACCCTTAGACCTAATTAGAGTAGTCTTTCACGCCTAACGAACACTATTCCCTGTGGAGAACGATCAATCCCCCGTACTTACCACTACACTATACTACATCGGTCAGGTACACTGCCTGGTGGGGTTGTAAGCCTCTTGAGATCCCTCGAGAGGTAAAACCTGTTGTAAGGTTACAAAACCACGCATCACACCACATATATCACAGCAAGGATACATGAGGCAATCATCAGTGTGATGGTCATTGAATCCATAGTGTGGACAGGGGTGGAAAGGCTTAGCCTTTAGTCTCTAAGTTTGCTTGGATGATAAAGCATACTTGAAAGCCTGAGCTTTGTAGTTTGCTTGTGCATTCAAGGAGGCCAGATGTGATTTGTGATATGAGGTCTTGTGATCTTCTTGTTTGCAGATCATGCAAAATAGGATCCTTTAGCAATTATCATTGGTTTGATTTGTGTAATTGCATAGTTAACATCTATGTTGAGGATTTGGTGTGGATTATGGTTTGGAGGTACTTGAGGAAGCTGGTGTAAGTTTCTTTAATTTTGGATAAAGGAGGCTTTTCAGATGATTCTCATTTTTCACTCAGCTTCCTAACAAGTTCAGCTAACTGATCATATTTTGAGTTAGTGCTATCTGTTTTTACTTCAGTAGGGACTGAAGGTGTGGAGGCTTCATTGGGAGCTGAGACTTCTTTGTTTGGGACTGTGGAGGGTCTTTTCAGGATTGTTCTACCCAATCCCGACTTCTCTTTTGGAGAGTGTTCTTGGTAAACAAAGGGAGTGAGGTCTTAACTAGGTGCAGCTCCCTGAAGGACTTTCAGAGGAGAAAGTGGTGTTTGAGATTCTGATTCAGACTCAGTTTGACTGGGTTCATCAGTGACTCCAAGCATACTTTTGATATCCTGACTTTCAGTTTCCAAAATTCTCTCAGTGTTGAAGTTAGGTAGCTTACTATCTGGGTTGAATCTCACAACCCAGTCACTGGATTTTGGCTTCATCTCTTTTTCAAAAGGTATGCCAGCAGGTAAGAAAGCTTTTTCACTGTAACTCTCACTAGAGGATTCAGTGAGTTGATCTTCTCCTAGTATCCTCTTTTTGATACTAGGATCAAAGTTGTAGAAACCCGTAGAATTCCCTAGTCATTAGTCAACGTTAATCTAGTATTAACCCATCATTACTGTTCAATTAACCATTTTTAAGAGAAAATTTTGAAATTTTTGTTTATTACGTTTCTATTCAAACACGTTGTTACGTGAATTTCAATACTTTGGAACGAGCTCACAACAGGACCACAACGAAACAAACACACTCATTATAAACCCAACAAATCCTTAATCCTTACTTTTGGCCTGTTACTATTCATAAGCCCAACCAAACAATTCATAAGTTTATTTATTTCATATTCTCACTCGACAAACACTCATTACTTGGCCTCGATTTCCTTTAAATCCGACACACAACACATGTAACTCTTTACACCACTCGAATCTCCATACACCAAAGAATTATGATGTCGAGTCACACTCTCTCATTCGAACGTTTGATCACTAAACAAGACCCAAAGTAAATCACCCTCGGGACATGTACAAGTTCACTTAATATTTAACCATTTTATCCAAATCGATCCAAACTTATTTCCACCTAGCTCATTTATGTTCTATGATCGAATATGAGTCCAAGAGATTGTTTCTCACCTTTTTCTTACAATATCACATGTTAAAAATATTGTTGGACCTTTTTAATATATGTCGACTTTTACAGCTAAGGTGAGAATTCATAGCCCCTACTCTTATACGTTTTGATTTACTCGTGGGGGAGATACATGCTCAACTATATTCATTTACTTTTACTAGTACTTTAATACATTTTGCATTATTAGTCAAGATACATTATGCATTGTTAACATGTTTAAATTACTTTACTCGTTTATCAAAACACTTATGACATTATTCGTATTTATATACATATCTGTTTTCTTATACATTAGGCATTGTTATACAAGTATTCTAATACTATTCGCATTGGTATGTAAGATACATTTTGCAGTGGAATGCACGTACTCAAAACACTTATGACATCGATACGTATTTATATACACATCTGTCCTATTCATACTATGTTAGTAGTGGATTGTAAACACACAGGTTGCAAGTCTTTTATGGGCGGGGCTTGGGACTGAGTGGATTTACAGTGCCTTTGCTGTGAAATCTTTATTCAAATATTTTACAGTTAAACTAAACTCTATGAAGTCACCAACCGTTGGTTGACACTTTTTAGCATGTTTATCTCAGGTTTATAAGGCGATAGTGGATGCATGGATCTTAGAGTCATTGCATACTTCGGGGACTCATATCTTATCTTTATCATTCGATATACTTTGAAAACTTCTATGTAACTTTATACTGTGAATCACTTGTTTAACTCTGATTTTAATAATTCGAATGATAATATTTCAAAATGTGACAAATGGTAAAACTTCCTTAATATTTATATTATTGACAATTCATTTTCTGTGACTAGGACACCTGACTAGACCGTTATGTGTTAAAATGGATAACAGACCTGCACATATTGTCACCCAAAAATCTCACCAAGGAACAGTAAAATTATCACATCTTATAATTTACTCATGTTATTGTATTAAAAATGGGAGGTTATCCCAGTTTCACACAGACTGACGCCACACGCCAACTAGAAATAAATATGAGGTTCAGAAAATGTTAGTGAATAATTAAGGACTCAGAAATAAATTCAAGTATTACATAACAACTCTAACAATATAAACTCTCATATTGGAAACGGTTCGAGGAAGGATCCGAATTTGACTCAGTTTAACGATACGCGGGTATTAAATTACCACACTTTAACTAATATCTCACTCAATACTTAAAATAGATCACCACTCCTCCACTCACACAAACTTCAAAATAAAACCTGCAAACCCTACCCACCTTATCTTTTTGTCCGCCCCCTCTCTTCCCCATGAAACCAACGATCCATCACCATCCCTCACTATAACAGATACAATCCCTTTTGACTAAAAATCTTGTCCTCTTCATGAATCACAAGTCGACCTAGGATTAAAAACCCATTGAAATAGAGATTGCACACAAAAGGGTAAGATTATTCACCCCAAATCTGAAAGCCCTTATGGAATTACTCTCTAATATGCTCCATAAATCCGCGCCTCCAAGAGAGTTTCGAATCACAAGTTCATCAAAAATACACCAAAGATCTGAGAAGTTCTCAATAAAGGAGGTGTTGTGTTTTGATTTGGAGGTTTTGGGTTGATTGATATTGGAGCAGTGGGTCTCGGATTGAAGTTCACTCAAGTGTTCATCTATCAAACTCATTGTAAGGTTTGATAATAGATTCGGTTTATTTATTTATTTAGAATCATTCATGATAAGAAATTATTAGGTCGAATGAATAAGATTAGTATTGATGTTATCAATTTTTTCTGTCGACTTGATACCCAGAAACACTAATGGGTTTTGAGGAAAATTTAAGAGTTATGATATTAGGTTGAATAGGATTTCTAGGAATAGAAATTGTTGAGAAAGATTGAAATTTGTTGTTGTTGTTGTCATTCGAGTGGCATAAGAATTAGGTAGATTAGGATGTTCATCATGTTTGTGTTGTGTTCGAAACCACCAAGAAGAACAGGTTCAGGATTTGAACCTGGAATTATTGTTGGGTAGTTATTTAGGCTGTTAGTGTTTTTGAAAGACCATAGGAACCACAGGTTCATGGTTCGAACCTGGGGATGTTGTGGCTAGAATGGAAACTCTAGATTGTATATGGTGTGTTGCTAAGTTATGGACGAAAGCTCACTGAGACCAACTACGGCCAAAACCGAACCAGTGACCACCAAAGCTAGGTGCAATGGTGGTCAGGCTAGACTGGGAAGATCACCTCGTTTTTGAGGAGGTTTTGACCTTAGTTCTTAGGTGATAATTTGACCCAATCCATGAGGAGTATACCTCGGTTTGGAATAATAGGAGACTCACTTTAATAAAAGAACTCAACCACCAAAAGTTAAAACCGAATCACTATCAAATGTAACCCACATAGGGTTGTGAATACTCGGATAAAAATACTCACCTAGGACAGATAACATTGTATTTCCTTGTTAAGCGAATATAGGGACAATGAGACATAAGGAAACTAGACTTTTTGAGGTCATTTTACCCATGTCGACCTATAGATTGAGTCAAACCCAAACCCTTAACGCCATATAGACTCCTCAATGACTCGAAGTCGAGTAGTACTCAAATAATGGCCACGAGGTGAAGCTGAGATTGTGGTTGATAACCAATCTCAGTTGTGAAGAAAGGGATTCCAGGAAAGTGTCATCAAGTAGTTAACTTGGTGCATTTCTCTATTTTACTTGATGAAATACCAGGCCGAAGCCCAATGGCCAGGCCCAACTAGGACCAATGAAATAGCCCACTCGACAGCCCAGTTGACAACCTTTAGCACAGCCCACATATGGGCCTGTGTATAACCTGTTCGGCCCACCAGAAAAAGGGTTAAACCCAACCAATTAATGACTTATGTTTTCCCCACCACGAACCCAATGGGCCGCAACCCACTAGGTGTTAGATACTAATTCGAATAGCAGTTTCAAGAGATTGGTCACAAACAATTAAAATGAGTACGAGCCGTTACAAAAATAAATGGTATTAGCTACATATAGACAAGTAAAAGAAAACTTATATAGCCAAGAAACAAGAAAATGAAAACTTCCTTTTTACATTAACATACATACAAACTTGTATAGTCAAAATGTAAAACTTGAGGAAATTAATTCAACATATAGGTATATAGAAAGCTTATAGCCGAGTGCAAAATGAAATCTCATTTACATACATAGACGTAATTTGAAACGCCAAAATGTAAAACGCGGCAAAAACTAATCATATATATTGTATACAATTAATTTTACATACACTTTGGAGAAATAGAGAAATATATACACTAGCATAAACTCGTGTAGTTAAATGTAGTACTCAAATTCACGATAGGTGTAAACAATAACACACGTCGAGGTATATAAAAATACTTTAACACTTATATTCGTTATGTTGACAACCAAATAAATTAAAAATGGATGTCACTAGAAATGTATCAACTCAACTAGAATAAATTCGACGAAACGTATAATATTGTGTAAATGGATTATAATGATGAACTAGTTAAATTACTCAAGTTAACGGTATATATTCAACTTCACAAATCATTAGGTGATAAACGTCACATATATTAAGTCTTACTTTTAAAACCAACATAGGCGGACCTAACGAACAATATATATATATATATGCATATCACAATTAGATTTAATTCGTTCATACCTTAGATCGTTAGATATTTCCCAACCCCTCAAGTACCGTATCTTTAGGTCATTTGTAGAGTTACACCTCACCACCCCTTAGGAGAGACTTTAGGAACCACACTCGCCGCCACCCAAGTGACAACAACACAGATACACTAAAACATTGAATTAAAATCTAAAGGACTTAAAATTTAATACTTGAAACTAAGACATGGTTATTTAATTTAGGTTGCGTGTTGGTGCCGTGCTCTCTCTAATTTTCACAGCATTCACTGTTCAGGCCATTAAAGGTGAGTTTATAGCCCCATTTTTACTTTTACTTGTTTTACCAATATGGGGTGAGAAACAGGCAAATCTTTTATGGACCATAATATTATTACTTTTTTTCTCAAAGCTATTGCGTAGTTAGCCTAAGCCCTAGAACCCACTATTATGCCCATTTTCATGAACCATTAATTTCCTTTGGGAAGCGTGACTGCTTTAGATAGATCTATTGGGGTGACTCCCCCGTTCGGTTGGCCAGACGGGTCAAGGCGAACGTATAGCAAGTCGGACTTCGAGTGTATTAGGTTAAACACTCGCTAAGGGCCCCTTGACTATTATTTATGTGTTAGAGATTAGCACACTGAACTGTCGAGCTTCGGTTGCATGAACTTAGTGCTAGCGCAATAGATACTTTTGTATGACATTATATGTGTTATAATGATCATGTTGGTCCAAACTAATTATTTGATGACTTTATTTAAACCTATGAACTCACCAGATTTTTGCTGACTTTTTAGCATGTTTTTCTCAGGTGATTTGATTTGGTATGGCATGATATGGCAAGGCAAGGGTCATGGAGCTCGTTTGACAGACTGGCAATTTTATTTGAGACTTGTTTTTATGTGGGACCACTGTATTCAATGGGCCTAATTTTTATCAAAACAATGAATTATCTTTGTAAAACTCTAAATGTTAATTTTAATTAAAAACGGAGTATGTATTCCGTTCTTTGTTACCTTGTGTTGTGATTTCCAATCGTTGCACCCGCAAGTAGCACCCTCAGAGTTCTGTATGCTTCCGCGACTGTTGATAAATTTTGGGGGTGTTACACAAAACGTCTCATTTAGAGGTCGTTTTCTATACCTTGTTCTATATTATGAAGTAATACCCCCTTGACACTACTGTTCCGCTGCGGTAATTTGGGGTGTTACAAAAGTTGTGAACAGAATCATAGACTCTATGATTTTTTGTTGTCCAGCTTTCAATAATGAGCTTTTCTTTCTTAAGTTCTTCTTGAAGAGCTTGATTTTGTTTTACAAGTTCAGTGTTTTGAATTTGAAGTGTAACAACCTCAAGTTTAGCTTGTTTCAAAGCAAGAAGTTCATCTCTACACTTATTTAATTCAAAAGTCAGTTTGTTATATTTTGAAAACAAGTTTAATCTTTGATCTTCAACATACTTAAGATCTACATTAATGTAATTTAAACAAGATTGCCAATCAGAATCATCATCCATAGATAGTAAAATGTTTACCTTTCTCATGGTGGTATTGACCCACTCTCCATTTCTAGCATGACTTTTTCCAACAGCTAGCTTGTCATCTTCTGAAAGTGCCATCAGTGCACTGACTCTCACTTCTTCATCATCTGAGGATATAGCTTCTTCATCCCAATCAAACGTTTCAGCAACAAGCCTTTTGTTGTTAGCCTGAGAAGGTTTAGTAGCTTGTGATGTTTGAGAAGATGAGGAGGCAAATTCAAGAAGTGCAAGTTTAGCCTTTTCTTTTCTATACTTAGCTTCAAAATCTTTTTGTGAATTTTGTTCAGTTTTGTTTTAAAAATGCTGAACTGACTGAAGCATTTTTGGTTGAAATTTGCTAGTTCCTGAGGAAGAACTGTTTCCTGAAAATTTATATGAGAGTTCTGAGGTTGTTTTAGAGAAACAATATTTTGCAAAATGATCATTTTTGCGACACTTAAAACACTCAGTTTTTTCATTTGCTTTTGCATTGGAAAAGTTTTTGTTTCTTCTGATAAAACGTTTAGAGTTAGCAAGGAGTGCCCTTTTTTGAAATTCAATTTGTAAATCATTTAGGTACTCCTCACTAGTTCTCTCATCAGCCTAATCATCAGAATTTTCTTGGAAATCCTAAACAACACCATTTGAATAGAAAGCAGTGGATATGGGTACAATGGTCAAGGTCTTTTTGGTGTCTTGAGTGTAATACCTGAAATTTAGAAAGCGTATAAATGACCAAAATACCCCTCTAATTTTTATTTTTTATTTTAAAGAACATATAAATTATATAAAAGACATATTATTAGTACCTAATCTAAAATAACTAAATCCTAAGCTACCAAATAACAATTAGCTAATAAAAACTTTGCATTATAATTTAGTATCACAACATAAATAATTATATACATAAATATAAAATAAATAAAAAAATCGGTTAGAAGAAGAAGAAAAAAAAAAGAGAAAAAGGAAAAGATTTGCATTAAAATTAAATGGTATCATAATCCCACTAAAATAGGTCATCCCTTAATTATCTATAACACAAAGTCGGTTCCCTATTTAAATATATACACCGGTATTATTTTTTTTAACCCTAAAAACCTATATCAAAAAGTCGATTTTGCTGCTCTCTTTTGTTCCTGCTGGTTCGGTCCAAATCAAGGCAAAAAGGAGGTTCCTTGTGGTCTCTACTTGGTGGTTTAGACATGCTTTGTTCCTTGTTCGTGGTACTTTGTTCGTGGGTTTGATAAGGGTATTCGAAGCTAGGGTTTAGTAGAGGTGTTCGACTGAATTTTTTGTTGGTGTTCGATCCTCTTGTTCTTGTTCTTTTGATCACACATCAAGGTTAATCATATCATCCTTGTTCAATACTCTTTTCTTGTTTGATTCTTGCTTCTATTTGATGTTCTTTTCAAAATTAACTAAGCACATAAAATTATAAGAAGAAAAGTCACATAAAATCATAAAATTTACATGAAGTAATGAATTGGTAATTAGGGTTTTGATATAATTCATGAGTAATTTGATATGGGATGTTTAGAACATGTTAATAGGATGTTAATCTACTGATCAATTGAATTAGGAGGGGCGTGGATGTGTTTAGGATGCAAAATTACGTGATGTTATGGTCAAAATTGAAACCAGTTTCTGATCAAGAAATTAGTCCGACTTTAATTGATCGAATCTTGATGATAACTAAGTGTTTTTGGGAGCTTTTTGAGTCTAGAATTAAATTCAATGAAATAGATTTCTGGGAAAATTAGCCTTGTAATTTTTAGAGGTCGGGAAGGCAACTTTTTGATTTTTATAAATTCGTGTGTCAAACCTGAATTCGGATGTCTGGAAATCAGTCCGTTTTGACGATTTTTCATTTTCAAACCATGAGGAGTTAGGTCATGAAATTCTCCAGTATATGACTTCAATATGTTTAGTAGTGTCGTGAATTTTTGTAGATTTTTCCTGGAGGTATTGGTGGGTAAATGAAGTGGTTACTTTCTGAGTGTTACAGCAGACATGTTTTCTGAGTAGTCCGAGTTGTGGTATTTTTCATGTGGGGTTAAACTAATTAATAAATTCTAGGAAAATTAGTGTGGGTTTTCAAGACATTGAGGTAGCTCTGGAAATTTTTGTGGATTTTATCTCTGAGTTCTAATATGGTTCATAAATTCGATCAAGTGTGGTCTGTTTAGGGTTAAAAGTTGATAAGAAGTTAATTAGGGCTAAATAAGGATTAATTGTGTAACTTAAGGGTGGAACTTATCATTATTCAAACTAAAATGGTTTAACTTGTTAAAACATGTAACTTTATGATATTTATATTTCATACCCTAATCTTACGATAGTTTCACTATAATCCCTAAACTATTTATAATTACTTAATAAACCCTAACTATAAGAATGTGATTAGTAACTAGTATTTAAAATCCGTTATGAAATTAAATGAGCTAATAAGTATATTATGAATCATCATATATGTAGATTCGTTGAAGAGGTGTGACTGTGTGTCCTTGTGTTCATCCAATTGTTTGCTTCCATTCACTCGCTAAGGTACAGATATTATGCCCTTCTTGTAAGGAGCCTTCGTTCTCTTGATCTCTTGTTTTGATTCGTTTAGGATTTCCCCAAGCCATTGCTATGTTCCCTTGTATTGTGAACCCTTGTTTTGAATCTTTTGCTTTGAACCCTTGCCTTGACCTTTTGTCTTGAACCTTGCCTTGAACCCTGCTATGAACCTTGATATGAACCTTGCCATACACCTTGCCTTGAACCTTGATATACTTGAGATTTTAGCGGGATGAGAAAAACCTTTTTAATTATTTATGAAAATGTTTTAAGAAAATCATTTTTACAACTATCTTACTGAAGACCATTTTAAAAGATTATTTTATAGAAACTATTTTAAAATGATTGTTTTTCAAATGAACTTTTAGATTGAACCTTTACTATGAACATTTGCTACGATCTCTTGTCTTGACCATTTGACTTGAACCTTGATACATTGAATCGAACCCATTGATATGTAAACACGAACTTGAAACTTGAACTTGACTTGTATACTTGGTACTTGATACTTGACCTTGACCCACAGTTTGAGACTACGAGCCATACTAGACATGATGGTTTCATGTCCTTGTCATTGATGCACCAATGACTTGACTTTTGGGTAGGAAAGTGATTACCTATCCCGTCCCTGCCATGACTTGATACTTGACTTGCGCGTAGATGAAGACATTGTGGCAGCCTACAGGGGCGCATGGATGCATCCTAGATTTGTACTTGACTTGACTTGATTACTTGAATTGTTTAGTGACATGATGGGTGTGTGCGATACACGTCATTCACTCTTGGGAGCTCATGACTCTACCCCTTGGAGGTATCCCCTCATATTATACTTGGCATACCGAGGTCACCCCTCCGTATACATGTATACTTGTTTACTTGATTGATATGATATGTTCTGGGCTCGTAGAGGATTTCTGTTTCTGTTACCCTATAACCTATGCTCGATTTGATACTTGACTTGACTTGAATTGAACATTGGGCTGGTGGTGGGTTATGGTTTCCTTTACACTTAGACCTTGTAACCAATTCTTGATAACCCTTCTCATTTCTTTCTTAATCATGTTACACCTTGTATTATTTCCTTTACTTCACTATCCCTTTACTACTGCTTTGTATCGTTATATCTGTTCACTGAGCTTTCGTAGCTCAGCCGCATTTCTTTTCCTGCGGCAGGTTTTAGTTTGGAAGCTGGGTATGAGTGGAGAGTATCATTGGATTTAGAAGACCCTACTAGCTATGGAAGATTATTAGAAGAATTTATTTTTAGACTTAGAAATTATTGTATTGTAACCTTGTAGTTTCAGATTTTCCTTTGTAACCCTTGAAATTCTATTGTATTATTCATGTCAATGCTTGTGTTTGTTCTGATATGAAACCATCATTGTGACATCTTTACCCTTGTCGGGTCGGGGTGTTACAATTTATGGTATCAGAGACAGGTTGACGACTTGTAATACATTTACCCTGTCCTGTGCGTTCAGGACCATTAGGCTTCCCTTGTAAGAATATAGGAGAACACCTTGAGGACTTGCTTTAGGATTCCTTATATGAACTTAAGTTTTGACCGGTGAGGAATGGGTAGACTATAAGGTAATTGTTTAAGTATTATTGCTTCCGCATCGCTCTTATTCGTGCCTTGACTAGGAATATTGATTTTGCTGACCTTAAGGACTGTAGAAGTACTAGTTATAGATCTTGAACTCTTGTAGAGCTCTCTGCTGTGGATACAGTTAGATTGATGTGAAATCTTATTCGCATTCCCTATGAGTTTTCCGTTCTATTGCCGTTCCGTTCCTTGCAAATTTCGAGGACGAAATTTTTTTTTTAGAGGGGAAGAAGTTGTAATACCTGAAATTTAGAAAGCGTATAAATGACCAAAATACCCCTCTAATTTTTATTTTTTATTTTAAAGAACATATAAATTATATAAAAGACATATTATTAGTACCTAATCTAAAATAACTAAATCCTAAGCTACCAAATAACAATTAGCTAATAAAAACTTTGCATTATAATTTAGTATCACAACATAAATAATTATATACATAAATATAAAAAAAAAAAAAAAAAAATTCGGTTAGAAGAAGAAGAAAAAAAAAAGAGAAAAAGGAAAAGATTTGCATTAAAATTAAATGGTATCATAATCCCACTAAAATAGGCCATCCCTTAATTATCTATAACACAAAGTCGGTTCCCTATTTAAATATATACACCAGTATTATTTTTTTTAACCCTAAAAAACCTATATCAAAAAGTCGATTTTGCTGCTCTCTTTTGTTCCTGCTGGTTCGGTCCAAATCAAGGCAAAAAGGAGGTTCCTTGTGGTCTCTACTTGGTGGTTTAGACATGCTTTGTTCCTTGTTCGTGGTACTTTGTTCGTGGGTTTGATAAGGGTATTCGAAGCTAGGGTTTAGTAGAGGTGTTCGACTGAATTTTTTGTTGGTGTTCGATCCTCTTGTTCTTGTTCTTTTGATCACACATCAAGGTTAATCATATCATCCTTGTTCAATACTCTTTTCTTGTTTGATTCTTGCTTCTATTTGATGTTCTTTTCAAAATTAACTAAGCACATAAAATTATAAGAAGAAAAGTCACATAAAATCATAAAATTTACATGAAGTAATGAATTGGTAATTAGGGTTTTGATATAATTCATGAGTAATTTGATATGGGATGTTTAGAACATGTTAATAGGATGTTAATCTACTGATCAATTGAATTAGGAGGGGCGTGGATGTGTTTAGGATGCAAAATTACGTGATGTTATGGTCAAAATTGAAACCAGTTTCTGATCAAGAAATTAGTCCGACTTTAATTGATCGAATCTTGATGATAACTAAGTGTTTTTGGGAGCTTTTTGAGTCTAGAATTAAATTCAATGAAATAGATTTCTGGGAAAATTAGCCTTGTAATTTTTAGAGGTCGGGAAGGCAACTTTTTGATTTTTATAAATTCGTGTGTCAAACCTGAATTCGGATGTCTGGAAATCAGTCCGTTTTGACGATTTTTCATTTTCAAACCATGAGGAGTTAGGTCATGAAATTCTCCAGTATATGACTTCAATATGTTTAGTAGTGTCGTGAATTTTTGTAGATTTTTCCTGGAGGTATTGGTGGGTAAATGAAGTGGTTACTTTCTGAGTGTTACAGCAGACATGTTTTCTGAGTAGTCCGAGTTGTGGTATTTTTCATGTGGGGTTAAACTAATTAATAAATTCTAGGAAAATTAGTGTGGGTTTTCAAGACATTGAGGTAGCTCTGGAAATTTTTGTGGATTTTATCTCTGAGTTCTAATATGGTTCATAAATTCGATCAAGTGTGGTCTGTTTAGGGTTAAAAGTTGATAAGAAGTTAATTAGGGCTAAATAAGGATTAATTGTGTAACTTAAGGGTGGAACTTATCATTATTCAAACTAAAATGGTTTAACTTGTTAAAACATGTAACTTTATGATATTTATATTTCATACCCTAATCTTACGATAGTTTCACTATAATCCCTAAACTATTTATAATTACTTAATAAACCCTAACTATAAGAATGTGATTAGTAACTAGTATTTAAAATCCGTTATGAAATTAAATGAGCTAATAAGTATATTATGAATCATCATATATGTAGATTCGTTGAAGAGGTGTGACTGTGTGTCCTTGTGTTCATCCAATTGTTTGCTTCCATTCACTCGCTAAGGTACAGATATTATGCCCTTCTTGTAAGGAGCCTTCGTTCTCTTGATCTCTTGTTTTGATTCGTTTAGGATTTCCCCAAGCCATTGCTATGTTCCCTTGTATTGTGAACCCTTGTTTTGAATCTTTTGCTTTGAACCCTTGCCTTGACCTTTTGTCTTGAACCTTGCCTTGAACCCTGCTATGAACCTTGATATGAACCTTGCCATACACCTTGCCTTGAACCTTGATATACTTGAGATTTTAGCGGGATGAGAAAAACCTTTTTAATTATTTATGAAAATGTTTTAAGAAAATCATTTTTACAACTATCTTACTGAAGACCATTTTAAAAGATTATTTTATAGAAACTATTTTAAAATGATTGTTTTCAAATGAACTTTTAGATTGAACCTTTACTATGAACATTTGCTACGATCTCTTGTCTTGACCATTTGACTTGAACCTTGATACATTGAATCGAACCCATTGATATGTAAACACGAACTTGAAACTTGAACTTGACTTGTATACTTGGTACTTGATACTTGACCTTGACCCACAGTTTGAGACTACGAGCCATACTAGACATGATGGTTTCATGTCCTTGTCATTGATGCACCAATGACTTGACTTTTGGGTAGGAAAGTGATTACCTATCCCGTCCCTGCCATGACTTGATACTTGACTTGCGCGTAGATGAAGACATTGTGGCAGCCTACAGGGGCGCATGGATGCATCCTAGATTTGTACTTGACTTGACTTGATTACTTGAATTGTTTAGTGACATGATGGGTGTGTGCGATACACGTCATTCACTCTTGGGAGCTCATGACTCTACCCCTTGGAGGTATCCCCTCATATTATACTTGGCATACCGAGGTCACCCCTCCGTATACATGTATACTTGTTTACTTGATTGATATGATATGTTCTGGGCTCGTAGAGGATTTCTGTTTCTGTTACCCTATAACCTATGCTCGATTTGATACTTGACTTGACTTGAATTGAACATTGGGCTGGTGGTGGGTTATGGTTTCCTTTACACTTAGACCTTGTAACCAATTCTTGATAACCCTTCTCATTTCTTTCTTAATCATGTTACACCTTGTATTATTTCCTTTACTTCACTATCCCTTTACTACTGCTTTGTATCGTTATATCTGTTCACTGAGCTTTCGTAGCTCAGCCGCATTTCTTTTCCTGCGGCAGGTTTTAGTTTGGAAGCTGGGTATGAGTGGAGAGTATCATTGGATTTAGAAGACCCTACTAGCTATGGAAGATTATTAGAAGAATTTATTTTTAGACTTAGAAATTATTGTATTGTAACCTTGTAGTTTCAGATTTTCCTTTGTAACCCTTGAAATTCTATTGTATTATTCATGTCAATGCTTGTGTTTGTTCTGATATGAAACCATCATTGTGACATCTTTACCCTTGTCGGGTCGGGGTGTTACAATTTATGGTATCAGAGACAGGTTGACGACTTGTAATACATTTACCCTGTCCTGTGCGTTCAGGACCATTAGGCTTCCCTTGTAAGAATATAGGAGAACACCTTGAGGACTTGCTTTAGGATTCCTTATATGAACTTAAGTTTTGACCGGTGAGGAATGGGTAGACTATAAGGTAATTGTTTAAGTATTATTGCTTCCGCATCGCTCTTATTCGTGCCTTGACTAGGAATATTGATTTTGCTGACCTTAAGGACTGTAGAAGTACTAGTTATAGATCTTGAACTCTTGTAGAGCTCTCTGCTGTGGATACAGTTAGATTGATGTGAAATCTTATTCGCATTCCCTATGAGTTTTCCGTTCTATTGCCGTTCCGTTCCTTACAAATTTCGAGGACGAAATTTTTTTTTTAGAGGGGAAGAAGTTGTAATACCTGAAATTTAGAAAGCGTATAAATGACCAAAATACCCTCTAATTTTTATTTTTTATTTTAAAGAACATATAAATTATATAAAAGACATATTATTAGTACCTAATCTAAAATAACTAAATCCTAAGCTACCAAATAACAATTAGCTAATAAAAACTTTGCATTATAATTTAGTATCACAACATAAATAATTATATACATAAATATAAAAAAAAAAAAAAAAAAATTCGGTTAGAAGAAGAAGAAAAAAAAAAGGAAAAAGGAAAAGATTTGCATTAAAATTAAATGGTATCATAATCCCACTAAAATAGGCCATCCCTTAATTATCTATAACACAAAGTCGGTTCCCTATTTAAATATATACACCAGTATTATTTTTTTTAACCCTAAAAAACCTATATCAAAAAGTCGATTTTGCTGCTCTCTTTTGTTCCTGCTGGTTCGGTCCAAATCAAGGCAAAAAGGAGGTTCCTTGTGGTCTCTACTTGGTGGTTTAGACATGCTTTGTTCCTTGTTCGTGGTACTTTGTTCGTGGGTTTGATAAGGGTATTCGAAGCTAGGGTTTAGTAGAGGTGTTCGACTGAATTTTTTGTTGGTGTTCGATCCTCTTGTTCTTGTTCTTTTGATCACACATCAAGGTTAATCATATCATCCTTGTTCAATACTCTTTTCTTGTTTGATTCTTGCTTCTATTTGATGTTCTTTTCAAAATTAACTAAGCACATAAAATTATAAGAAGAAAAGTCACATAAAATCATAAAATTTACATGAAGTAATGAATTGGTAATTAGGGTTTTTATATAATTCATGAGTAATTTGATATGGGATGTTTAGAACATGTTAATAGGATGTTAATCTACTGATCAATTGAATTAGGAGGGGCGTGGATGTGTTTAGGATGCAAAATTACGTGATGTTATGGTCAAAATTGAAACCAGTTTCTGATCAAGAAATTAGTCCGACTTTAATTGATCGAATCTTGATGATAACTAAGTGTTTTTGGGAGCTTTTTGAGTCTAGAATTAAATTCAATGAAATAGATTTCTGGGAAAATTAGCCTTGTAATTTTTAGAGGTCGGGAAGGCAACTTTTTGATTTTTATAAATTCGTGTGTCAAACCTGAATTCGGATGTCTGGAAATCAGTCCGTTTTGACGATTTTTCATTTTCAAACCATGAGGAGTTAGGTCATGAAATTCTCCAGTATGTGACTTCAATATGTTTAGTAGTGTCATGAATTTTTGTAGATTTTTCCTGGAGGTATTGGTGGTAAATGAAGTGGTTACTTTCTGAGTGTTACAGCAGACATGTTTTCTGAGTAGTCCGAGTTGTGGTATTTTTCATGTGGGGTTAAACTAATTAATAAATTCTGGGAAAATTAGTGTGGGTTTTCAAGACATTGAGGTAGCTCTGGAAATTTTTGTGGATTTTATCTCTGAGTTCTAATATGGTTCATAAATTCGATCAAGTGTGGTCTGTTTAGGGTTAAAAGTTGATAAGAAGTTAATTAGGGCTAAATAAGGATTAATTGTGTAACTTAAGGGTGGAACTTATCATTATTCAAACTAAAATGGTTTAACTTGTTAAAACATGTAACTTTATGATATTTATATTTCATACCCTAATCTTACGATAGTTTCACTATAATCCCTAAACTATTTATAATTACTTAATAAACCCTAACTATAAGAATGTGATTAGTAACTAGTATTTAAAATCCGTTATGAAATTAAATGAGCTAATAAGTATATTATGAATCATCATATATGTAGATTCGTTGAAGAGGTGTGACAGTGTGTCCTTGTGTTCATCCAATTGTTTGCTTCCATTCACTCGCTAAGGTACAGATATTATGCCCTTCTTGTAAGGAGCCTTCGTTCTCTTGATCTCTTGTTTTGATTCGTTTAGGATTTCCCCAAGCCATTGCTATGTTCCCTTGTATTGTGAACCCTTGTTTTGAATCTTTTGCTTTGAACCCTTGCCTTGACCTTTTGTCTTGAACCTTGCCTTGAACCCTGCTATGAACCTTGATATGAACCTTGCCATACACCTTGCCTTGAACCTTGATATACTTGAGATTTTAGCGGGATGAGAAAAACCTTTTTAATTATTTATGAAAATGTTTTAAGAAAATCATTTTTACAACTATCTTATTGAAGACCATTTTAAAAGATTATTTTATGGAAACTATTTTAAAATGATTGTTTTCAAATGAACTTTTAGATTGAACCTTTACTATGAACATTTGCTACGATCTCTTGTCTTGACCATTTGACTTGAACCTTGATACATTGAATCGAACCCATTGATATGTAAACACGAACTTGAAACTTGAACTTGACTTGTATACTTGGTACTTGATACTTGACCTTGACCCACAGTTTGAGACTACGAGCCATACTAGGCATGAGGGTTTCATGTCCTTGTCATTGATGCACCAATGACTTGACTTTTGGGTAGGAAAGTGATTACCTATCCCGTCCCTGCCATGACTTGATACTTGACTTGCGCGTAGATGAAGACATTGTGGCAGCCTACATGTACTTGACTTGACTTGATTACTTGACTTGTGCATGGATGCATCCTAGATTTGTACTTGACTTGACTTGATTACTTGAATTGTTTAGTGACATGATGGGTGTGTGCGATACACGTCATTCACTCTTGGGAGCTCATGACTCTACCCCTTGGAGGTATCCCCTCATATTATACTTGGCATACCGAGGTCACCCCTCCGTATACATGTATACTTGTTTACTTGATTGATATGATATGTTCTGGGCTCGTAGAGGATTTCTGTTTCTGTTACCCTATAACCTATGCTCGATTTGATACTTGACTTGACTTGAATTGAACATTGGGCTGGTGGTGGGTTATGGTTTCCTTTACACTTAGACCTTGTAACCAATTCTTGATAACCCTTCTCATTTCTTTCTTAATCATGTTACACCTTGTATTATTTCCTTTACTTCACTATCCCTTTACTACTGCTTTGTATCGTTATATCTGTTCACTGAGCTTTCGTAGCTCAGCCGCATTTCTTTTCCTGCGGCAGGTTTTAGTTTGGAAGCTGGGTATGAGTGGAGAGTATCATTGGATTTAGAAGACCCTACTAGCTATGGAAGATTATTAGAAGAATTTATTTTTAGACTTAGAAATTATTGTATTGTAACCTTGTAGTTTCAGATTTTCCTTTGTAACCCTTGAAATTCTATTGTATTATTCATGTCAATGCTTGTGTTTGTTCTGATATGGAACCATCATTGTGACATCTTTACCCTTGTCGGGTCGGGGTGTTACATTGAGTCTCCTTTGAATTAGGGTATCTCCTAGAGATTAATTTGTCTTCATAGACAAACTTCCCATAGATTTGAAGGAGCTCAAGATTTTGAATGTGAATAGCATTTCTGAGACCCTGAGAGAAGTTTAACCACCTCTCAAGGAGACTGTTGACAAAGCCAACATTGATTTCATGGTTAGACAGGATGACACCATCATTTGTCAGTTCATTGAGAAGGGTTTTGTAACGAGTATAGGTCTGAAAGAGACTTTCAGAGTCTTTGGCCCTGAAGGTGTTATACTCAAGTTTCAGGTCCATGATCCTATTTTCCTTAGTATCTGAGAGACCTTCAAAGCTATGAACCAAGTCAGTCCAAGTATGTTTGGCAGTTGGACAGTTAATGACTGATTCCATTATATCATCAGGGAGACAAGATATAATGATGCTCTTCAAGCGTTGGTCTTGGTTGACCACCCTTCTCTCATCAGGAGTCCATTGAGCTTTAGGCTTGGGTAACCCTTCAACTGTTTTAGGGACAAATGGACCTTCATTAATACAATTAATGTAGTAAGGTTTCATTCCTATTAAGTAGCAAAGCATACGCTTTTTCCATTTATTGAATTTTCCAGCTTCTAGTTTGGGAGCAACAGCTGAATAGCTTCCTTCCTTTTTATCAACTAGCTGGGGTACATTACTTTCTGCCATGGTAGGATCTTGATATATATATATATATATATATATATATATATATATATATATATATATTATATATATATATATATATATATATAAATCAGAGGCTCTGATACCACTCGTTGTTCCCCTTTACACTTTTAGCTTAACTAAAAAGTTAATCTAATCGTGTTCCATGGTAAAGTAATGTAATGAAAAACTTGATAATAAAAAGAAAAAAAAACGTAAAAGTAAATGAACAAGTGTTTTTCAACATTTAAATTCTTATTATAAGTTAATCAGAGAATGTATACCCAAGTGTTTGCGGAACAACACTTGGGATTGAAATAACAAGTATGGTAATCTCCTCTCTAAACTTAAGCTAAGCTTAAGTACAACTATGCTAACCAACTGAGCTATCTCAGGTACTTAGTTGTATTTGGAGGAGTAGAAAGTGTTTGTGAATGTCTAAGCATTTAGTACACAAACTTGTCAATTTTTCTACTCCAACTTATGATCGTATTTATACACATTCAAAATACAACCGTTATTGAAGAAGACAAAGATGACATAAGCTAGTTTGGACAAAATACTTACGTATTTTGTCTCTGTTACATTATTCTACTTTGGGTGTAAAACAAGGTTGCTTTCTGAGTACCAGTGATGACACAGCTTTGATCTTTAGCCATTAAGGGTAAGGGGCTGTTTCTTTTCAGCTTAATGGGCTGTTTGAAACTAGTTCACAATCCATCTAGGATATTTGCATGTTTCTTTTTAACTTATTAGGAAGGGATATCCTGGTTGTAAATGGGTCTAAAAAAGTTGCCCTCTTCCACTCAGGACACAATAATGACAAATAAACCTTATCATGTTCTCTTTCTTTTTCTCACCATAGAATCACAACCACCAAAATTCATAGCAACTTCTCCCATCTTCGATCCCATTTTCTGATAAAATGGCGGGAAGTCAGTAACATATATCTAGGGCTTCTACTGAACCAGTTTCATTTTCCCCCAATTTTTTTTATAAAAATAAAAAAATAATGCCAACATACAAAATCAGGGGAATCGATGTCGAATTCCCGTTCGAGGCGTACGATTGTCAAATCGTTTACATGGTTCGAGGTCGAAAGAACATTTGAAAAGAGAGAAGGTGTCAAGATTCTTGATGGTCTCAGGTAGGTACGATAAGGTTTGTTTCGATCTATGTTTTAGCCAAAATAAGAGGAAGACTGAAGATGGGATCAAGAGAGTTAGATTAGATGTTATGTAGTTATTTGAATTAGTTGTTGTGAAGTGGGTTGTGAGTGATTGTAAAAATGTTGTGAGATGACTGTTTTGTTTTGAATAAAGGAAAATTAATTTGTTGTTTGTTGTTGATGTTCAGATTTGGATTTGTTTTTGTTGTTGTAATTTCTTTGTGAATCTGTTGAATTTGTTTTGAAGAAGAACTTGTGTAGATTGTGGTTTAGGGGTTTGATTTGTCATTAAGAAACAAAAAGAAACACAATTTATGCACCCAGGACCAACTCGAAACAGATACCATTATGCAAAAAGATATCATTTCCAAACAGGATAAAAAAAGAAACAGCCCCTAAGTTTGACCTTTGCTTGATAAAGACTCCTCCTTATATGTTTCAAACTTATCCCGCCTTGTCCCGCCATCCCTTCAGTCTTTGGTCTTCAGTCTTTAGTCTTCAGTCTTCATAGTTGTTGAGGAGACTTGGGGCTCAATGAGTTATTTTCATCACTCACTGAACTCATCACCTTCTTCTTTGACTCAGGTATCATTCACTGAGTCCCGCCTCACTGAATGGAAAGTCTTTCTTAGACTTGTCCAGAGTATCCTGAAGGTGACTCACTGAGTGACTATTCACTCAGTGACTTGATTATGTTTACGGATTTGCAACACTTTGGTTATTTTCTATTCGAATCCTAGTTTAAGGGAAATTGGGTACTGAATGGACCCAACAAAAACAGTTTTTTCCGGGAGCTTTCTTGCATGAAAGGTTGATAAGTTTGTTACAAGAATTAGAAAGAGAAATTTTCAAAATGATGGACTAAATGAAATGAAAAAAAAAAAATGATAATATTTGTAGTTGAGTTTTGGCGGAAAATTATGTTGGAGATACATGCACTTGCTACGTGACTTTTGCTCTTATTACTACTCACTGAACGAACTCATTGAACGATTTCACACTTTTTACTGCTGAACAAACACACTGAACTTCTTGCTTCATACTTTTGCTCACAACATAACTTTACTCACAACATGATATAATATCATCAAGCTAGATACGTACAACAATACGAGTAACGAGTGCATGTGCATATTAATATTTCACATATCCAAGTCATGAAGGATTCGTCATTGTGTTTATGTGTTATGTTCATACGGGGCTTTATAGAAAAATAATCTCCCATCTGGCTAGCCAAACTAAATGTAACAAGATCACATTTGATTCAGACATAACACTTTAGAGCATCTTCAATGTTAACATCAAAACTTTACATTAAAAAGTGCAAAATAGGATCATATTAAAATATGTTTGCTATGTTTGCGCCAAATAAAATGTGTTCCGGTGTATAGACTAAATATTTGCAATAATTATATGTTAAAAACTATAAAATATATGATAATGCAATAAATAGAAAAGATATATTAGACTGCCCACACCAGCGACCTTCATTTTTCATGTCACATCAGCTTTCTTTCTCCGGCAACCTACTAACGACTTTTTACCACATCAAAACGACCTACACTACTAAAAGAATACCCCACAAAAATACACTATAATGTAATTAAAACACACACAAACACACACAAAACAAACACACGACCTCGGTCGTGATCTCGACCGACTTCCTCTACTGACTGAGTGAGACCGAAACAACCACATCAAGGGCGACCGACTGCGACCTCCTCCGACCCTCACTCGACCTTCATCGGTGCGAGTAGCCTTAAGTAATACAATATTAAGCTTATTTTGATGATAAAGGATTAGTAAAAATTAGAGGTTTTAATAGAATGAATATGTTTAGTGCAATTAATAGTAATGCACTATATTTAGTGCATTTTGTGTGTTTATTATTCATTGCACTAAATTAATGTGTTGTTTATTGCTAATAATTGAGATCATTTTGTTAGTTTTTGCATTACGTTAGTGTAAAAAGTACACTTAGTGTTAACACCGAAGATGTTCTTACGCTCGCGTCCTACAATTTTATTGAGGTGATGAAAGTATGTATGTGTTAACATAACGAGAATTTGTTTGTAATGAAAAGATAATTAATAACTAATGATAATCTATTAGTGAACTAATACCTTTAATGTCAATCAGAAAATTCAAATTCTAATTTTTACGTTACGTCTACTTCTTAAAGTCTTAATGATGACTCGCGAATTTAATACAGTAGTAGATAGTTGATTAGTAATGCTATTAAAATAGCGAAAGTTTGGCCCACTTTTTATTTTTTAAAGTATCATCACATGATGAAGTTGTTTGTTTACGGTATAATAAGAACAAATGGCGGGCTGGTCTAGCTGGATGCTATCTAGCAAACTTTTCAATAATGTTTCGAATATGTTCAAACAAATCTGTCGACAATACATTGACATTTCTGAACTTGATTATCAAAATCGTGGAATTTGATGGATCTTCTTTAATTAGATCATAGGTTTTATATAAAACATTAATTGCAAAAATTTCAAATTTTTTTTGAAGTTGTGCTTGGTTCAAATAAAAAAAATAAGAAAGGAAAATGCAATGGGTATACTAAAGAATATAACGGGTAAATATTTTACTTATAAATAAATAAATATTAGCGTTAAGGGTACCCGCGCGTTGCGGCGGCGGGTACCCTGTAATCACAATTTTAGACGAGTATCGGTGTATAGTTTCCGACAGAATAAGGTTGCGGCGATTTTTCGTGTGTTGTGTGTTTGATAGTGCATATTTCATTTTATAGTTGAGTTCACACTATGTTAAAAGCATAAGGTACCCTTCAAGCCGTCCCGTTTGTGTTCTTCAAGCCGTCCCGTTTGTGTTATGAAAAAAATGCTGCAACATCAGTACCTTTTCACATAATGCCAAAATTCACCACAACCCCAAAAACAACCCCTTCCCTTTTATAACACGACGGCACCCCTTGAGCCCACAGTTTTAATTTCTTTTTCGTTTATTCAAATAATACAACATTTTATTTTATACAATAAAACCAAATTTTATATATTTTAAGACTAAACAACATTATAAAAAAAATCAACACCAAAAATCTAATAACCATATTAAATTTCAGCTTAATACTCAATTATACATTTATACTAACTCCCAAAATTTCGAGTTGCCCATAAGCTAAACCACATACAACTTTTGGATCAAACTTGGATAAGCTCAACACAAACTCTAGTAAAAAAAAAAAATCTGCTATTACCCTAATTCTAAGTCACTTACAACCCTGTATCGCAGCCACTTTGTTTTTCTCTCCACATCTAAACCAAATCGCAGCCACCACACATGAAACTCATAAGCAATCTCAGATTTTTCTTGTTCTTGTAACCAAACACCAAAACCATGTTTCCCAACATTCGAATCTCTTGTTTCAGCTTCACACTCGAATCTTAGACACACAAAAACTAACTAAACTCCATTGGTTTCTTTCTTCTCAAAAAGGCTTCAAGATGGTAGGTTCTTGATGTTTTTCTAGATCTATGATGGGTTTATTAAAAGATCTTTTCGAGATCTCAAGAAACAACCTGAGATCTTTTTAATTTTCTCTTTATTGTTCGAGTTTTTATTTACTTCTTTATTTTGAAATGGATTGTTGTGTTTGTTATTGTCATTGGAGACGTGGCTATTTTTGTACTTTGATGATCTTGTGGTTTTTTGTTTTTGTAGCTTCTGATTGATGTTGTTTTAGATGTGTGTGATAGAATCATAGAATGCACAAAGTGAAAATTGTATTTGTATGTCTGTCGATGATGCATAAACTGATACAGTGGAAAAGCAGTTTGTGATACAATGTTTGTACAAGAGGCTTAATAATTTGTATTTTTCACTTAGGGGGTGTTTTTAAAAGCTACGTTAATGGTATTTGTTGACCTGTCAATTTATGTATGTAATTGTGCAAAATTTAATTGTGCATTAAAGTGTTGTAAATCATGCATTATTTCTTGTAAGTCTGAAAATTTTAGAGAGAGAGTGCTTAAAAGGTTGTATATTTTGGTGAAGGGGTGAATTAAATTGTGTATTAATTGACCACTTTAATAGCATTTATGTAGTGTTTGTTGTACAATATTCTTTATTTCTTGTAAGTCTGAAAATTGGGTGCATTAAAGTGTTGTAATTCATGTTTTATTTCTTGTAAGTCTGAATTTTAAGACTTAAGAGGAGAGAGAGTGCTTTGTGTATTATATGTAGATATAGATTAAATACGTTAAATTTTTCCAAAACAAAATTAAAAGGCCACAAATGTAGGAGAAATGGATAGGGCCAGAAAAAACGGTAGATAGAAGGCTTTACATGGTAATGAATTTTATTACCCTCAATTTGATGAGTAATAATTGATGGGCGGAGATATACTGACCCTCCTTTAGGAAGGGTCTGTTGACTTGACCAAGCTGCCGCCGCTGTACTGTCTATTTTAAAACTTGTATATTTTGACTAAAGTAGGCGGACCTCACATGGTTGGGAGGGTCCGGTTAATGTGACCCATAATTGATAGATTGCATTATATATGACCAATCATCACTTTTTACTATAGTCACACAAGTACGGTTTAGCAAAATTTGTAGGCGTCCTCATTGTACTTTTGTGCGAATATGTTTTGTCTTCTTGCAAAAAACAAAAGAAGTTCCATTTACTTTCAATTTTTTAATTTATTTTTCGTCTTTTCTTGCAAACAGACAAAAATTGTTCGCACAAAAGTATGATCTAGCAAAAAACATAGATGTCTATCTAACAAAAAAAACCCCAAACCTTTTTGTTTGGGAATTTTTTCGGTACGGTTGGATAACCAATAGTCGGATTTCATATTATCGTGTAATCACTTTCCAGGAGAAACTATTCGACCCTGTATACATGTGTTACAGGAAAGAAAAACTTTGGGATAATTCAGAGTTTTGTGTTCTTGATTTTGACAAAACACAATAACCCTGTTTTTGCTGTTAAATGTTTCAATTTCTTGTGTTTTCTTCTCATGCATATGTTCCTCTTATATAGAGTGATACTCAACACAAACGAAATTATGAGAATTAATTGACGACTTAATTGTCCCATAATGTTCCTTTATAATAGTGATAGTACTTACAAAACGAATTCATCATAGGTCATTAAATCGAGTTTAAACTGTGACAAATGGTGAATTTGCCCTAATATTTAATTCATAACAGGTCATTTCTTATGAATAAATCACCAGATTAGTCCATTATGTGATTATCACGGAAAACAGACATGTACATTATGTCACCCGGAAATCTCACCAAAGAACAGTGAAATTATTACAACTCACACTTTACTCACTATATTGTAGTGAAAACGGGAGATTATCCCAGTTTCACTCAGACTGACACCACATGCAAACCAGAAATAAATCTGAGACTTAGGAATTTTAGTGAATACTAAGAAATAAAAAATAAAAAATTAAAAAAAAAACTTAAAAATACATTCAAGTATTATAAAACGACCCTGAAAATATAATCTCCTATATTTACGACGGTTCCGGAAAGGACCAGAGTTTGACTCAGTTTAATGAGACACGGGTATAATATTACTCACTAATTCAATACAACTCTATACTTAAAATTAAAAACATCTAACCCTACTTAAAATAAAAACACCATCCACTCACACAAAACCCAATGCCTTATCCCTTCTTCCCCTATTTTGCCTGTGACTCCACAAACCTACGCTCTACTTTTTCATCTTCACCATCAATTCGAAATAGTTTTTGAGATTAGAACCCATTCAACCCTGTCACTATCCTCTTTACCATCTTTTCCCAGTAGCAGTCACGGGTAGGTCTTGGTGATACCAAAGGAAAACGAGTTTTGCTCGTTTTGGATGCATCAAAGATCGAAGCCAATAAATACGAACTAGACCCATTCTCAATCTTCTCTTTTTAATGGCTGTTTCAAGTCAAGTTAATCCACACCAAGATCATTCAAAGACTCTTGAGAGTCAAAGAGGAGAAAAAGGGGTGAAGGTCGGTTTAAGTGGATTAACTAGGATTTGATTTGAAGAAGCCAAGGATTTGATTGGGGGTTCGGTTAGAAGTAATTCCAAGTCCAAGAATCTCAGCCTATCTGTTAGGGTATAAACCTTGAATTTAAATTCTTTTCAAATCTGTTAATATCATTATGTTTATGTTAGACCAAATAAGAAGAAGTTGATTTCTGTTGGATGTTATTAATTTGTCTTCGAGTGGAAATGTTGCTGTGGCATAGGACTTTAGTTAAACTTGAAGGTTCTTGTGGTGGTTGCACTTGTCATAGTAGGTTAAGTGAATCTTGATGTCGAATTAGTATTTGTAGGATTAGGTTCGAATCCATCTTTCTTTTAAATCCATTTATGTTAGATGTTCTTAGGCCGAATGAAGGAAAAATTAGACGATGTGTAATTGTGTTTCGATTGATGATATTCCCAAAAATTGATGATTGAATGTTGTTGTTATTATTATGTGGCATAAGAATTTAGGAATCCTAGACCTCGATTAATAGGTTGGTATCCTAGTTAGTCGTTATAGCTTTATGACGATTCGAATGACTTTAGGATCATAAATTCAAGTATTGCATTTGGATTTGAAATAGTAGATAATAGAATTCGAGTAGAGAAACCGTTGAGGATGATGCATTCTTGTTAGTATAGGGGTAACAATCCAAATAGACACCATGGCTAATTCTAGCCGAATGATAACCACTCAAACAAGGTGTTCTGATGGTCAGTGTGGCTGGAAAGATTCACCTCGTATAGGGGAGGTCTGGCCAAGCTGGTTCCGTGTCGAACTAAACCCAAAACTTGAGGGTTGTACCCTCGGTTAGAATCCTAAATGCGCCACTTAAACCCAAGACCAAATCTCAAATTCGGATAGAATACCTTGCTCCAAAACAAACCCGCAAGACTATAGTATTTGGATGTTTTCTTTTAGGCTAAGAACATGTAAAGCGAGAGCTCACTTGGACACTAGAACTGAATCCAAGACATGAGTACCCTAGGTTCTTGTGATGTCGAAATAGTGAGCAAAATACTCCCCAGGAACGCCAAGTCTGTGGAGACTTGAAGAATTGAAGGTGTGTAAATTCTGTGTTCCTTTATCCAGGCCGAACCCAACTAATGAAGCCCATTTAGGATTTAATCTCAAGCCCAACTAGGACTTCACTAGTGCTAGACTGTTGGAGTAGGAGCACCTTCGGCCCAACAGTCCCATTGTGACCATAGATCGACCCAACCCAAAAGCTACCCATTTCCCCCTCCTCCTCAAATTCAGTTGGGCCGCAGCCCAACAAATGATAAGTATACAAAAATTTAGTTGACACTTATAAGGAATTCGGTTAACACTTATTGGATAGTTGTCGCAAAAAAATAAAACTCATTTAGCCGTTCGCGAAGACATCTTTGTAATAACTAACATAATATACATAGCCGAATACACAATTATTTTTCATAAAATTTGAATAGTTGTAATGTAAAACTCGACAACCATCATAGAACTATTTAGACTATATTTAGCACTATTATCTCGCGATGTCATGAATGGTAAAACATAAAATCGGCAAGAGAAATACAACTTGTAAACACACATGTGTAACCGAGATATAAAACTTGAGCAAAATAACTACAAATCAACTACACATAGTATAGACGATAACACGTGCCGGGAAATATATATAATTGGACACTCACACACTTGTCGGTTTAAAACTAAGTCAATTAATATAAACGTCACTAATGAAAACTAGGAATGATATATCAAACTTAACCCTCACTTGAACAAATTTGACGATATATATTGTTCTAAACTTATGATGTATAAAAATGAGTCATAATAAATTAATAACAATGCGAACTTAGTTAAATCACCCAAGTTTATTAAAATTAACGTTATATTAAATTTTCTCAAAACATTTAATTTAGTAAATGATAAACGTCATTTACGTTAGGCCTTACTTCTAAAATCAACATAATCGGATATAACGATCAAACTACACAACTCAATTTAATTCATCCGTACCTTAAGATGCTCAATATCCCCAAACACCTCATTACCGTACCTTTAGGTCATTCGTAGAGCTCCGCCTTACCATTTCTTAGGAAATCCTTAGTAACGACACTTGCCGCCACACAAGTGACAAAAACATAAATACTCTAGAACGTTGAAATTAAAATATGAGAGGACTTGAATTTAATACTTGAAACTAAGACATGGTTATTTAATCTAGGTTGCGTGTTGGTGCCGTGCACTCCTTAATTTCACAGCTTTCACTGTTCAGGCCAATTTTATGGACCATTTATACTATTTATACTATGAATGGGGTGAGAAACATGCAAAACCAATTTTATGGACCATTTATACTATGTTTACCGAAATTATTGTGCAGTTAGCCTAAGACTCTAGAACCCATTACTATGTCCGCCTTCATGCACTGTTAATTCCGGTTAGGAAGCGCGATTGATATAAATAGATCTATTGGGGTGACTCCCCCGTTCGGTTTGACCAAATAGGCAAACGAGCGTATATTAAGTCGGATTATGATTGAGTTGGGTTAAGCACTCGCAAAGGGCCCCATTGTTATTATTGATGTGCTAGGTTAGAACGCACTGAACGGTCGAGTTTCGGTTGCATGAACTTAGTGCTAGCGCAAATAAAATATTAATGTGACATTTCAATGTTCACAAACTAAACTATTTGTCCAAATTTTTTATAACTTAAACCTATGAACTCACCAGCTTTTAGCTGACTTTTAGCATGTTTTCTCAGGTATCTAGAATTATGCAAGTGTGGCAAGGCTTGGTAAGGCGGTGGAATTATACTATTGGCTAAAGTGTTTTAACAAATGTAGAAGACTTGTTTTTGAGGGACCATTAAACTTGTAAACAAACTTGAAACATTAAGTTTGTTATAATTGGATCAATCAAATTTAATATATTTTTATAAAGTGTGTAATTGGTTCATCGTTACCTTGTGTTATGATTTCCATTTCAGTAGCACCCCATGATTCTAATGCTTCCGCAAAGTCAGATTTTGGGGGTGTTACAGATTGGCATCAGAGCCTAGGCTATAGAGAACTAGGTACATATAAACCCTAAACTATAACCACTTTTTCAAAAACAAGTCCCTATGACCGCCACTTGCCTTGCTTGCCATTTTGCTTGATATTTATTTGATTTGCATGTATGTTATGATTTGTGAATTATTTACATGATCATAGGTACTATAAGTATTATATGTATATGTCTATATACACTTAACCCACACTAGTCATTATGAGTATCTCCCATATACTATACCATTTTGTCACAGACTATGTCTTCCCGCAACATCTCCTAGACTTCACCAGACTCAAATGATTCTGGCATGCAGATGCTCCGAGATCATCATGCATCAAACCCTAACACTATTGAGCCTAGACCACCAGCACCCACCTACCCACTCACCTCCACGACAGAGACTTAGAAGAAACAATGATTCTTGTTCAGCAGAGGGTGTTGGACAGACAGTAGCCGAGTGTACCCCTGCCGAGGGTACAAGGGTAGATGCTAATTTGGATACGGGGATAAAGCAGAGAGCAGTTGTGCCCCAGATTAGCATAGTACTAGAGAATGTGCCTAATGCTTTTGAGACTGGAGAGATCTCAAGGAGAGCTCAGGATGAGACAGAGAATAGCACAGAGATATCACATTCCTCACTTCCAGCAACATCGCCGACAGCTACAGAGGCCAATACTATCTCACCGATGCAGACCCAGCTAGACTTAAAAACTGACATACTAGGTCTCCACTCTGATCTGTTTGACGGGTTACATCCAGCTCGTTTCAAGCAGTATGATGATGACTTCAGCCGACTCTATTCTAGGACACACTCCAACAATAGGAACATCCTTGACTTAAGTGACAGATTAGATAGACTTGAGCAGACACAGGTTGTAGCTCAAGAGGCAACCCAGATGATGCACGGGAGGATGCTGATCCTCGAGGCTCAGGTTGCAGCATTGTTAATAGCTAATCAGGCATACTGTAGTGAAAACTTAGCAATAAGGACTCGCCTTGTTGAAGTCGAGGCACAGCTTGGGAAGTACGCTTTTAGGTTTCGACACCTGGATAGGACCAGGAGCCAGTCTTGGTCATGATCAATAGTGATTCACTTAACTGAGTAGTTCTCAGTAAGTGAAGGATATTATTAGGGAGCTTGTAAAGTTCAAACCTTGTAATCAACTCTTAATCTAAAACAAGCTCATTTTGTTATATGTATCCATTATTGATTTAATCCTTACCTTTCATAACCTACCGTGACGTTATCCCTTTATATGATGACTTTACCTCACCTTCTGTAACCACTTTAAAATCCCACATTATAATAAACTATCTTACAGAATACTTATCCATTTTCTGCGTATAATTTTTTTTTATCCGATCATAACTACTATCTAATGTGACGTAACTCACATCCTCGATAAACGTTCTCTCACGCGGACCAACATCAACTTACTTAATGTTTATTTTTATATAAACATTTATAAAAACATCCTACGATATACCATTTGCCACTTTACGTTAATTCATTAACAAACGTACAAACTAAATATTTCTTATTTGTTATAATTTCCACGAAACCCTAAATTATTATAACAACAATTATGAATAACTAAACCCTAAAACACTAAAGTACAACTCATTTAAACCAATGTACAAGTTACTAAAGCACAGAAACCTTAAAAATCACTTTAACTCTCGATAAAAACCCTAATTTCATTAAACTGTGATTTTACGTAGTAGAATCACAAATAATATATAAATAAATTTTATAAATATAAATGTACAAGTCTTTCAAGACAATGTACAAGTCATTTATGCATAAAAACTAAATATTAATAAAAATCCTATTATAACCTTAAATGTATTCATTTTAAAGCACATTGTCCAAGTATTTCATGCACTAACTTTAAAAATAAATTTCCTAAACTTACTAAATATAAGTACAAGTCTCTAAACCTAGTGTACAAGTGTTCAATGCACAAAAGCCAAAAATCTCATTTATATACTTTTAAACTTAATAAAATTAACATATAATTAATATAACTTAACCAACCATTAAAAATATATTTTCCATATTACTTACACTATATTACAACCCTATTAAGCTCATGGTGCAACTCCTTAAAGCACAACATGATTTCCTTTTCTTCTCTATACAATTCGATACATATAGCAAATAAGTAAACCCTAGATTTTTATTTTAATCAACTAATACTTACTTCAAACCCTAAATCTAACTTGTTACTTTCCCTAAACCCTAAGTACAACATGCCATAGCCTATGTACTACCCTCCAAAGCCTATTCGATCCTCATTTCATTTCCCTAGTTCAAACCTAACTAGATTTAAACCAAACTAACTCTTTACTAAAAGTAACTTATACACCATGAGTTCACTACTAGGTAGAAAACTTGTACACACCAACATGTTCCATAAATCTTCACTTAGGTAGGTAGTTTCTTTGGTTAGAAATCAAAACACCTCACCAACATCTCCTAACCTCACGCCACTCTCCCTCCTCCTCACACTTGTCTTCAAATACCCTAAACCACATCACTATGTTCCCTTAATCCCCTAACAAGGTGACTTAACACCTTGGAAACCCTAACTTCTTTTAGTCTATAAATAGCGATCCAAGCATTCCCATTTTCTTCACCATAATTTCGAACCACCTCAAAAACAGCCACACCCATTTAACCACTGATTAAGCAGCCCAAGTAGAAGCTAAGAAATATCTTGGAAAGGCCTAGGAGAAGAAAAACCTTCGGTGATCCATTTCCAAAATATATCGCCAAACATTTTCCCATAATCGAGCTAGCAACCAAGTAAGCAATCTAAACCTTTGTCATTTTGTTTGAAAGCTTTAAATACTCATAAAAATGATACACAATAAGTTGTGATTGCTAACTAGATCGAAAATAAATTTTTCTTTCTTTTTCCTCTCTTGTCGAACAAAACCAAACGCACCTATATATATATATATATATATATATATATATATATATAGTGAGAATTTCTTGCGAGAACCATCTTATCTGAGAGAACTGACAGAACCACCAAAAACATACATGCACGCCTTCAATAATTGTATTTATTTCACATATGTTCTAAAAACAACATATATGTTTTTTTTAAAAACATGGTTGTTCTAAAGAATTTGATAAGAAATTGAAAATACAAAATTTTTCTTTGAAGGTGTGCATGTATGTTCTTATAAGGCGTTCAATGACAATATTGCTTCCGTGTGTAAGGTTTTTGTGAAAAAAGAGGATGAGTTCATGGTGATATTGAAGAACATAGGTGGATACTTACGATTATTGATGATTTGCATGTATTTTTATTTTATTTTAAATGGTGTGAATGTATGTTTTTGGTGGTTCTGTCAGTTCTCGCAGATAAGATGGTTCTCGCAAGAAAGTCTCCCTATATATATATATATATATATATATATATTGTATTATAAATCAAGGAACCTTAAAACACATAAAAGATACATTTAATAGGTTTATAATCCTGATAACGTGCGTTAAAAACTGGTTAGAACACTTAAAAGCCAAGAACCCGATTTGTTTATATTTTCTTTTCTATCGCTAGATTGTTCCACAAGCCCAACTTTGAACAATTGTTCAGACCATTAAACGATCTCTATAAATACTGAAATTTGCCAATTTAAAGACCACCCAGCTAGCTAATAATAGGAAAAAGAACGTCGTAAAAAGATTGCTTCGTCTCAAAGCTATTCGAGTCTCTTTTTGCCTATCGCAAAACTGCATTCGAACGTACCATTTTAATTATTTCGAGCACGATAAGCTCGAAATATAAGCTAATAAGCCATAAATAAGATGTTTACTAACTTATTATAACATTCATAAAAGAGTCGTAGTAAATCGTCCCTTTTTCCTAAGCTTAATTTGCGTAAAAATGAAAATAAGGACTTCGAATGAAATACCAAAAATGCTTTGAGGGTAAATTCTGCCAAAACTCCACCTATTTTTATAACTAGGACTTAGAATGAAATCAACATAGAGTTTAAGGGGAAATCTTGCCAACTTTGAAAGATAGAGTTTTATTGGTACAAAATTGTAAATAATCTAAAGTTATTAAAACAAGGGCTAATTGTGTCAACGACTTATAGATGAGGGTATAAAGTGTCAATTTCGAAACTACAGGGGTAAAAACTGTCATTTCACCAAAGTTGAGGGGTAAAATTTGTTATTTTATAAAAGTTCAGGGGTATAAACTGTCAATATATGAAACTATAGGGGTAAAAAGCGTAATATTTTATAATTATTATTATTAATATATTTTGAGTGTATATTTATAATAAAAACTAATAAACGAAATACATTTATCCCGATAGCAAATAAACGGAAACATAAAAATGAGAAATAAGTTAAAATCTTATCCAACTTTTCAAGAGACTTCATGTTGTCTCAATTAAACATTTAACTATCAACCAAAAACGTTACGAAACGAATATTAAAACTTATACATATTGGAATACGATTACTGAAACTTGACATAACAACCCAGGTTGCGTGCCGGAGACGTTTATCAACTCTATTTAATTTTGTTTTCCATCCAGACTGCTAAGGTGAGTTCATAGTCCCACTTTTTATACGTTTTTCGAACTTGTGGGGAGATACATACTACAAAACCGAACACAAGTATTTTCTTGTATGCTTTCCTGATTAATATGGCCTAAGTTACCTGTTGCCTAAAAGACCTCCTATCATGGATCATTAATCACTTTCGGGTGAGCGCGAATATTGTAAATAGATCTATTGGGTGTGACGACCCCTTTGTGTTACAGTGACGTGACCAAATGTACTTTATTTGAGATGAATAAAGAGACCGGCAATCTCCTACTCGGAGGCAAAATTACTTCATTTAATTATGGGGTAATATACATCATTAGCTCATAACTAATGATTATCCACAGTTAATGTTTTGCGTGTCATGAGACTTAGGGTAATATATGTAACGAACTGCAATATTACTGATTTACCTTCTACTTAGCTTGTGTTCAAACTGATTATAACTTTAAACGCTATGGATTCACTCAACCTTTGTGTTGACTTTTTAGCATGTTTTATCTCAGGTAATTAGAAGCTTGATTTGGCACGAAGTAGTTGTGGACTTTCTTATAAAAGAGTGTCCATTCTGTTATCATTCAACAAATAATGTATCTTCATTAATGAATTTTTTTGAAACTTCCCGTTAGGACCTGTATAATGTAACTCTGATTTAAATAAATGAATGATAACAATTTTATTTAAAACGCCTCTTTTCGAGTCGTTTTCAATTTTCATGACTGTGATACTTGAAGTAACACCCCAACTTATATTCCGCTGCGATTATCGAAAACGGGGGTGTTACAGATTGGTATCAGAGCTCATGGTTATAGGACCAAATGTTTTCAAACATTGGAGTATAACTACACTTTCAAAAATAAATAATTTTACACCATACCGTCTTACGCCCTTCGTGCCTGCGTATTACTGCGCTCAGAACATTACTTATTAGGATTATTTTGCACTAATCTTTACATACTTGATATTTACTATTACGCACTTAATTATTTCACCTTTATTTTTTTTTCGTCCTTAATGTTATTAATTTCTTATAATAATTACTTATAATTATTATTTGCAAATTATTACAGTACTATGTCCCCCGAAACACCTAATATTAACGAAACTACCCTCCGTACTACTTGTACATCACCTACCCACTCACCTTCACATCAAAAACTTAGGGAAACTACATCAGATGAAAAGTTGATTGGTTGTCCGACAACGTTTGAGGTTGGACAGAATTCACACCAAGAAACAATTCGGAAAGATGTTAAGACAAACTCTCCACAACCTGACACTCCAGATTCCCCAATATCAGACATCCCAGACAACGTGTCTTCATCTAATTCCCCTGACCATAATTTAAACCCTCATGAATCAACATGGACTCTCCTTTATCAACACGCTCACACCCTAGACATTCACACTAAACAGCTGGAAGGGTTACAACCATTACGTTTCGAATGGTACGACCGTAACTTTGACACTCTGCTTAGAAAAGCTGATGCCGAAAGACGAGCAGTGTTTGACTTAGGAGTAAAGGTTGACAAGATGAAGAATACGTACAACCATAAATTTAGAAGCTCAGATTCCAGAGTCCGCTGTTCGAGAAGAGAACACGGTCAAACACGTGGTAAAGTGGAGGACATTGAAAGAACCCTATGGATGGCCAGGGATACGACAAGAAACCAGGGTCAGAAGATTTTCGCCTTAGAAGCCATGTTAGACCATCAAATGAGGATGTACCAGGAATTTCAGGAAGGCTTCTTAAAAATGGAAATTGCACAACTAAAACTTGAGACTGAAATTAAGCAATTACGTCAAGGACGTAGCTGATCTTAAATTCACATGTATCGTTGTTGTGTCTACTAAACCGAATAGTATTTGGTTAGTATTTCCGGTATTTTCCAATAAGCCTGAAACTTTCAGAATTTGTAATCGATCTTTAAATCTATAACAACCTCCTTTTGTTATATATTTCTGTTGAGAACAAATTCTTTCTATTATGTCTTACTATAATGCTATGCATGCATGTATTGACTACTCATAAACTCATACAAAATCCCACCATTTGTTACTATCCTTAATAGACAAATGGCTCCACATAAACCAAATTATACCCGAACACAATAAATATCACTTTCCCTTTTCCCCAAACCTAGTCAACCGACCCACTTGTAGCACAGTAAGTAACAGAAACTAGGACCATTATTGTCAACAAAGGACCAAACCCTTATGCTAGGAACATAAAATCCTTAACCTACCACATGAAGCATTAATAAAAGACCTTGTATTAATTGTTTTACAAAAACAATCGATCAAGTTATTAATATCATGTTATCTTCAGTGGTTATAACCAGACTTACCAAGACATTACTTAAGATTATTATGATTCCTTATACCTGCCATAACTAGGCTATAACCATAGAATCCTCTAAGATAAATCTCGGAAGAAAACTTGATGAATGAAGAGAAAGTTGCTAAACTTCAGTTTTTCTAAATGGATTAATTTGTTCCATAAGCAGTATTATACCAAGAGTTAATCATTTATCTATGATATTAACCAGACACATCATAATTTTATGATTCTCAAGTTGGATATAACTTCGCATTGTGACCATTTGTCGGGAATAATATGTAATTACTTTATTACACGAATTATTCTAACATGGTCATTACGTGAATTCTAAAATTCATGTTTCTTGTGATATTGATAGGAGAAAACCAGCATGAGAAATACAAATACCCCACCAACACTAGTCACCCCAATGACTCCTGAAGCTATCCAAAAGTTGATAATCAACATCATTGCAACAGTACTCGAAGTAACTGCCGTAGCTCACTTAAGTAACAACAATTTGGCAATAGGAGAAAAGAAGACGGCTGTGTCTTGTAAGCATACTCCTGAAAGTTTCACGAGTTATAGACCAGCTCACCATAAAGGCCCAGAAAGAATAACCAAACCTACCATCACCCGTGCCCTAGGAATTAAGCAAAATAACCAAAAGCGAAAGCTCGATGATAGGAAAACCATCATACCCACCTACTGCAAATACACCAATAACCACGACTGCCACCGCAAGTATCTTCAAGATCGCATCAACTACCATCGCCAACAAGTTTGAAGGCAGGAAGTTGGTAGAAACTGCATCGCCACGCCTGCTAACAAAGCTGGTTACCTTCGAAAGCGACCTCTATGTCAACGATGCAAGTTGCATCACATTGGAGCTTGTTTTGTCAAGTGTGGGAGATGTCAGGGAATAGGCCACCAGACAAAGGACTGCAAAACCATGGGCAAAAAGGAACAACCATCGGCTGTGGTATGCCACGGATGTGGTGGAGAAGGACACTACAAGAGTCATTGCCCAAACTACAATACCAATTGGAAAGCTAAGACTAGTGCAAAAGAATAATAACTCATTAAGATCCTAACAATGTCCAAGGATGACACTCCTGTTAAGCAGAAGAAAAATTCTTGTAGTAGATAAATAAACTGTGGTTTAGAACTTTCTAAGTTGTAATTCCTTTTGTACTCTACCTTAGTTACGATGGATGTAACCTAAGTATAACAACTACCTTTCTACTATATGAAGCCTCTACTTCGTAATACTTCCCTAATAATCACAACCTCAGTTTCTATTCCCTTTACCCTGTTCATAGTTAGTATGTAGCAAAACACTGTTATACCACTAGGAATTTGGTTAATATTATTACTGACTAAACAATAGACTATCACCACCCTGTAAGATTCTCACACGAACCCTAAGATTTATTTCAAGGATATCCCGTTAGTACCCTAGAAAATTCCCTAACTCATCACTATAGTGTAAACCAAAACTTTCTTATTCTTTTGAAAAAAAATAAAAATAAATAAAAATAAATAAATAAATAATAATAATAATTATGTTGTTACTTTCAAAAACAACACGTTGAACACCATCTAAAACTTTTTGAAAATACCACAGTAACTGAGCCAAACATCACATCATTTGATCCTCAATTATACATAGCCAGATCACCTATGTATAATTTAGGAAGAATCATGTCATAAATGGAACAGTTATCTTTTCAGATTTTCTAATAACAATTTTCATTCAAAAGCAAAATATTTAAACAAAATATATTGTTCATAAAATATCACTTTTGATTAAATACAATGGATGTCTATACCTACTACCCAATACCTCTAAGATAGGAAATTGACAAAAGTACAAACATTAGAAACTTAAGAATTCACAAAGATTTATGGCAAACACAAATAGTACAAATTTTATTAGAATCCACGAAAATTAATACATAGAGATATAATTAGCATCGGAAGTGCTAATGTTACAAGGATTACAATAAAAGGCATCGAATCGCTAATAGGTTGACCCGCCATAGCAACGAAGACCACCACCAATCCAACGATAGCTAGAGCCACCACGGGATGAATCACTTTGATTATCCTGTGCGATAAATACAAACGAACCATTAAACACGATACCGAGACTAGATATTAGACACTAAGACAAACAAATTTTATTTTACTAAGGATTACATAGAAAAACAACAAGGATTTATTTTAACAACCCTAGCACGAGACTATTACCCCCATAATTTGTCGACGCCAATAGCGAGAATCACAATTGGCATAAGGACCGCTAGGACGCAAACCAAGAATGCATAATCTTCATTAGGAACATACGCCAAATAAGGAACCGCAAGAACAACATACACGATTGCTAGGAATGTGATAAGGTGCGGCATTTTAAGATTTTAGTGAGAGATGTATGTTTTGTGGAAGAATGAAAATTAAAATGGAGTATATATAGGCAAAACTAGCCGTTGGAAAACACTGTTCATGACCGTTATATGTTACTGTTCATGACCGTTAGAATGCACTATTCCTGACCGTTGGAAAACACTGTTCACAGCCTTTGGATTTATTAGGTGGCAAAACATTCAAATTTATTTCATCCAGTAGGAATAAAACTAATAAAACTACGTTCTCCTTGTGGGAAACTAGAAGGGGGGTTGAATAGTTTACCGGTTTAAAAACTTCTTTTAAAAATCGTGTTTTAAAAGTATGCTATTGGAAACTTTGATTCGAACTCTATGTGTAATCAATCAACACCAATATGAACTACACACTAAGCTAAGTAATAATAACAAATAAAAGTAAAGAGTAGAGTTGGAAAGATCAAACCGAGACAGAGGATTTATAGTGGTTCGGCTACGAAGCTCTTCTTCGCCCTACTCCACTCCCCGAGTACCACACTCGAGAGTTTCAAACACTATATCAACAACCTCCCTTCAGGCGGAGAAAACCGTACACGTCGCTTATCCTATTACCGACACTAAGCTAGATGTCGAGTGCTAATCTTAGCTAGCACCAATCTACCAAGGTCCACGTGACCAAATACTCAAGCCCGGTGGCTTCAAGAGATCACCAAGATCTCAACACGATCACAATGATCAACACTCACTTCACTCTACTCAACTAACACTAACCTAATGACCCTTGATCTTCTTGATCAATCACACAAGCCCAATGGTTTCAAGAGATGTTCACTATCTCTATAGATCACACTTGATCTTCACTCTCACTCATAAAAAGAAAATAAACTTGATGTATGCTAAGACACAACAAGGTTGTAACAAGTGTTACAAAAACCTATCAACTATAACTCTAGTATCTTCTTGATTACTTGAGTTCTTCTCTTGCTAATGAAGAGGGATGACAACACCTTGTATCAACTTGGATACTTGTGTTCTTCTCTTGCTAGTGAAGAGGTATGAAGAGGATCACTTGAAGGATGATTGGATCACTCTTGAAACAAAGAAAAACTAATCTAAATGAACCTAAGAAGTGAAAGGTGTGAGAGGATTTAGCTAAGGTATTTTTCTGTGTGTAAAGGGTGCCTAAAACTGTGAAAGAGGTGGGTATTTATAGGCAAAGAAAATCTGAACGTTACAAAGAAATTCTGTACGGACGGCTCCTTTAAATAACCCACGGCTCCGTTAAATTTAACGGTACCGTGGAGCCGTGGTAGACTAGGACGCTCCAAATTTTGTCTTTTCTGGTGAAAACTTATTTGGGGAAGGTTGGAGCTGATTTTGGGGGGAAAAATAGCTGTTGTGATTATCAAACTAATTTTTCCATTAAAACATTTCTTAATATTTCAAAAATAATTTGTCATGTGTATTTTTGAAAAAATGTTTTGTCCCATTTAAAATGTGAATTTTCAAAACATAAATTCACTTCTTTGATCACTAGTTCAAGTTGTAACTCTGTTCAAGAGTGATTTGCGTAGAAACGGGATCTTCCGATTAAAAACTTGTTTACGTTAATTTTAACGTATCGTGATTTCACATTTTGTCATCCTCAAAACGTGAAGTAATCGAAAGATATAAATAACGTTTTTAGAACATTATTTGCATCAACAATCTCCCCCTTTTTGATGATGACAAAATATAAACTCATGTTAGGTTAAAATTAGTTTTAACAAGTTTTTAATGAGTTTACTCCCATTTCTCCCCCTTTTTGTCAAATCAAAAAGGTGGCTAAGGCTCCCCCTTGATGTGTACTCCCCCTCATTTGGAGAACACTAAGGAATCGAGCAATGATTCGTGCTACAAAACAAGGTTAGACGACAAGTATACAATATCTAACAAGTAGCACATTTGACAAATATCCAACCACAAAAAAAATATGGCTAAGTAGCCAAAATGAAAAGCCCATTTCATAAATATAAAATAAATGTCATACATAAGTATGACTACAATAGGAAAGCAAATTAAACTAACAAAAAGACACATAAACATCTAAAGTAACATGAGGCTTCTAGATTTGCTTCCAACTTCAAAAGGTTCCTAATCATTTATTGGATGGACTAAACATAACCATGTTTAGTTTGGGCTATTGTGTGGTGGAGGTGGTGGAAGTATGATGGGTCCTATGGGTGGTGTGAGGAGGTGTTCTAGGTATGAGAACCTAAAGTTAAGCTCATCTCTAAGGTTCATGATGAGTTCAAGGTTGTAGTTGCAACAAGGGCAACTCAAGGTATGTGAGTGAAGGGGATAAAGGATGGGATAACCCATTAAGGGTTGAGGTGATGGTGATAGGGAAGGAGATGATGTGTAGCTTCCAAACTCAAGTGGAGTTATTGGTGATAAGGTGAGGGTGAGAGCTAGAGGTTGTGGTGATGGTAAAAGTGATGAGGGTGTTGTGTTAGTTCCCAATTCAAGGGAAGTTGATGGTGATGAGTTGAGTGTTAAGGCTAAAGGGTGAATGGGACTAGGTTGAGATGAGTGTGTGTTGGTTCTTATTGTGGAGGATGAGGATATGGGTTTGTTAGAGATTGCCTTGGATGGAGCTAGGGGTGTAGTGAAGGAAGATGATGATTTGGTAGAGGTTATGGGTGTGTGGGTTTCATCTTCATCATCTAAGGTGAGATCAATGAATGCAATGTCATTGTTGATAGGTTTAGTTGATGATTGAGGTGTGTCAATACTCTTGATCCATTGATCAACTAGAGTAGTTTGGTTGGTTGGTTTGATGTTGAATCTAGGTTTCTTGAACACTCTTGATCCCATGATGGTTGTGTGGTGAGTGTAAAGGTGTAAGGATGGGTGTAAAAATGGCAATGCATGATGTTAGCTTAAATAGCCAAATCATAAGCATGCAAGGTTGAAAAGGATGTTTAATTTGGGGATTTGGGTGCATGTAAATCAGGTTTTGTTTGCAGTTTTTCAGGAAAAGAAAGTCAAAAAGTGAAAGAGAATTGTTAAATTCGTCTTCCAGAGGCACGGTACCATTAAAGGTACGATGGCACCACTAAATTTAGTGGAGCCGTGGCCTATTTAATGGAGCCGTGGGCTCTTTTGACCTTCTTTCCAGGTCTGCAGGTTTTAGGCAGCCTAAATGAGGAAATTTCTAGGGAATCCATTGGCTGCAAATCTCAAAGCCTCAAATTACTAAACACATAATATTCCTAAAGCTAGTTTCAACTAGCAACTAACATGATCATGTGATCATCTATGTATTTAGGCAACTATTAAGCATGCATGAATTCAAGCATTTTTAACATCTAGTGCATGTAATAAAATAAGCTAACATGCATGATTTAGGCAAGATAAACCAACATGAGGATTAATTAACAAGAGAATTAATCATGTTCAAGTGTTAAAAGGAAACACATCAAGCTAGTTAATGTATTAAGCAACAATGCCACAAACTATTAGTAGTATTTTAATCATAATACTTATATTAATAATACTACTTAAGTTATTTCCATCTAATCCTTTCTTTTTCCCAACTTCTTAATTTTGTTCCCAAGCCCTTTGATTGCCTTGCCGATGGACTTGAATCCCCCGATAGTTTGCTCATGCATCTCCACTTGTCTATTATATATTGTAGTTTGCCTTCTCATCACGTGGGATAAATTTACCATCCCATTTTCGAGGTCAGTTGTACGTCAAAATGATGAGGTATCAAGGTTGTCAAAGAAGGTGTCGGGAGAGGGATTATTAGGACGAGACGTTCCTTCTTCATTCACCTCATCATCATCCTCATCCATGGGTTGAGAGGACGAACTGTGACCGAATGAGGAGGAAGAATGGGGAATATCGGAAGTGGATTTACGACCACGTTTGGACCCTTTGTCCTTACGTTGCTTTGTACGACGTTGTGGTCCACCAAGTGGTTTCATAACCGGATTGACTAGGACATAGTCGACATCATTGAGAGATGGGTAGGTTTGTATAACCCACCTGAATAAACGAGAAAGCAACATGCCATATGGCATGAGCTCATCGGAATGACCATGAATACTGGCCATCCGTTTGACCATGTAGTATGCGAGGTTGTAAGGTTCCTCGATACTAAGATAGTAGAGCATGTGGGCAAGACTTGCCAGAACGTGATCACGGTTGCCTGCAAGGCTTAACGCGTTCTCACGCAGAAGAAGTTCCCAATTTCTAATATCGAGACAGAGCTCTTTGAGGTATATTTTGTTTGGGTCGAGATAGACAATGGAACCATCACGTTTTTGATACGTGTTGGTGACTCGAGGGATTTGGATTACTTGTTTAATTACTTCAATGTCGGGAATTTCGGTACAATAGGCACCTTCGTTCTCAAGATTGTAGTAAAGAGACTCTAGAGAATGGTCTTTAGTGAATGCACACTGACCATATGAGGGAATACCGAGAATGTGACCAATCTCGGAGACAGACAAGATGATATTTTGGTGTCGAATCCAAAATTTAAGAAAGACGTTTCCGTCAAGATCGGTGTAGGTACGGACACGACTATAGAACTCGAGAATAAAACGAGGACAGACTTGATCGTTTATTTTGTATAAACAATCGAACTCGATAGAAGGAAAACAGGCACTGATGTTGTCTGTCGTGACATAGAGTGCGTCGACTACACGCCCTTCGTGTATGTATCGATTTTGGACTTTTGCGAGATAGGCTCTTTGCTCATCAGGAATGTTTAGATTTTCAAGAGTACTAAGAATGTATGGTTTGGTATCTTGATAATCATTTTGAGGCATTATTTGTCTACAAAAAAATATTTTTGTATATGTTAGTTCGTTGCATTTTTATGATTACACTTCTAGTGTGTGTGCCTAAATGCAAACAATGTGGAGGTGCGGCAATCTCGACTCTAAAATTATTCTAAAGAGATTACCCAAACGCTCCTAACTTCACTTTTGCTCTGTCAAATATGTCGAACAATACATATCAATTATGTACTTCGAGCCATATTTGAGAGTTCATGTATGCATGCAAAAACGTTTTTAATTTGCATCAACAATGCATGAAAAAGGTTTCATGATCCTAGACTTGTGAAGTTTTTCGAAAAATGATCGAATTGGGGTGTTTGGCAAATGCCTCAACATGGTGCCAACAAGCTTTAAGATTGAAAAGATTTAATGCAGAACGTTCCTAATCCAATTTTAATCATCCTAAACATGATTCCATTGCAAATAATCAATCATAATCCGAATTTAGTGATTAATTTCGGATTAGGTTTTGCAACATAAATGGGTTTTTGGAAATCCTAGGTTTAGGGAATCATGTGAATGCTACATTGTCTAATCCTAATCTTAATTTCACAAGGGTTCAATTAATTTTGAAAATCCCCAATTCGGATTTATACTCAAGAACAAACCCTAGACTCAAATTAAAAGAAATTAAGAGTGAATTACTTACAATTGATGATGTTGTGGTTAGGATTTGTTAATTTCAATGCCTCAATCGTGATTTGCAAAAGATTAATTGAATTATGGTGTTATGGTTCGGTTTTGACAGCAAGTGGAAGTGGTTTGTGTGTTTGGAAAATTTGTGCAGAAGAAAATAGTAACTGGGCGCGTTTATCAGATGCACAGCTCCACGGTTCCACTAAACATTAGTGGAGCCGTGGCTCTTTAGTGGAGCCGTATGTCTGATGGTCCAGTTTTTCTTCTGTTTTGACTTTTGGCTGATTAATCTTACTTATTTAGTAAGACTTTTTTACACGAGAAAAAAAAAGTTTATACCTAATAAACTTTTTGACGAAAGATGATTAAATGGGATGACCGGAAATGACCTTAGTGTTTCCGAGGAAATTGACTAAGTTGTCATTGGATGAGGATTTACTTCTAGTATTTCCCGTGAAATAAATACAAGTTATGAGTTGGGTTTAGGAGGATGACCATAATATTTCCCATGAAATATTTAATTAGTCGGAGTACGCGACACAAGGAATGACTTGATATTTCCCGTGAAATATTCATGAGTCATGTGACGAGTGAAAATATGACTTAAAAAGTCATGGGCGATTTGTAGAGAATGACTTCAATGTTTCCCGCGAAACTTTCGAGAGGTCCTAGAAGGGATGAAAGGTTATGAGGTATGACGTGACGGATGACTTTAATATTTCCGAAGGAATATTCAAATAGTCATGAGCGGGATGAGAGGAACGACTTGAAAAGTCATATGACGAGATGCGAGGAATGACGTTAATATTTCCAGTGAAATATTACGAAGTCATGAGATGAGGCTTAGGGAATGACTTGAAATATTCAAGAGTCATGAGTCGAGAATAAGATGGATGTGTGAGATGACTTCAATATTTCCGGAGAAATATTCAAATAGTCATAAGAGGGGATGAAAGGTTATAAGGTATGACGCGAGGGATGACTTTAATATTTCCATAGAAATATTGAAATAGTCATGAGCGGGATATGAGGAATGACTTGAAAAGTCATATGATGGGACGTGAGGGATGACATTAATATTTCCAATGGAGTATTAAGAGGTCATTTGACGAGAATGTAAAGGTTAAGGTGAGAAGAGATACTTTTCAAAGAAAAGATTTCTCTTTCGACGTTATCATGACAGAGGAGATGTCTTTCCGCGAGGAGATGACGTACTTCGACGAGCTTCGTTCATGAGCAAACTATAGGGTTCCCGGACAAGTCTAATGGCATCTTGACTTCTACTCTTCACAGGGAGTTGTCTCATCTATAGTGTTTGTTGTCATGCCTTTCCGGCGCTTGCGTACTCGACTTCGGTCGTGGAAATAGCAAGAGTATTTTGTTTCTTGGGAAACCAAGAAGTTTGTTAACAAACCTATGAATGTACAAACATTGCTCTTTATGCCTCAATCCACATCAACTCTCGCATTATCAGAGTTGGTATAGAAACATTTTCTACAACCGTCTCCTTGAGATATCGTAGTCTCAAGTGTTTAGTATCTTCAATGCATCGTATGATACATTGAACACTTTGATGTAAGAAGTTTTGGGACACTTCTTACAAGTGGGCACAAAGCCAACACTATTCATGATAATGGACCTACTTGCCGTTAGGTAAACTACTTTACCTATTATGCCCCTAACCTAGTTATATCCGTTCACTCACCTTCTTCGTCTCTTGTGAGTTTCGCATTTGCGGATATGGGCGTTATTGTCAATAAAGACTATTGCTTAAACTATGTATCTCATACATATAGTATACATAAGTTTAAAGGGATACTTAATTTAGGCAATATTACATATGTGCAAGGAAGGAAACTTGATTCACTCATGAATACTTAATTCAAACTTGTCACGCATGATCTTAAAGCGATCATCGAACATTTCTGGACAAGTTGAATTTGACATGATGAGATGTTAATAGAGTTTCTGTGTTATAGTGCCTACCATGTTAGATTCTAACTACACTATTTCATGCCAAACATTACTACTAACAAAGGGTGTTTTAAGAAAGCGTACCTGTGCCTGAGGTGTTTGCTCTTAAAACTAGAAGACTAGGGTACCTTTGTTGAATGTTAAGCATGAAAGACACGACTTGACTATTGCGTCACCGAATTTGCTTGATAACGCATCATACTCCTTTTGTTAGACTCCAAAGTTTATTTACACTCATGTTTTCCTAGCAAAACAAATGTTCAAACATCTGGTCCCCAATATCTCATGGATCCAAATTTGTTAGAGTTAAACATCCTACGCATTTGTTGCGTTAGTTTAGGATGTGAGAATGGAGGACACATTTCCCATGGTAAGTAACTTTGTGGTGGACGATCATTCCAAGTTATGGGAATGTTACTTGGATGATTTTGTCTTCTAAAGTTACCTCTCGGTAGAGGAGTTCTAGACCAAGGTTTGGGAGAGTTTACCTTTCTAGGTGAAGGAGTAGTTGACCTAGTGTCACGCTTTACAAATCCATGTTCGGGAGATGACAATGGTTTGTTAAAGCCTTTGGTTTCCTCTCTTCTTGGAGTAGACACTTTAGTTCTATTTACAACTACTTGACTTGGTTTAAGACTTAAGTTACTTTTCAGAATTGACCCAGTTTTGTCCTCAGCACCACACGGTACCACTAAATTTAGTGGTGCCGTCTGTATCTTTAATGGTGCCGTCACCTTCAGACATGGACTTTTCAGGCATTACAAATTTTACTTGTTTAGTACCACTTGTAGAAGCCTGATTTGGGTCAAATCCTAAACCCGAACGGTCATGTTCACTATATCTAATATTTTCAAGTATATCCTTAAGCTTTTTAGTTCCTTCATCAAACTTAATGATTCTTAAAGCATTTTCTTTAAGTTTTTCATTTTCTACTTGAAGACTTATACATGATCCGCATCCTAAGTCTACTTCCTTGTTTTTCTCAAGTTTCTTGACTTGATCTTTTAGTTCTAAGACTTGTAGTTCTAGTTCTTTTAATTTTAATTTTAGCTTTGCGTTTCTACCTAAGATCTTAGTACTAACTACGCATAGTTTGTTGTATTCGTCATGTAATTCACTGTCATCAATTGACGAATTATTATCACTATAATAAGAAGAGTCGGAATGTACCTCGTTAGAAGCTTGAGCCATTAGGCACGTTTCATCGTTAGGCTTCTTCTCTTCTTCTTCACCGCTATCACTCCAAGAACCTCCTACAAAGGCTCTTTGGTTGTTAGATTTTGGTGGCTTAGGACATTCTCCTATGAAGTGATTAGGATCTCCGCATCTATAGCATCTCCTATCACTTGTCCCTTTTCTTTCATCATGATTTCTTTGGGATGACTTCTTCTCATCGCGAGATTGTCTAGGAAATCTACCTTTCCTCCTAAAGAACTTTCTAAAGTTCCTAACGGCTAGTACGTACTCTTCATCTTCACTACCGAAACTCGAACATTCCTCATCACTAGACTCCTTCTTGGCTTTTAATGCTAGAGATCTAACTCTCTCGCTTTTGCCTTTGACAATGTCAGAGTCTTTCTTGATGATCATCTCGTGAACTTTCAAGTTTCCTATAAGTTCATCGAGTGACAATGCCGCCAAGTCCTTTGACTCTTCTATGGCGGTGACCTTTGCTCTCCATTTAGGATGTAGAGCTCTAAGAAACTTCCTAACACAGTTCTTACTAGAATAACCTTCATCAAGAGCTTTAAGACTAGTGATAATAGTATTAAATCTAGCAAAAGCATTATCTATTGACTCATCCTCCGAAATGGAGAATTGTTCATATTGTTGAACAAGAAGATCTATCTTGTTCTCTTTGACTTGGTTATTACCTTGGTGAGTGACTAACAAGGTTTTCCAAATATCTTTTGCCGTATTACACAAGAAAATTCTTTCAAACTCCTTTTTAGGCAAAGCATTATAAATCATCATTTTAGCCTCATTATTTTTGGCTAATTTCCTTTTTAGTTCATCACTTTGTTTATCATAAGAAACTATTTCATCCTTTTTAGTTTCCGGATTCTTTTGAATAGGTTGAAAGTCACCCTCGGTAATAACATGCCAAAGATCAATGTCTTTTGATTTCAAATACGTTTCGAATCTTGTTTTCCAATAAATAAAACAATCGGTTTCGAAAAGTGGTGGTCTTTGCATAGATTGCCCTTCTAGATATTTGTCGGAATCCATTGATCGATTCAAGTTTTAAAATACAATATACTTTAAAATCTTGACTGACGTGGCTCTTGATACCAATTGTGGGAAACTAGAAGGGGGGTTGAATAGTTTACCGTTTTAAAAACTTCTTTTAAAAATCTTGTTTTAAAAGTATGTTATTGGAAACTTTGATTCGAACTCTATGTGTAATCAATCAACACCAATATGAACTACACACTAAGCTAAGTAATAATAACAAATAAAAGTAAAGAGTAGAGTTGGAAAGATCAAACCGAGACAGAGGATTTATAGTGGTTTGGCTACGAAGCTCTTCTTCGCCCTACTCCACTCCCCGAGTACCACACTCGAGAGTTTCAAACACTATATCAACAACCTCCCTTCAGGCGGAGAAAACCGTACACGTCGCTTATCCTATTACCGACACTAAGCTAGATGTCGAGTGCTAATCTTAGCTAGCACCAATCTACCAAGGTCCACGTGACCAAACACTCAAGCCCAGTGGCTTCAAGAGATCACCAAGATCTCAACACGATCACAATGATCAACACTCACTTCACTCTACTCAACTAACACTAACCTAATGACCCTTGATCTTCTTGATCAATCACACAAGCCCAATGGCTTCAAGAGATGTTCACTATCTCTATAGATCACACTTGATCTTCACTCTCACTCACAAAAAGAAAATAAACTTGATGTATGCTAAGACACAACAAGGTTGTAACAAGTGTTACAAAAACCTATCAACTATAACTCTAGTATCTTCTTGATTACTTGAGTTATTCTCTTGCTAATGAAGAGGGATGACAACACCTTGTATCAACTTGGATACTTGTGTTCTTCTCTTGCTAGTGAAGAGGTATGAAGAGGATCACTTGAAGGATGATTGGATCACTCTTGAAACAAAGAAAAACTAATCTAAATGAACCTAAGAACTGAAAGGTGTGAGAGGATTTAGCTAAGGGATTTTTCTGTGTGTAAAGGGTGCCTAAAACTGTGAAAGAGGTGGGTATTTATAGGCAAAGAAAATCTGAACGTTACAAAGAAATTTTGTACGGACGGCTCCTTTAAATAACCCACGGCTCCGTTAAATTTAACGGTACCGTGGAGCCGTGGTAGACTAGGACGCTGCAAATTTTGTCTTTTCTGGTGAAAACTTATTTGGGGAAGGTTGGAGTTGATTTTGGGGTGAAAAATAGCTGTTGTGATTTTCAAACTAATTTTTCCATTAAAACATTTCTTAATATTTCAAAAATAATTTGTCATGTATATTTTGAAAAAATGTTTTGTCCCATTTAAAATGTGAATTTTCAAAACATAAATTCACTTCTTTGATCACTAGTTCAAGTTGTAACTCTGTTCAAGAGTGATTTGCGTAGAAACGGGATCTTCCGATTAAAAACTTGTTTACGTTAATTTTAACGTATCGTGATTTCACATTTTGTCATCCTCAAAATGTGAAGTAATCGAAAGATATAAATAACGTTTTTAGAACATTATTTGCATCAACACTCCTGAATACCAAATGGAAATTCCTAGACAACCCTTTTTCGAATAAAAGTATAACCAAGGACTGATAGCGAAACGATATTATTGGATTTAAAGGACATGAAAACAAGATAATATTATATATAATATTATTTTTAAACTTTAGGCATTTTAAGCATATCAAACTCACATCACCTATCAAATCGTTATACGATTTCCCATTCTCACATTCACTATCTGAATAAGTTAGAAATCTAAGCCCAACACTTTTTATGTTTCACTTTTCCCAACATCTCAACCAACACAGACTGAATCTCGGGACGAGATTCCCTCAACGGGGGGATACTGTAACCACTGTAAAAATCCCACATTATAATAAACTATCTTACAGAATACTTATCCATTTTCTACGTATATTTATTATTATTTTTTTATCTGATCATAACTACTATCTAATGTGACGCAACTCACATCCTCGATAAACGTGCTCTCACACGGACCATCATCAACTTACTTAATGTTTATTTTTATATAAACATTTATAAAAACATCCTACGATATACCATTTGCCACTTTACGTTAATTCGTTAACAAACGTACAAACTAAATATTTCTTATCTGTTATAATTTCCACGAAACCCTAAATTATTATAACAACAATTATGAATAACTAAACCCTAAAACACTAAAGTACAACTCATTTAAACTAATGTACAAGTTACTAAAGCACAGAAACTCTAAAAATCACTTTAACTCCCGATAAAAACCCTAATTTCATTAAACTGTGATTTTATGTAGTAGAATCACAAATAATATATAAATAACTTTTATAAATATAAATGTACAAGTCTTTCAAGACAATGTACAAGTCATTTATACATAAAAACTAAATATTAATAAAAAGCCTATTATAACCTTAAATGTATTCATTTTAAAGCACATTGTCCAAGTATTTCATGCACTAACTTTAAAAATAAATTTCCTAAACTTATTAAATATAAGTACAAGTCTCTAAACCTAGTGTACAAGTGTTCAATTCACAAAAGCCAAAAATCTCATTTATATACTTTTAAACTTAATAAAATTAACATATAATTAATATAACTTAACCAACCATTAAAAATATATTTTCCATATTGCTTACACTATATTACAACCCTATTAAGCTCATGGTGCAACTCCTTAAAGCACAACATGATTTCATTTTCTTCTCTATACAATTCGATACATATAGCAAATAAGTAAACCCTAGATTTTTATTTTAATCAACTAATACTTACTTCAAACCCTAAATCTAACTTGTTACTTTCCCTAAACCCTAAGTACAACATGCCATAGCCTATGTACTACCCTCCAAAGCCTATTCGATCCTCATTTCATTTCCCTAGTTCAAACCTAACTAGATTTAAACCAAACTAACTCTTTACTAAAAGTAACTTATACACCATGAGTTCACTACTAGGTAGAAAACTTGTACACACCAACATGTTCCATAAATCTTCACTTAGGTAGGTAGTTTCTTTGGTCAGAAATCAAAACACCTCACCAACATCTCCTAACCTCACGCCACTCTCCCTCCTCCTCACACTTGTCTTCAAATACCCTAAACCACATCACTATGTTCCCTTAATCCCCTAACAAGGTGACTTAACACCTTGGAAACCCTAACTTCTTTTCTTCTATAATAGCGATCCAAGCATTCCCATTTTATTCACCATAATTTCGAACCACCTCAAAAACAGCCACACCCATTTAACCACTGATTAAGCAGCCCAAGTAGAAGCTAAGAAATATCTTGGAAAGGCCTAGGAGAAGAAAAACCTTCGGTGATCCATTTCCAAAATATATCGCCAAACATTTTCCCATAATCGAGCTAGCAACCAAGTAAGCAATCTAAACCTTTGTCATTTCTTTTGAAAGCTTTAAATACTCATAAAAATGATACACAATAAGTTGTGATAGCTAACTAGATCGAAAACAATTTTTTCTTTCTTTTTCCTCTCTTGTCGAACAAAACCAAACACACCTATATATATATATATATATATATATATATATATATATACTAGTTTCTAAGCCCGCCCGATGGGCGGGCATGACTTATGATTATCGTTAAAAAATTAGTTAATGAAAAATAAGATATAAACGTACCAAATTTTTTATTGAATGCATTAAGAACGAAAAGAAATAAACGGTTATCGAATATGAGGGAAAAAAAGATCCAATATATATATATATATATATATATATATATATATATATATAATATATATATATATATATATATATATACATATATATATATATAAATATATATATATACATATATATATATACATATATATATATATAAATATATATATATACATATATATATATATACATATATATATATACATATATATATATACATATATATATATATATATACATATATATATACATATGTATATATATATATACATATATATATATATATATATATATATATATATACATATATATATATATACTAGTTTCTAAGCCCGCCCGATGGGCGGGCATGACTTATGATTATCGTTAAAAAATTAGTTAATGAAAAATAAGATATAAAAGTACCAAATTTTTTATTGAATGCATTAAGAACGAAAAGAAATAAACGGTTATCGAATATGAGGGAAAAAAAGATCCAAAGTAGTACACAAGAAAAATGTATCAAAGCATAGCCCGTTCGATGGGCGGGTATGACTTATGAATATTGTAGGCATATTTTTCTATAACAAAAGAAGGGTGGTAAATAATTGTAGGCATATTTTATAGTTTTGCATAATAGTTTTTATGGTTTTTTTCATGGACATATATAATTATATACGTGTTAATTTTGTTCCAATATTTAGTGTATTTTTTTACAAACAATAGATATGTCAAATACATTATAAATAGTTAGAGTGTTTGCAATATTTATATGTGTAATATAATAAGTTAACGAAAGAACAAAGTATCAAAGCATAGCCCGCCCGATAGGCGTGCGAGCATTATGAATGTCGTTGAAAAACTTTAGTTACCAAAAATAAGTTATAAACATAGTATTGTGAACGACAACATCCAAACAATGTAGTTAGATTATTTGGCTATAATGAAATAAACATCCTCATTAAAACACATGTCATCACTTACCTAGTGAATGAACAAAGTGGTAATGGCAAAAAGATTTACTCGTATTAGTTATATCATTGCTAAATGGAAAGATAAGAAAAAAAAACTTCTATAACCATCAACGACACATTAATATAGCAAAATGGTACCTTTCACATTGTCGAGAACAATATACTATAACCATCCACATTCCCTCGAAAACATACATGTGTAACAAAAAAAAAAGAGGAATGCATCAGTTAAAAATACACTACATAAAACATTTTTTACACAGATAAAGAGGACTATATATCTACTGATCTTTATGCATTTTCCGTAGACCAGGCCCTCCAATGTTCAACTGTGCTGCAGTACGAATAGAGTCAAACATGCCGTAATCCAGTTTGGTGGCGTACGCGATGGCTACAGGAGGATGAGTGACCCTCATAGGGTTACAATCTTGATCAAGCAGCAGGCGATCGCCGTCACTGACACTGACAAAAAAAGCATGTTATGACTTGTTTCTTTCAACAAATTTACTGATATAAACACTTATAAATTTATAATATCAATTATGTTTAGTAATATCTTGGAACTCACCTCACTCTAGATGTCGAGCAGCAGAATAATATCTTCATGTGAATGTCAATTACTTGAATCAGATTTTGCATGTTATATATGATATATCCAAAGTATTCTAACTGGATTATATGAATTTCTAACAGGTTTATGTTCCCAAACACATTTCTAAGAATGAGAAATTCAAGAATAAGAAACACTCTAATAGTAAACAAATTTAGCAAACATCGAATTAGTCTAAAACCTAAGATGACAAATATAGAGAATCCTCTAATAGTAAACAGTACCTGCAACCAATGCTCTACATTTGATACAGTATCCTCTACATTTGTTGCAGGTTGCAGGTACTGTTTACTATTAGGTACTGTTATGATCACGAATCGTCTGTAAATGGACAAGCTTTGTACCTGGCCTGTTGTTCTCATGAGAGTAGGATGCTCCTTAAGGAGAGACTGCTCTTGAGACGCACCAGCCTCTTCAAGAATTAAATCTTGCTTTGTCAAACTCCCTGAAATCGTCAAGCAGTGATGCATGTTCTTAGGTCATAAAAGTTTATAGCAAATAACTAACAATGATGTTCAAGCGCGAATTAATTTTTAATCCTTTACGAATTACTCATATATATTATTAGAAAAAATCAATGAAGCTCAATATTAGATATACCAAGAATATTTGAAGACTTATTTTATTGATATGTTCTAAGGATGAACAAAAAAACTATATATGATCTATGTCAATATTGAGCCAATTATATGATGAAGGGCCGAAACAAAAATAAAGTTACCTGACTGAGATCATGATGAATTTCTTGAAAATGATTCAATGTATGAGAAAATATTCCTGATCCACCAGATGACACCAATGATTGCATATGTGAAATGAGGGACAGGAAAGACTGCAATGATAAAAGTGAAAAATAAGTTGAATGCAACCGTAATGCTTTGGCCTGCTGACCGTGTTTCTAACGGGAATATCTCGCTTGGCCACGTTTCAACATTTCATGGACTCTATTAAGCTTCAACATTCGCCAGTGATGAGGTACATTCCCACTGTTACCAACTTTTTCCTTGCCCCACGCACCACCACTGTAGGCCCAAGCTCGTCCCCCGGTATGGGATTTAGCTGTCATACCCCATGATGAAGTCAACTTTGACTGTAAATCCATGCTCATAGAAAAATATCTTGTGACACCTAAAGCTTGATCAATAACTGAAAGTTCATCTTCCGTTTCCTTCTCACAAATGCAACCAGATTGTTCAATGTAGAAATTCTCAATGACATACAAACAAAGTGATACCCGTTGAACATAGACTTTAATGCTAATATCCATATCCCTATCGTTATTGTTATTGTTATTCCATCCAACTCCAACGGTAGCTGCATCTTGCACACCATCTGAATCCTTAAAGATTGATTCATCAAACAGTTCCTCACTAAAAGATTCCTGCTTTACGTTACTCGACAAAAGATCGGTATCAGAACCAGCATTAGAATCACTAAGATTGTTTTCGGTTTTCTCTTTTAACGATTCTTCAAATTCAAATTTCCCATCTAAAATGGCTTGAACTGTATCAACTTTTAATTTGCAACGCTCCAATTTCTTGCGCATTCTATACGGACCTTCGATTGGGCAAAGCTGCCATTCAGGCTCTTCATTTGAAACTGACCTGGGCAACGCAAATATACCTTGCTCATGTATAAGTTGCTGAAGATGTATTTGCCACTCCCTCTCAGCATGGAGTACCCATCCATACTTATCTTGATGCGTAACTCTCAATTCAGTAGACATTGCATCACGAACCAACTCCAATGCAATTATCCATTCATTGACCTGCTCTCAATGTCTCTGATCCAACTTCATGGAATCCCTTGATTTTCTACCAATCTCTTTCTTACGACTGACTATCCATACCTTTGATTCGCACTCCCGAAAACTTCACTGACCCAGCAACATACTGAACCCACATAATAGCCGCACATTGCTCAAAAAGTCAACACGCTTCCCCATCAGGTTACCTCTAATCCGACCCTCTTTTGCCTTGACCCTACTGCATATGGATTTGATAGGACGACCTGAATGTTGTGTAGCCTGCGGGATAGCCAGAACTCAATAAGATTAGAATATAACAATAGTACAATCTATGTATAATGTGACATGACTGGAAGCGTAAGTATACCCTTGGCTGACCCGGAAGCTCGTTGTCAAAATATGCAGCAATATGAAACTGCAGTAACTGAGCAAATTCAGAGATTATGTGAGCAGGAGCTCCATTACATTCTTGCCTTCTCAGGTTCTCATTGTGTCTGATTATCATAGCCAGCTGATGAGTCAAATCATCCTGTTTCAGGGTTCGGTAGAATACAAAAAATTTAGATGAAGTTCACCAAGTTAAGCATTTTTCATATACTTATTATCATCGCCAGATGATGAGTAAAGTCATCCTTAAAATTTTTATCTCTACTGATACAAATGTGTAAGAGAGAACTAGCTAAAGAGTAAATGGGTCAAAATAGGTATAAAAGATGTGTATTTCTGGATTCTAAATTTCTAATGCATACAACCTACAAATCCAATTTCAAAGAATCCCTTATTTCATAAAAATGAACATTTTTTAATGCTCAAATGAAACTGCTTATTTCAGTAACGGGGTGTTTGGAATTGCTTCTTTAAGTGTGAAAAGCAGCTTCATTATAACGGAGTCAATCATTAAACAAAGTGAAGTACAATTTTGATCAAGGGAATCATATATAGCTTCTTGTAGTGTGCTGTCAAAAATAGAATGCATCTGTAGAAAAACATGTTTTAGTATTAAGAAATGCGCATTTGGTAATCATATATTATCAGTAATTTATACTAATCATGGATCAAACATGCACAATAACAGTCGATTGAGATGTGGTTAGTGTGGTATCGGAAGGAGGCCCGTTCTCATTTGAATCAATTGGAGATGTATGACTCACGTCAGACTAACACCCCTAGCCACATACTTCCAAACAAATTTAAGAACGTCCGAAATTTCAAATGTAAGTTGTAATCCACATTATTTGGAATAGAAGTTACATACCTCAAATGGAGTTGGAGTAGTTACGTTGCATGTAAGGTGTCTTAGCAGAAGTTTATCAAATCCAAAAGGCAATAGTGGCAGAGATGCTTAAGGCCCATCATGAGCTGGTAGCTTCTCTTCTGAATAAGGTTGGAAATACGTAATCCTCCCGTCTAACAATGGAAGCTTTGTATCTACATCAAGGACCTCTATGACCTCAGTATATATTTTCTTTCTCTAGTCTTCTCTATTTAGATATTTATGTGTGTCTATGATTGCATTGCGTGTACGAATCCATTGCGGAAAACTGGCGAGGTTGTAACTTCCTTCCCTCCCTCTCGGTCGATTTCCGCTGCCATATGAAAACTAATAGTTCGGTGAAATCTGTTCCTAATCCCATCAAATCATCCATAATGTTCTTGGTCAATCATGTTGAATCAACGATAAATCAGCAAATGATAACTCATTAAAGAGAGTGATAACTGGCTTAAACTTATACATGTAGATTTAACAATATCTAGAAGAAAAATTACAAACATTCTGAAAGTAAGGGATGTTCATTAGTTCTTTAAATGCATGCGTAGTAAATATTGCATATTAGTATAGGTAATTGCAAAAACTAATCACTTCGGAAACCCTCTTTGAAAATGTCTTTATAATTTATAAAAAGCTACTAATACATATGCATATGTGGGGGCATGGATCTCAATATAGAAGAGGTCCAGAATCCGTGAGGGGAATACAACCAACAGTCATGCTAAGACTACCACGCTACTTTGTGCACCAAGCTGCCATAACAACATCGACCACCCAAGGGCTAAAACCGCTCAAAGGTTTTAGAATCCTTTCAGACACGTTACAAAAGAAAGCATGGGATCAAGCCATTTAACAGCATATTATCAAGATCTAATCCCATACAAATAGTACTCACATTTCAATCTTCACCCGATTAATCAGTAACTTGCGCGAACTATTGATCCATATATCAATCCCTTTTATGAAAAAGTGAGCTCAGTAACCAACTAAGAGGGTGTTTGTTTAAGCTCATATGTGGCTTATGAGCTTATTTAATGGCTTAACGGTGCAAAATAAGCCAAAAAAAGCTTAAAAGTTACCATTTTTCACTGAGCCAGATTTCGGTAGTAAATCAAAACAATACTAAATAAGTCACACAATAAACATAAAAATTAAACAAAAAACACCATTATTTTATAAAGCTGATTAACAATAATTAAATACAATCATCAACAAAAAAGTGTACCTTTTCATCATCAATGAACTATTGCGCTTTTATAAATCCCCAATTTAGACCAAAGAACCCTAGACAAAAAGCAACAATTATTATCAAACACTTATAATCAAAATAAGAACTCATACTGTATACCTTATTTGAGATTAAAGATTCAACTTCATCATAAGAACCAAACAATTCATTCGTGATTTGGCATGAATCATATCTGAATCGAATATAAATTAATTCGATGTCTACTTAATTTTGATGAAACAGCTGAGAATAATCAAGTGAAGGAAAAAAGTCAAGTGCCAGCTAAGATCCACAAGTCTGATCTTATACGGACCGTGTATTCTGTTATTGATTCCTTTTCACGTAAGATGGACATGAATAAATTTGTTTGGGTGTTTTTTGTTCCGGAATTTTGTTGTAGGGTTTTGTGTGTGTTTCTGCTTGGTAGAAGGATACGGAATGATGGTTTTTGTTATAGGATCCTTAGAAAAATAAAAATATAGGTATATTTTTCGGATAATAATAATAATTTAATTTGATGCATAATTTATTCCTTAAATATACCTTAACAATATCAATTATTTAAGCATGACTTACTTAATTTGTATTGTAATTCACAAAAAGTGGCTTAGTCTAGTGGTTAAAGTATTTGTATGGTCATTAATGACCCAGGTTCGATTCTTGCAAATATCAAATTTTTAATTAATTTGTCCGATTTTTCCTGCAGCAAGAAATGCCAAGTGGCATAGTTTATGATTATGTGGCATAGTTTATGATTAGGTGGCATTGAGGTGGCATTTATGTGGCATTATCTACTGATGCGCGTGATGTGTCGTTGCGGTTTAGCAGTTTTAATGCCTACTCAAGTTTTAAATTTATATTTAGCCGACTTATCAATAACACACACACTTAACGAGCAGTGTACCCGGTCAGTATGAAGATAATGGTAAGTAGAGTGTCGATCACTAAGAGTGGAACGTATTATCTCGTTATTCTAATCAGTATTTTAATATCCTAACGTAAGGGGGTTTCAGCCTGAGAGACTGGCACGGTTTGTTTGCAATTAAATAATAAAATAAACCAATAGGCACGAATCAGCAAGTAGCACACACGTACACAGATAAATACTTGAGACAATAAGAGGGCTGTCCTTATGATTAAGTAGATTGTCACTTGTTTTATTGATAGCTTTATATGAAGTGTATGTAGTTAACCCTTTCTCGTTGGTCCTAATCTTATCGGCGAGTAAACCCTTAATGATTACTTATGTCTAAAAGTTATTCCTAAGTGATCAATTTAGTAATAACCGTGGGAGCCACATTATGTCCCGCAGTCAAATGCCCGCAAGCCACTAATAAACACAGAGGTTATCAATGCACTAATAAGTAGTAACCAAAGACATCAACATATAAACTTTAATTGATGGGAAAGCAAGTATTAAAGGGAGTGCAATCTTTCGTTGTCACATTACACAAGCCACCAATCCTGATGAATTAAAGTTTGCTAACACAATAAAACAAAACTACTTAATGAATTAAACACATGCAGCACCTTCTTACAGCTCTTGTATCTTTGATTTGGGTGTGTCTTGTGCTGCCTCCTTGACTGAATTCGTCCTTTGTTTCTCCTGTTCGAACTTCGGTTTTTGGTTTTTTCGGAACTTGTAATTCGTCTGGTCTACGGGGTATTTATACTTTCTGTCTGAGGGAAGATGCGGCGCATCTACTAAGTAGATGCGGCGCATGTACTTAACTTCGCGTGGGGTCCAAGATTATAATATTCAGGAATATTCGTACACCGCCAGAAGATGCGGCGTAACTCCATGATTAGATGCGGCGCATGTCCTCTTGTATCTTGGATCGTATCTGGTGATATCTTGATATAGATGCGGCGCATGTTGAGAGTGAGATGCGGCGCATCTGGAGCAGAATTGACTTGATCTTGTCCATGTCAGTAGACTTTCACTTTATGTACGTTTTGCTCCATAATTAGTCCAAAATCGCCAAGTTTCACCAAATGCTTGTTTTTACCTGAGAATTACAAAAGTAAACGATTAAGTATCAATCCTCATATATAATATAGTAAAACAAGTCAAATTAATAGGATAAATGATAGTAATAAAATGTACTTATTTGAGTTCATCAAATATCCCCCCACTTGAACTTTACTTGTCCCCAAGTAAACCTTAGAATTTCTTTTATGAAAATGTATCCTAAAAGATGTTAGGATTTATTTTTATATTTAAGCATGTATTCGTTCATTTCATAATCACACAACTAAACACTTAACGATTCAGAAGTAAAATAAAATAAGTCGATAAAAGCAAATCTAATCGTTTAACTGTCCAGTCGCGACGAATATTCTATCATAAGCTTGGCAAGTATACACATCTCCACCACTAAAGCTAAGGAGTAACAAGTCTAAAGCGGTAAAAAAGGGTTTTTAGGCTTAAGGGTTAATTATTCTTAATCACTATCGATCTCAAATTCCAGAAAAGGCGACAAAATCACAAATACATGATCGAATCCACGAACACGATACTTGCAATTGCTCAAATCCTTAACTCGAATAGGCTAAAGATAGGTCCAAACTTCACCAATAATAATATATCAAAAAGGGCGACAAAATCATAAATACATAGCCGAATCCACGACTACGATACTTAAGATTGCTCAAATCCCTAATCTCAATAAATCAAAGGTTTGGTTGGATAAAGAATAATAAAGGGCATGGATAACATTTGGGATATAAATTGGTGCAAAAATAAAAATAAACAAAACAAATAAATTAAAATCCTAAGTGTGGTTAATCACTATCCCAACCATCCCATGAATAAGACTCATATCATCGAATAACTCACGCTTTAACACTTGAAACACACGCTTTAGGTAGACACGAATTATACTCAACAAGATCTTAATCAAAGAATAAACCTTAATTGGCGTTCCCATAACTGCCAATTCCCATTCAATCCATAGATATAGTACAACAAATAGTGGTGATATCGACCACTTACATAACTTTACATAAGTTGGTTAAAACTAACTTCCAACTTTTCTTTCTTTCTTTTTCTTTTCTCATTTTTTCGAATTTTTTTTTTTTTTTTTTTTTTTTTTTTTTATACATAAACATAGATGTGTAAAATTTCACCACATCACTATAACTTTCTTTCCGGATAATTTTTCCATACTTTTCATGACTTCAGAAATAATGGTAATAGTGAAAGTAGTAAACATACGAAAAATAAACTCCAAAATATACAATATTTACTTTCACTCCAATTGCATTGTGCAATTTCTCGACCTAACCATAGATAATGAATTACGCACGCGAACACAGGTAATGTAAGGAAACACACTTTGCCTATAGCAATCAACCAACCACGGATTCTAATCTACAGGGTAGGCTAAGGTGTAAGGGTGTAACGAAACATTTTAAACATAGGTGTAAGAAACGAAAGGAATGGCTCTGAGGGTTTTTCTAGGGGTATCTTACTCTAAAAATGAGAGTAACAAAAGGGTTTATACGGGGGTTAACTAACCAGTGTAGTTAGTTAATAACACATAACATATAATAGGCTATTTGGGTGTAATCCTAGAATTTTACCAAGTTAGACAAGTCACTCCAATTATATAAATAATACTTATTATGGTGGTCTCGAATAGTATACAAGCCAAGTTCTAAAGTTTACAAGTCACCGGCACACTCATAGATTTGTGAATTTTGAAAAATCACAATTTTTGAAAATAACGTCATGTGTGCAGTTATGCAACTTAGATCTTAAACAAAAACATGCTAAAAAAATTTAAGTTTGATATATTAAGCACATTTTAAGCATAATTTTTGAAAAAGTTTAGGACAAGTAATTGTTAAGTGTTCTAATTCTCCAATCCCCCCACTTAAGTTAAACAACGTCCTCGTTGTTTGTATAAAAGATTAAAAACTGGAAATTAAAAGAATTAGAACAGAAAAACTCCCCTGAGATTTGCTCGGTATGATCCTCCATTAGTATAAGAGCAAAAATCAACTTCTTGTGGATTAGAACGTTAAAGCTTCATACTTTGATGTATCCACAGGAAATCCGGGAAACTATAATACCACCAACACTTTAAAACACACCTAAGATAAGAAAGGTTCAAGCTTTGCATAATACATTAGTAGTTAGGAAAAATAAAACTTAAAAATTAAAACTGAAAATCATCAGGTCAGTCGATGCGCCGTATCTTATGGAAGAAGATACGCCGTATCGAGCCTGGAATTAATACGGATCAGAATAAAGATGCGCCGCATCCTTAACCAGGGATGCGCCGCATTAAAAATAAACTGATAAAGAGTTTTAAAGTCGAAAATAAAAATGCAGAAAAATAAAATAAGATATGACCATTGCAGGAGATGCGTCGCATCTCAGAATTGAGATGCGCCGTATCCTCGTGCGGCCTGGACTGACTCGACACAGAAAACAGAATAAAAGATAATTCCGGGTTGTCTCCCGGTAAGCACTTGTCTTTATTCCAGAGTCTTCAAGTTAGACTCACGTTCAGCTCAGCAATAAGTCCTTGTCACGGTCCATCCTTCGTCCTTCATCCGAAAGATTTTTCCGTATATCTCTGCGACGTTTTCTTCCGTTCGACTTAATCTAGTATAACTCTTTGTCTTCACCGCAGTATATTCTTCATCAGGACCCAAAGAGTATTTGATGATTTTAAATTTTTCAGAAATAATCATGGGCGGCTCATTGTAAGGAATCCCAAGTAGTTGACACTTTCTTTTGGTGAACTCTTCCTCGTTTTTATCAACAAACTTAAAATAGGGATCCTTAATCAAATAATCATCTAGTTCTTCAATCAACGACTCATTATTATTATCATCTTGAATCGCCTCCCATTCTCTTTCCAAATCATATTGTAACCGTCGACTAAGCTTTGTGAAATCATCAAACTGTTTATGCACCCATTCCCAGAAAGTAGTATCCGATGTTCCCTTAAGTCCTTTCAAGCGTTCAATTCTGCCCTTTTCTTGTAAAGCCTCCGCCTTTTGTGGGCAGTCTTCAACATTATAGTAACACTCATAATCTTCAAAGGTTACATCGTTTCCAACCCGTCTCATCCCAATTATACTTCCCCCATTACAGGTTCCGTCACTTTTATAATCACATGTCGGCCAAACACTACTCCCGTCCTTGAAAACGAAGGGTGTACAGGTGTGATTAATGTGCGCAAATTCCCATGGTTTATCCCAAACCCATGGTACTTGATCATTCCATTCATAGTACCAGGTGTTTTTGAAATCGTCATAAGTCTTAAATCCTGGTAGTTCTCCAGTAAGCACATCATCGTCGACTTGAAGAAGGTAGTTAAATTCCTTGAACTGCTTGCACAAGGGTGTCTCATAATCGAACACATCAATGTCTATTCTGAATAACTCTTCAATGCCTTCATTGATTGTTGAATCATGAAGTGACGACCCATAATCGCTTTCTACTTCTTCGTCTTCTCCTCTCATCCAATATACCCATAATGCATCCTTAGTAGCACGATCCATGCACTTATGGTTATTAAACTTACTAGCCAACCATTCTGAAAAATCAACATCGTGAGGATCGTGGTTAACGTCAAAGCAAACCTTTCCAATCATATTCTTTTTTATCTCCATGAACTCGTTAAATTGCTTCTTAAAACTCCGAGTCAACCATGAAGTCATAATCTCCTTGACTTCATTTGCAGGGGCAAATTTCGGACTACCATATTTGAGTTCTAGCCAATCATTGAGGGAGAGGTCTATCAATCTTACCAATTTCCCATGAAATAGTAACTCCGCCAAAGCATAATTCATGTCATTATCCTGATAGTTCTCATTCAATCCCCAGTACTGTTCAGAATAAGGCATGTAAGAGATTTGGGCATTGCCTCCACCACAGCTGTTGTTGCTTGAGTCCATGTACGCAAGATAGAATTTCCCATTATCTTCTTCGATAGTAGTCCAGTTCAATCCTTCGGCTTCAATGATAGGCCATAAGAGCGACAATTCTTCTCCAGTGTACCTCACAAATACATCATAAGAGAATACCTCTTTGTCAATGTTGCATAAACGCATGAATTCCTTAAAAGCAGCTTCAAGAGGAGTCTCCCAAGAGAATAAATCTGCATCGATCATGAGTACATTGAATGAATCCGAAAACAAGCATTCCTTAGCAAGATATCCGTTAACTGACATGTCTTCCATAGCAAAATCTGTCATCCAAGGTAAAATCATCAGTAGGATTTGTTCGCTAGAAGAGAAATTAATGAATATAGAAACGGATATAAGAATAAAAATAGCTGATATCTGCAGACGATGCGCCGTATCCAAAAAGTTGGATACGTCGTATCTTAATACGTTAAAATTTAATCAGACTTTATCCAGAAAATAGATACGCCGCTTTAGAATTTATGAATGCGCCGTATCGAATTAATTAATCAAAAATCAGCTTATCTAATTAAAATTAAATGCGTCGTATTAACGAAAGTTAATGCGCCGTATTTTCGTTACGTTTTTAAAAAAAATATCGATTTTTGATTCAGAAATATGTGCCGTATCGATAGAGATCGATACGCCGTATCTGTTTAATAATTCGCAAACTGTTTTTAATTAAAATAATAGATACGCTGTATCTGCTAAAGCAGATGCGTCGTATGGCGTTAACGTTTAGAAAATTTTTTTTTTTATCGAAAACAGATACGCCGTATCTGCTAAAGCAGATGCGTCGTATTACTTTATCGCTTAGAAAAATTTTCTTATTAAAAACAGATACGCCGTATATTGGGGAAAAGATGCGTCGTATCGAATTAATTAAACGCGTTGTATTTTTTTAAAAATTAAACGCAATATGCCGTATCTGAGAGATCAGATGCGCCGTATCGTTTGATTTAGCACAGTACAACGATAGCAGAACAGAAAAATACGAAAAATAAAAACAAAAATTAAACACACAAACGAAAATAAACACACAAAAATTAAAAAAAAAAAACAATTAACACACAATACAACAAATATGCAAAATAGTACAATGATGCAATTAATCTAATAAAAAGAAAAAACTAATTAAAATAATAATTAAATTAACAGATAATAACAATTCACTCCCCGGCAGCGGCGCCAAAAAACTTGATGCGCGTGATGTGTCGTTGCGGTTTAGCAGTTTTAATGCCTACTCAAGTTTTAAATTTATATTTAGCCGACTTATCAATAACACACACACTTAACGAGCAGTGTACCCGGTCAGTATGAAGATAATGGTAAGTAGAGTGTCGATCACTAAGAGTGGAACGTATTATCTCGTTATTCTAATCAGTATTTTAATATCCTAACGTAAGGGGGTTTCAGCCTGAGAGACTGGCACGGTTTGTTTGCAATTAAATAATAAAATAAACCAATAGGCACGAATCAGCAAGTAGCACACACGTACACAGATAAATACTTGAGACAATAAGAGGTCTGTCCTTATGATTAAGTAGATTGTCACTTGTTTTATTGATAGCTTTATATGAAGTGTATGTAGTTAACCCTTTCTCGTTGGTCCTAATCTTATCGGCGAGTAAACCCTTAATGATTACTTATGTCTAAAAGTTATTCCTAAGTGATCAATTTAGTAATAACCGTGGGAGCCACATTATGTCCCGCAGTCAAATGCCCGCAAGCCACTAATAAACACAGAGGTTATCAATGCACTAATAAGTAGTAACCAAAGACATCAACATATAAACTTTAATTGATGGGAAAGCAAGTATTAAAGGGAGTGCAATCTTTCGTTGTCACATTACACAAGCCACCAATCCTGATGAATTAAAGTTTGCTAACACAATAAAACAAAACTACTTAATGAATTAAACACATGCAGCACCTTCTTACAGCTCTTGTATCTTTGATTTGGGTGTGTCTTGTGCTGCCTCCTTGACTGAATTCGTCCTTTGTTTCTCCTGTTCGAACTTCGATTTTTGGTTTTTTCGGAACTTGTAATTCGTCTGGTCTACGGGGTATTTATACTTTCTGTCTGAGGGAAGATGCGGCGCATCTACTAAGTAGATGCGGCGCATGTACTTAACTTCGCGTGGGGTCCAAGATTATAATATTCAGGAATATTCGTACACCGCCAGAAGATGCGGCGTAACTCCATGATTAGATGCGGCGCATGTCCTCTTGTATCTTGGATCGTATCTGGTGATATCTTGATATAGATGCGGCGCATGTTGAGAGTGAGATGCGGCGCATCTGGAGCAGAATTGACTTGATCTTGTCCATGTCAGTAGACTTTCACTTTATGTACGTTTTGCTCTATAATTAGTCCAAAATCGCCAAGTTTCACCAAATGCTTGTTTTTACCTGAGAATTACAAAAGTAAACGATTAAGTATCAATCCTCATATATAATATAGTAAAACAAGTCAAATTAATAGGATAAATGATAGTAATAAAATGTACTTATTTGAGTTCATCATCTACGTGTAACGCCTCCTGTTATATATAATGTAGATAAATATATATGTGTGTGTGTGTGTGTGTCTATATATATATATATATATATATATATATATATATATATATATATATATATAACAGGAGGCATAGTTTATGATTATGTGGCATAGTTTATGATTAGGTGGCATTTATGTGGCATTATCTACGTGTAATGCCTCCTGTTATATATAATGTAGATATATATTATATATATATAAATATAAATATATATATACATATATATATATATATACATATATATATATATACATACATATATATATATATATATATATATATATATATATATATATATATATATACATATATATATATATATATATATATATATATATATATATATATATATATTTTCTTGTATTATAAATCAAGGAACCTTAAAACACATAAAAGATACATTTAATAGGTTTATAATCATGATAACGTGCGTTAAAAACTGGTTAGAACAATTAAAAGCCAAGAACCCGATTTGTTTTTCTTTTCTTTTCTATCGCTAGACAGTTCCACAAGCCCAACTTTGAACAATTGTTCCGACCATTAAACGATCTCTATAAATACTGAAAATTTGCCAATTTAAAGACCACCCAGCTAGCTAATAATAGGAAAAAGAAAATCGTAAAAAGATTACTTCGTCTCAAAGCTATTCGAGTCTCTTTCTGCCTATCGCAAAACTGCATTCGAACGTACCATTTTAATTATTTCGAGCATGATAAGCTCGAAATATAAGCTAATAAGCCATAAATAAGATGTTTAATAACTTATTATAACATTCATAAAAGAGTCGTAGCAAATCGTCCCTTTTTCCTAAGCTTAATTTGCGTAAAAATGAAAATAAGGACTTCGAATGAAATACTAAAAATGCTTCGAGGGTAAATTCTGCCAAAACTCCACCTATTTTTATAACTAGGACTTAGAATGAAATCAACATAGAGTTTAAGGGGAAAACTTGCCAACTTTGAAAGATATAGTTTTATTAGGCCAAAAGTGTAAATAATCCAAAGTTATTAAAACAAGGGCTAATTGTGTCAACGACTTATAGATAAGGGTATAAAGTGTCAATTTTGAAACTATAGGGGTAAAAACTGTCATTTCACCAAAGTTGAGGGGCAAAAATTGTTATTTTATAAAAGTTCAGGGTATAAACTGTCAATATATGGAACTATAGGGGTAAAAAGCGTAATATTTTATAATTATTATTATTAATATATTTTGAGTATATATTTATAATAAAAACTAATAAATGAAATACATTTATCCCGATAGCAAATAAACGGAAACATAAAAATGAGAAATAAGATAAAATCTTATCCAACTTTTGAAGAGACTTCATGTTGTCTCAATTAAACATTTAACTATCAACCAAAAACGTTACGAAACGAATATTAAAACTTATACATATTGGAATACGATTACTGAAACTTGACATAACAACCCAGGTTGCGTGCCGGAGACGTTTATCAACTCTATTTAATTTTGTTTTCCATCCAGACTGCTAAGGTGAGTTCATAGTCCCACTTTTTATACGTTTTCCAAACTTGTGGGGAGATACATGCTACAAAACCGAACACAAGTATTTTCCTGTATGCTTTCCTGATTAATATTGCCTAAGTTACCTGTTGCCTAAAAGACCTCCTGTCATGGACCATGAATCACTTTCGGGTGAGCGCGAATATGGTAAATAGATCTATTGGGTGTGACGACCCCTTTGTGTTACAGTGACGTGACCAAATGTACTTTATTTGAGATGAATAAAGAGACCGGCAATCTCCTACTCGGAGGCAAAATTACTTCATTTAATTATGGGGTAATATACATCTTTAGCTCATAACTAATGATGATCCACAGTTAATGTTTTGCGTTTCATGAGACTTAGGGCAATATATGTAACGAACTGCAATATTACTGATTTACCTTCTACTTAGCTTGTGTTCAAACTGATTATAACTTTAAACGCTATGGATTCACTCAACCTTTGTGTTGACTTTTTAGCATGTTTTATCTGAGGTAATTAGAAGCTTGATTTGGCACGGAGTAGCTGTGGACTTTCTTATAAAAGAGTGTCCATTCTGTTATCATTCAACAAATAACGTATCTTCATCAATGAATTTTTTTGAAACTTCCCGTTGGGACCTGTATAATGTAACTCTGATTTAAATAAATGAATGATAACAATTTTATTTAAAACGTCTCTTTTCGAGTCGTTTTTTATTTTCATGACTGTGATACTTGAAGTAACACCCCAACTTATATTCCGCTGCGATTATCGAAAACGGGGGTGTTACGCCTTCCCAAAAACCTCACAATTGTTCTTAGACAAATGACGTCTCTATTAAATTATAGACTATATTTTGCTAATAACCTGTAAATCGTTTTGTCCATTTCTTTTAGCCACAAATTTTCCAAGACCCCAAAATTTACATAACTACCACTTCACAAAATCTCCAGAAATATGACCTTACTTGAAATTACCAATCATTTTATTATTAATCTACCCAAATTACCCCACTCCTTACTTACAAATCAAACGACAAATTTTCCTATTGTTCCCCAAATAATAAACCATATATTAGACGCCCCATAAAATTCCTCGAAAAATGCCTTCCATTACCACCCTCACCAGCAAATAAATCCCTGTCGATTAAACTCAACACCCCTTCACCAAGCCCAAATCTTACGTAGTCAAATCATTCATTTGTATCCCAAGTAATACACAATGAACAATGACCCCAAATTCTTGCCATAAGGTAAATTATCTGCTTCCATCCCAAGATACCCAAAGGATTACTTATAATAGAAATATGAGTATTAGGCAATCGTGCTAGTAGCAACAAGAACCAATTCAACCTAGATATCATAGAAGTTTGCCTTCCCCCCCCCCCCCCCATTACGACCTAGTTCAATAGGAAACCCACAACTCCCGACCGCCGTCAGACAACCCCACCGATTAACATCTCATCACATGCTATCTCTTTCCAATCCTGACCCATTTCAGCATCCATCTGACCAAACCTTAAAATCGATAGTTATTAGGCATATCGTAACCCCGTAGGCGACTAGAACACGTATTGACCCTATAGCAAAAGTGTTAAAGGACCGCAACGACTATATTCAGACTCTCAAGTTCCCCTTCTGTACAAGATACTGCACATTTGAACGAATGGACTGGCCGATTGATAGTAGAAATCAACATGGTTCTACCCAAAACAAAACTCTATGCGTCAGATAATCTACGTCCTACTAAGCCGACCAGTTGACTGATAGCAGCGGTCAACATCGTCCTATCAAGACTGAAATCTAGAACTACGAGACATTACCCACAAAACCCGGAAATTTTGGCAGTATCCCCGGTATACACTAGATGTCATAATGCTCCAACATAAACTTCCACGGGAGGAAAATATGTCCATAAGACTCATAAGATTCTAGCCACCAATAAAGGACCCCTCAGCAAGAACGAACGATAAATAGACCATAAAACCCTTAAGAACCCGGAGACTTACTAGCTTTGACTGATGACCTAATAGAAACCCTAAAACATCACAAAATGACCCGAACCTCTATCGTAAGAGTAAATTGTCTAGCCTATCACTAAATCCTTAGGATTACAAACTGACCTAGTACAAGGAGTTTTATCAGCACATTATTGATCACCAAAACAAACCTCGAAAGACTAATCAAACGCCATCACCCAGACTATAGATATTAGCATGACATGCTTTGATGAAGTTCACCGAAATACGAATTATCATCTCTAAATAAATAAATAAAATAAATTAAAAAAAAAAAAAATAAAAAGGCCCTCTAGGAATTCAGACTATAAGACTACGACATCTACGGTAAGACTTAGATCCTAAGCAAAAACCATTTAGAAGCCGCAAGATACTAAAGGATTACTCATACAAAGTTCTCGCTAGAAAGATATCTCCCAACATAGTGTCCGACCGACATATTCATTTCAAACCATTGACCAGACAATTTAGGACAGGATATCTCTCGAACAAGACTTGGAGTAGAACGTATATTTAAGACTATAAGTTTCGCTTGCTACTAGATTTCAAGTTTTACCAAGCTAAGCAACCAAAGTATACCCCAGGATGTTAGTAGGGATACAGACCCCATTTATACCTCCTCCTCCGTTTAAGATCTCATTCATCCTCATCTTTTATGGTGTAGATGACCCCTATAGGAAGGATAGCCCAGGCCACTCATGGTCAGCCTATTGATGCCACTATTCCAGCCGGAAATGGAGCAAATTTACTCGTCATAAATCCAGCCACGCTAGATATATTAGTTAATCATCGTGTGACAGCAGCACTAGCTGCAGCAGAGGTCAACAACACGACTACTAAGATAAGGAGTATGAAACTTAAGTACAACAGCATCCGCAATTGCACTTATCGGGAGTTCCGAAAGGCCATGACTGGAGGTCTTAAGGGAACTGAGGGAACTATTGTTGTGATTAGATGGATTGAAAAGCTGGAGGATGTGTTTTGAGCACGTAGTTGTGCGGAGAAGGATAAGGTTAAGTAAGCATCACTCACCTTCACGGATGTCGCTCATACCTGGTGGAACAGCTATTTGAAGTCCACAGGCATGGATGCCGCATATGCAATGCCTTGGGAAAGTTTTAAGGAAATGATGCGCAGAGGTATTGCTCCTACAATGAAATCAAAAAGTTGGAGAAAAAAATCTTGGAATCCCGAGGTACGAGGTGCCAACACTACTGCATACCGCCAAGGAATGACACCAATAAGCCCTGAGATGGTTCAAACAGACGCTCGATTTCGAAGAAGATACCTAGGAGAATTACCCCCTTACGTCAGAAGTAATGACATTACCTCCAGTACCTCTGATCCCCAGGAACCCATAGATGCGGCCAATAGGCCAAAGGATCCAGTAGTCAGGATTAGCACCGAGAAGGTGGCTGAAAACAAGAGGAAGTGGAAAGATCACTTCAAAAATCACGGTAGTACTGGTCCAAACAAACGGAAAGAGGTGACCAAAGCCCATGCTACAGACACCAGCACAAAGATAGGGTACGCTGGAGCGTTACCTAAGTGCAGCATGTGCCTATTTCATCACATTGGACCTTGCCCAGCTCAGTGTGGGAACTGCCAAAAGATCATACACAAAGATAGGGATTGCAAGACTCCCACCCTCTTGATGGACCCGAATGTCACAATAACCTGCTCTGAGTGTGGAGTGATAGGGCACTTCAGAAGTGAATGCCCGGAGCTGAGAAACCAGAATAAAGGAAGAACTCGTGAAAACGCGTACGCAATAGAAGGGGGAGAAGCTCACCAGAACCTCAACAACGACACCGGCGATAACAATGCTTAATGAGAGAGTTCCCAACTTCGCATAAAAAGACCTACACCTAGATTCTCTTAGATCGAATTCCCCCGAATATTTGTACCTTCTTAAAGGATATATCAGTACTTTGTATGAATTTCTCCTTGAAGAATTCTTAGCTTTTGAAATCAAGATATTATGATAACTATCCTCATATCTCCATCCCATTTGAAGTTGTTAGATAACTAGTACATTCTTGTCATATGAGGTGGTGCACCCTTAAAAACCTGTTGTGACTCTGAACCCATAGAAACCCTACGTCATTATTGCTAAACCCAGCATCGCATCATCAGTCCTCAACTGAGCATAGCCTGATCACCTATGTCTAGTTCAGGGAGGATCATGCCATGATAGGAGTAGTCATCGTGAAAAAAATTCCTGCACTCTAGAACTTTCACTACATATCTCGGTTATCGAAGTTCAACCGTCTCTCACAAAACCTCGAATTCACATAGAAAATGTGAAAAATAGAACCAAAACACTAGAGCCTTCAAAACCCCAACCCCTTCGGGTATTTCTAAGTGAAAACCGAGGACGGTCTTCGTTCCTAAGACGGGGAGGATGTGACAAATGGTGAATTTGCCCTAATATTTAATTCATAACAGTTCATTTATTATGACTAAATCACCAGATTAGGCCATTATGTGATTATCACGGAAAGCAGACCTGCACATTATGTCACCCAGAAATCTCACCAAAGAACAGTGAAATTATTACAACTCACAATTTACTCACTATATTGTAGTGAAAATGGGAGGTTATCCCAGTTTCACTCAGACTGACACCACACGCAAACCAGAAATAAATCTGAGACTCAGGAATTTTACTGAATACTAAAAAAAAAAAAAAAAAAAAAAAAAAAAAAAAAAAAAAAAAAAAAAAATACATTCAAGTATTATAAAATGACCCTGAAAATATAATCTCCTATATTTATGACAGTTCTGGAAAGGACCCGAGTTTGACTCAGTTTAACGGGACACGGGTATAATATTACTCACTAATTCAATACAACTCTATACTTAAAATTAAAAACATTTAACTCTACTTAAAATAAAAACACCATCCACTCACATAAAACCCAATGCCTTATCCCTTCTTCCCCTATTTTGCCTGTGACTCCACAAACCCACGCTCCACTTTTTCATCTTCACCATCAATTCGAAATAGTTTTTGAGATTAGAACCCATTCAACCCTGTCACTATCCTCTTTACCATCTTTTCCCAGTAGCAGTCACGGTAGGTCTTGGTGATACCAAAGGAAAACGAGATTTGCTCATTTTGGATGCATCAAAGATCGAAGCCAATAAATACGAACTAGACCCATTCTCAATCTTCTCTTTTTATTGGCTGTTTCAAGTCAAGTTAATCCACACCAAGATCATTCAAAGACTCTTGAGAGTCAAAGAGGAGAGAAAGGGGTGAAGGTCGGTTCGAGTGGATTAACTAGGATTTGATTTGAAGAAGCCAAGGATTTGATTGAGGGTTCGATAGAAGTAATTCCAAGTCCAAGAATCTCAGCCTATCTGTTAGGGTATAAACCTTGAATTTAAATTCTTTTCAAATCTGTTAATATCATTATGTTTATGTTAGACCAAATAAGAAGAAGTTGATTTCTGTTGGATGTTATTAATTTGTCTTCGAGTGGAAATGTTGCTGTGGCATAGGACTTTAGTTAAAATTGAAGGTTCTTGTGGTGGTTGCTCTTGTCATAGTGGGTTAAGTGAATCTTGATGTCGAATTAGTATTTGTAGGATTAGGTTCGAATCCATCTTTCTTTTAAATCCATTTATGTTAGATGTTCTTAGGCCGAATGAAGGAAAAATTAGACGATGTGTAATTGTGTTTCGATTGATGATATTCCCAGAAATTGATGATTGAATGTTGTTGTTATTATTATGTAGCATAAGAATTTAGGAATCCTGGACCTCGATTAATAGGTTGGTAACCTAGTTAGTCGTTATGGCTTTATGATGATTCGAATGACCTTAGGATCATAAATTCAAGTATTGCATTTGGATTTGAAATAGTAGATAATAGAATTCGAGTAGAGAAACCGTTGAGGATGATGCATTCTTGTTAGTATAGGGGTAACAATCCAAATAGACACCATGGCTAATTCTAGCCGAATGATAACCACTCAAACAAGGTGTTCTGATGGTCAGTGTGGCTGGAAAGATTCACCTCGTATAGGGGAAGTCTGGCTAAGCTGGTTCCGTGTCGAATTAAACCCAAAACTTGAGGGTTGTACCCTTGGTTCGAATCCTAAATGCGCCACTTAAACCCAAGACCAAATCTCAAATTTGGATAGAATACCTTGCTCCAAAACAAACCCGCAAGACTATAGTATTTGGATGTTTTCTTTTAGGCTAAGAACATGTAAAGCAAGAGCTCACTTGGACACTAGAACTGAATCCAAGACATGAGTACCCTAGGTTCTTGTGATGTCAAAATAGTGAGCAAAATACTCCCCAGGAACGCCAAGTCTGTGGAGACTTGAAGAGTTGAAGGTGTGTAAATTATGTGCTCCTTTATCCAGGCCGAACCCAACAAATGAAGCCCACTTAGGATTTAATCTCAAGCCCAACTAGGACATCACTAGTGCTAGACTGTTGGAGTAGGAGCACCTTCGACCCAACAGGCCCATTGTGACCATAGATCGACCCAACCCAATAGCTACCCATTTCCCCCTCTTCCTCAAATTTAGTTGGGCCGCAGCCCAACAAATGATAAGTATACAAAAATTTAGTTGACACTTATAAGGAATTCGGTTAACACTTATTGGATAGTTGTCACAAAAAAATAAAACTCATATAGCCATTCGCGAAGACATCTTTGTAATAACTAACATAATATACATAGCCGAATACACAATTATTTTTCATAAGATTTGAATAGTCGTAATGTAAAACTCGACAACCATCATAGAACTATTTAGACTATATTTAGCACTATTATCTCGCGATGTCATGAATGGTAAAACATAAAATCAGCAAGAGAAATACAACTTGTAAACACACATGTGTAACCGAGATATAAAACTTGAGCAAAATAACTACAAATCAACTACACATAGTATAGACGATAACACGTGCCAGGAAGTATATATAATTGGACACTCACACACTTGTCGGTTTAAAATTAAGTCAATTAATATAAACGTCACTAATGAAAACTAGGAATGATATATCAAACTTAACCCTCACTTGAACAAATTTGACGATATATATTGTTCTAAACTTATGATGTATAAAAATGAGTCATAATAAATTAATAACAATGCGAACTTAGTTAAATCACCCAAGTTTATTAAAATTAACGTTATATTAAATTTTCTCAAAACATTTAATTTAGTAAATGATAAACGTCACTTACGTTAGGCCTTACTTCTAAAATCAACATAATCGGATATAACGATCAAACTACACAACTATAATATATATATATATATATATATATATATATATATATATATATATATCACATCTCGATTTAATTCATTCGTACCTTAAGTTGTTCAATATCCCCAAACACCTCATTACCGTACCTTTAGGTCATTCGTAGAGCTACGCCTTACCATTTCTTAGGAAATCCTTAGTAACCACACTTGCCGCCATACAAGTGACAAAAACATAAATACTCTAGAATGTTGAAATTAAAATATGAGAGGACTTGAATTTAATACTTGAAACTAAGCCATGGTTATTTAATCTAGGTTGCATGTTGGTGCCGTGCACTCCTTAATTTCACATCTTTCACTGTTTAGGCCATTAAAGGTGAGTTTATAGCCCCTTTTTACTTATACTTGTTTTATATGAATGGGGTGAGAAACATGCAAAACCAATTTTATGGACCATTTATACTATGTTTACCGAAATTATTGCGCAGTTAGCCTAAGACTCTAGAACCCATTACTATGCCCGCCTTCATGCACTGTTAATTTCGGTTAGGAAGCGCGATTGATATAAATAGATCTATTGGGGTGACTCCCCCGTTCGGTTTGACCGGATAGGCAAACGAGCGTATATTAAGTCAGATTACGAGTAAGTTGGGTTAAGCACTCGCCAAGGGCCCCATTGTTATTATTGATGTGCTAGGTTATAATGCACTGAACGGTCTAGTTTCGGTTGCATGAACTTAGTGCTAGCGCAAATAAAATATTAATGTGACATTTCAATGTTCACAAACTAAACTATTGGTCCAAATTTGTTATAACTTAAACCTATGAACTCACCAGTTTTTTGCTAACTTTTAGCATGTTTTCTCAGGTATCTAGAATTATGCAAGTGTGGCAAGGCTTGACAAGGCGGTGGAATTATACTATTGGCCAAAGTGTTTTAACAAATGTTGAAGACTTGTTTTTGATGGACCATTAAACTTGTAAACAAACTTGAAACATAAAGTTTGTTATAATTGGATCAATCAAATTTAATATATTTTTATAAAGTGTGTAATTGGTTATTCGTTACCTTGTGTTATGATTTCCATTTCAGTAGCACCCCATGATTCTAATGCTTCCGCAAAGTCAGATTTTGATGGTGTTACATAAACCGCCTATTGAATAAGTCAAAACTGTTACAAAGTTGAAGAAATAGCTCCTGCGAAGCAACCTGTTCATTAGCTCAATCACTAATCACCATGCTCACTGAAGAGTATACCTGCTGATGTGTTCAGTTGGTGAAAAATATATCTTGCTTTTACTCTTTGAAGAGTATACTCATTGATGAGTGTTAACTCACTAAAGGTTTGAACATTCTCATGAGTTACTCTTTGATGTGCTTACTTAGAGTTCACTCATTGAATAGTAGAACTCTCTGATGAGCTAATCAGCTAGCTTATTTCCTTAATACCATCATTGAGTCAAGGAGGTTCATAGACTTAATTGGAGTACACTTTGGTATCTCCGATCTCACTTTCATGTAAGGGTGCTCACGGTCTAAAAACCGGACCGGACCGAGACCGAGGTAGGCAAAAACCCTAGACCGAGACCGGACCGAATGTGGTCGGTCCAGTCCGGTCCGGTCGGTCCGGTCCAAATAGGCTAAATGTCCGGTTTGTAAGCCGGACCGGACCGAGACCGAAATAATGAAAAACCCCAGACCGAGACCGGACCGTTGGTCCTTCGATCGGTCCGGTTTTCGGTCGGTCCGGTCGGTTTTGTCGGTCGGTCCGGTCGATCCGATCCGATTGCTCACCCTTACTTTCATGTATGACCAATCCCTTAATTAGTTAATTGCACTAAATTATCAACACTTTTGGACACGTGTCAACAATCTTATAGAGTCGAACGGTCTATCAATATATCAAGACAATTTTAGAAATTTGGTTTTTTTCACTACAACCTGAATTAATGCAAATACAAAAAAGGTGACTACTTTTTGAATTTTCTTTTAAATTTATTATCCAAAAACGTCCTAAGGGGACTAGGAGTCATGGTTTCAAGTAATCCATACATCACAAATTTAACCAATAAGCTTCAGCCAACTCATACCCATAAATTCTCATACCTCTCAACCTAAATCACTGGCGGCCATAAATTCTCATACCTCCCAAAAAAAAAATATTAATCATTAAACTAAAATCAATTTAATTAAAAACACAAACATTTTATTAAAAACATAACATTTCACTACAAACTAAAAAAGGAAACTACATTGCAACATTATTTAAAAAAAAAAAAAAAAAAAAAACTACATAACACCTAAATAGATAAACTAAAATAAATTATCACTTACCAAAACATAAACAAAAGCAAGTAAAAACAACAACACAATAAAAAATACTTTTATCTTGTAAATTTGCACCTCCAGTTACACTTTTAGAGAGAGAAACCCAAATACAGAGCACCATTTCTAGAGCGAGAAACACAGCATTTTTACAGAGAAGAAGAAAGGTTTAATTTTTTTTATATATTTTTTTTTGTTCACCAACGGCTCTTTTTTAAAGCTCCAACGTCTATTTTTTTGATCAAAGTGAATTTATGGCAAGCGGGCATTGATACCGTGTTTGATAAATTTTTGGGATAAAATCAATACCAGCGGCGGTGTTACCGCTGGTTTGATTGTCACCGCTGACTCAAACCGCATCGACTCCTAGTCCCCTAATAAAAAATTTTGTTATTAAATATAAGTTTTCTAGGCAAGAAATCGATACAGATACTTTATTAAAAAACCTTTTTGAATCTAAATGGTACATAAAAGAAACGTTTGTAAGACTTATTGCATTAGACGGGATAATTCTTTGACTGACCAAAGTGAGTGAAAAATTAAAAAATAATATGTTATATTGATCAAGTCTTTAATATTCTAAATCATACAGTATTAGCTAACAAAAAACGAGAAGGTCAAAACTATAAAGGGCGATCATATGTGACCACCCAATTATATAAAATTATAAAGATTACAAACATGAGGCGATTGTATGATTAGGGGAAAAAGCGACGAATCAGGAGCCTAATTTATATTACTAATATTATTTCCACTTGATTACAACCTTTTCGACCTTTCACTATAGTTTAAGATATTTTGTGGAAATAGACTCAAGACCTACTTTTAGAACTTTTATCGTTTCGTAACTAAATTATCATGTTCAACTCTAGTGGCTATTATCATTATAATATAAGTCCCCACTCGTTCTAACAGAGTTTTGTCAAGGTGCATGGAAATGATCGAAACGCATGTGACGACTAATTAAATTCTGTACATTGAAATGTTACATGAACACACACGGATTGGGACATGGGGTCATTAAGGTGGTGTTTGTTTATTAAGAGGATCTGAATCTGAATCTGAACCGCACATTTGAATCTGAATCTGAGGCGTAAATGTCTGAATCTGAACGCATCTGAATGGGAAAAAAAAAACTCAAAAAAAAAATATTTTTTTTTGTTATTTTGTGTCAACAAGAGGCATTCAGACGCGTTAAGACACCCCTCTCAAGTCTTAACCATTAAGATCTAACTGCATCTGAACGCGTCTGAACGAAAAAAAAAAAAAACGGTCTGAACGGACAAAATGTCTGACCGATTCAGACACAGTGCCCGTTCAGAGGCATTCAGACATCTTAACCGAAAAAACAAACAGCCTCTAAATCTCGATTCAGCATATGTGGGTTGATTTTGTTTATCTGTTAAGAAGTATTAGCTTTTACTAGTGAGCGAAACAAGAAACAGATACAAGTACAATAAGCTTAACATGTCAAACAAGTTAAAAGTTGCGAAAAAGATGTATTAGGTGTGTTTTTCTCTAACGACAAAATATATTAAAGACCGGTAAGACACTAGCAAGATACTAACACCAGAACACTTATAAAAAGTTTGCCCGACATTATCTCACCCAACATGAGACCTAGAGCCGCATGATACCATGAAATAACAAGACCATACAATAGAATCGGCACTACACACACAATTAATGTCAAAACTAAGCATAATTCGACACCTAACGAAGCCAAATGATTGAATACGACAACCCCTTCACGATCAATACATCCAACAAGGCTAAATGTCGTAGCACTTTGAGAGCATTGGCTGAGTTAATCTCAGAGAAACGTTTTGTAATTTTTTAATTTTTATAGCGCAAAAAACATACTGAACAGCGCGCACTTATAAGAAAAACTTCATTATTCACTTCATTGAGATCAAAGAGTTTGTGTCTTAATGATATCATGTATGAGAGTGTTAGCTAATCAAGTGATTTTAGATTCGAGTATTGTCTAACACATGTGAGATAAATTTGTGTTACATATATTGTAAGAAATAGTTGCCGTTCACAAAAAAAAAGTGATTGAGAAAGAATATTGTTTTCTATAACATGTCCTTAAATCCATCTTAGAGCATCCTAATGTAATAGCTTTACATTAAACGGTTTTTTTTTTTTTTTTTTTTTTTTTTTTTTTTTTTTTTTTTTTAAGCTTATTCTAGTACTAAAAAGTTGTTAAATGTACAAATGTAATAATTAGATTGGTATAAATTAAGGATGAAAAAAATGGTAAAACTAGACTTATAACTTGAGGTTTGACAATGTATAAATGAGAAAAAGGCCTTTTGAAAAGTTTATTGTAATAATTGAAAGCTTTTAGAAAATTTCATCAGAAATTGTCTGAGTGTAACATATGATTTATAACTTCTTGTTGGGTGTACTGGTGACTAACATCACAATCGTCAATTAATCGTCACATCACATTTTCACTCAACACCAACAACGCCAATTCACCGCTAACATATTGTAATAAGAAAACCACAATTACCACCTAAATATATCTCACTTATATACAAATATACCCTACAAAAACCAAAATTACACACACAAGCATCCAACAACCAACTTCCTTGTCGTTCTATACACAAAATACTTCTCCCTTTTACCCATGAAAGACGCGTGGGTTGGGGTGTCTTTTTTAGCAAAGACGCGTGGGTGGAGGTGTCAACAAGGCACGCGACGCGTCGATGAAGCTTACTACACCCAAGCTGAGCAAAAAAGTTACATGTACAGATCCAAATCGATCCATTATCCAACATGCTTGTTTTGTCCCATACACTGAAGTTCCCTTTGATAATACAAAAGACATTGTAGCACTACTACGAGTTTTTTTTTTTTTTTTTTCCTTACCTTATACTCCGTAGAATACTGGAGTGAACACAAAAGAATCGTAAAATATTGATGTTCACATACACATTGACCAGACAAACATATTTGACTCCTGACTTGTATTAGGGACCCATTGCTTATACGTGTGTCCATGTCACATAGCCAACGCCGTAAATATCAACCATGGATTGAATGTCATATATACTTTTCGACCAAATTGTTTTATGTTGAAAAATGTTGTTTAGTTGTTGGACAGTCGTAGGTTAATTCTCAACCATATTGATATGTGTTGGTGAGTGCAATGCCGTTTAAGAAACGGGTATCGAATTTACTTTTGTAGACGTGTCTAGTCAAAATATGTCGAGCTTGCTTGATTAGTGAATTTCTCTTGTAAGATTCATGTTGTGTTTTCTTTGTTAGGTTTTGTGTATAATGAATTAATATTTGTATGTCCGGTTTCGAACCCGAGACTCGGGATTGCACACAATACGTGAGAGTTCCAATGGTTTGAATAAATTAAATATACTTTATATTTATATTTATTCATTTCACTTAAACAAACACTTAACGATAGTTAGTATTTAACGGAGTTAGAGATAACGACCGTTAAAGGACTAAATGTGAAAAAGGGAAGAGAAGATCTAGAATCCCTTACTTGGGGCAAAAGTCGGCCTAGACTTTCCTTAGAGGGGAGGGCCGGATTTTTGGTGTCTTGGAGAGGAGGTTAGGGATTGCCTATAAATACAATTCACTTGTGTTTAGTTTTTCCCTAATCTTGAATCCCTAACTAGCCAAACTTCTTCTTCTCTTCTCCCTCTAAGCTCCAACGAACGACCCTCTTTTAAATCCACTAGGATTTGGTCGTGTCAAGTAAAGCTTTCAAAGTGTTTGGTTGTTTTGTGATTCTTGAACCTAGCTTTCCCATTGGAACGCTACTATCGCGTGTGTACAAGAACGAGTGACAAGCTTATTTTAGCTTGTGATTCTTGGTGTTTTTCCCTTTGTTTGGTTCGACACATTCACAACCCAATTAGGGTTCTTGATTGTTCTTGGTAATTACGCGATTAAGGTACGTGTTTATTTAAGTTAATTAATTACATGTTCATTAGATCTTCCGCTGCGTGTTCTTGATGTAAATATATGTTTATAGTATTTATATGATTCATATATTCCAACAGTGGCATCATGAGCCTCGTTTAAGAACTTGTAATTAATTACTAAAACCTAAAAATTGAATCTTTATTAGATACATGCAATTAATTTTTTTTAGGGTTTTTAAACCCTAATTGTTTCTTCCAAAAGTAGGTCGACACCCTCCATGGGTCGACACCTACATGTTTTGGTTAGGGTTTTATGGTTGATTTAAAATCTTGATAGAAACCCTAGGATTGCATGAAATTTTTAGGGATTAATTTGTGAATACCGTATGTGATGTCACTAAATTAATTATATACGTACAAGTGATATATTGATTAATAATATGGAATTCATGATTATGTGATCAATATGGTATCCATGACAAGATCTTGCATATTTTGTCATGGTTGGATTTGTATGTTTTGTTTTGTATTTATTTGCTACATGATTTAAATAAATCTTAAATTGGGGAAGACCTCAATATATATTAATTAATAAGTTATGTGCAATGTGGTATCTAATTAACTAAAACTTACGCGGCCAAATTTTTTTTTTTGGCGTCTGTGGTCCATTGGGTACAATGAGCTCGAAAACCAATGGGAGTTTTGTTAATTACATACATTTAAATTACACATAGAATTATTAATTAGGATTTATTGAAAAAGGTTTGCATGTGGCTATATGATATCGTGGATGATCATATATTTGTTATTATGTGTTTATTTATTTTTGTAATTACTTGATCTTTTGTGTTTGATAATTATGATGGATTGTAACAGCAAAAGAGGGTAATTTTCAAAATAAAAATAAATAAGACTAATAACTATGAAACCTTCGTAGTAATTTTAATTATTGCCAAGTCTTATGTGCCGACAGTGGTTCGCTTCGCACGGTAATTGGCTCCCAGGCGAGACTAGCAATAATTAATTTACTACATTAATTGTTTTAGCAAGAAAATCATAATTTTTTAGTTGATTGATTGCGACTGTATTTAGTGGTCGAAGCGGCGGACCTAAAATTGGCAAACTAAAAAGTGGGTTCTAGTTGGTACGCATTAAATTGTGACCTTAGAGGGGCACGGTTTTAACCAGCTTCGGCGGCTGTCGTCCCTACGCCCACCTGTGCGTCAATTTTAGACTTACCAAGTACACCACGATAAATACGAAGCATCTTAAGGCAATGTTGTAATTTGTTCAACGCCTCAATTAAAAACTTTGATGATTTGAGCTACGAATGAGTAAACGGACTTTGTTTTGAAAACATATATGATACAAAGATGAATGCATGACATCTTTGTACATATTTTTTTGATTTAACACATCAAAATCATATTACCCTTAAAATTTAAGTTAAATGCCACCCAACTACAAAAAGGAACACCTAAGGTTTCATCCTACATCACTAACAGCCAAAGCTGAATGTTGATGTTCAAAGGGTGCGGTCTAAGGGTAAATTGAGTACTTTATTGCTAGCAGCCAAAGCTGAATGCAATAAACCAACGTCAATTTACAGTTTCTTAAGTTGGTGAACTTAATTGGGCACTTTCATTACTAGCAGCCAAAGCTGATGTAATGGGACGGCGCCAAGGCATAAAGATTTGGGGATGAAACATGCTTACATTTGCAACTGAGGTTGGCATATTATGTAAGTCCCAAGATTTCTAGGAATTGCAATTGGATATTGGCAATTGGGTGATCCCGTACCTTATTGAGCACTTTCATTGCTAGCAGCCAAAGCTGATGTAATGAAACGGCGTCAATTAGGATCCTAGTTTTCAGTGAAAATTAAATGGTTATTTTAACCAATGGGTGTTTAATTTTCTTGAAATGTTTATTATCGAAAATACTAAAATTGAATTTTGAAAATTCTTTTAATGTATTTAATGCAACACTAAAACCGTAAATGGAGGGTTTTCCTTTAAGTGGAAAGTTGATCTGCACCCTGTAGGGGTATTTGGAAAGAGTCAACCTTACTTAAAGGATAAACCTAGTCTACTTCTCGTGTGAAGAGTGAGACTTAATCCTATTCCTTTTCATGAATGAGAAAGGTATAATAGGATAATTAAGAATTGTCTAAATTCTAAGAAATAACTCATGGCGAATTTCTTTAAAGAAATTGCATGGTTAGGAGTTATTAAATTAGAAACTAGACTAATTACCGCAAAAAGTGGTAAAAGGCTAACTAGAATGTTTGATCTAGTTGTTGTGCTTTAACCATTTGAAGGTGCTACATACCATGATGGGGATGGTAGACCTAACTTAGGAAGAAATTGCATACCCAATTTTTTCAAGTTAATTGCAATAATGGATATTCCATCATTCACAAAGTAGAATACATTCTTTGAAGTACCTTAGTATGTATTACGTAAGGGATTCATCAAAGGTGTAGGAAAGTAAACAGCACGCCATTTGCTTTTACTGGTGATGCAACACTTACAATGTTGTCAAAGCCAGTGGGAGCATTGTGTTGTAATTACTGAATAATGAGTTCATGTAGTGATCTTAAATTCAGTGGGAGCTACAAGTCTTGGTATCCTAATATCCTGACAGTAACTTAGATTATCTCTAGAATTTCTTGAGATGATTACTTTCCAATTATAGACACTTGTGGTATTAAGGATAGTCGTGTACGTTTCCTTACTAGACGAGGTGATTCTATATCTACTTATATCTATGACACAAATCATATTGATCAAGATAAGCAAACTATTGACGTGTTGTTTATCTGATACGTAATGTTGTTCCATGCACAAGTGGGAGAGATCTTATTGTGTGCAAGCAACAACATAAAGGAATATGATTTAAAGAGATCTCTTGACTGTAAAGTAAGAGATCAATGTTCTAATGTGTTTTATACACATTCTAATTTATGGAACACTTGAAGTTAATATCTACTTTCATTACTAGATATTAATGACAAGGTAAATTACATACTTTCATCATTATCAGCCTCGACTGATGAAATGAAACTATGTTATTTTACAAGTTTCTAAAATTAGATAATTATTAGAACAAGTGTCAATATGATAATTAGACTACTTCATAATGTATATATTTATGTATTGGAGTAATGACATAAATAAATGAAGTAATCTAATACTACTTCATAATGTATATATTTATGTATTGGAGTAATGACATAAATAAATGAAGTAATCTTATACTACTTCATATTTAGATGTTTATGTATTCTTGGAATGACATAAATACATGAAGTAATAAATTAACTTGAAATACTATTGAAACCAAGTTGTGGGTTTCATAATTACTTTAGTTATACATGTGTATATTGTAGATATAAATATGAAGTCTTTTATTGCTATAAGACTTATACTGAAGTAAGACGTTAACTTGTTATGTTTTTATTAAGACATATACAAGAAGTCATGGAGTTGATTAATGACTTATAACGTAGATTGGGATTATAACAGTTTATGTCTTTTTGGTAAGACATAGAAATTAAGTGGCTTGGGCTAAAAGGCACTTATGTTATAAATTATGCAATTGGCTTGGAAAATCTATTGTACCATTAAAGTGATTTAGTTGGTAAATAGGTAAGCCAAAACGATATATATTTATCTTATACATTGTAAGAATGACTTACAATATTAATCCTAATGAAATACATAGTGTTTATGGTATGTTCAGTTAAGAGAATCAAACTCTTGGAAAATTGTTTGATTAAAGATAACTATATCTTCTAATCTTCCTAAAGATATCAAGGTTAGAAAATTGAGTATGGATTGAAAATACTCAATTAGACTCCAACCTAGAAGATTAATAAGACACCATTTAACATGGAATGTGTTGAATCACATTAAGTTTTAAAATTGAAGTTCAGAATTTGTTGAACTACTTGTTGGGTAGGTTATTAACAAATTAAGGTTAGGAACTGTCAATTTGTATCTGCAAAGTCCCAAAAGAGAACAAGTTTTGTGTTGCTCTATTTGCTAAGCATTTATAGGTAATCTATAAATTGCAAAAGGCAAGTGGGAGTTTTATCTTGATAAGATAAAATTACAAGATACGTGATCTTCTAGAATACACTAGCAAAACCATAATGAGGATTTAACATGTTAGTGTTAAATCTCAAGATGATGGAATTCTTATTCATAGATCCGCAAGGATATCTCAAATATTTGTAGAATATGTTGAGGGTTATGAGTTACAGGATAGTGATATGCCTGTTAATAAATTGCAAATGTTATTTGGCAAATTACTCATACTATGAATAAATTAGATGCAGTCCAAGAAGATAACTAGTTTGGAAACGTAGTTGATCTTAAACTCTATAGTTACACTATAGAATGAAAATGAATTTTTACAGAGGAAATGAAAATCCTAGTGATTTAAAATTCTTGTGTAGAAATCATATGGACAATATTTGTATACATATTTAATATGTGAAAAGATTATCAATCACAATTAAGCAATTAAATGTGATTGAGATTCTTTCTAAGCACATTAAATATATAAAGATTATGATTGTCATTATTAGTTTCATTTATATGAAATTAATAATGGAATATCAAAACTTTTTCTTTAATAATTACTTGAGCGAGGACGAAAAGTAATTGAAAGGAGTGTTTGAATTCAAATAATCTTTAATAGTATACAAAAGTGCAAATCATTTGTAAATGGATTAATGCATGCATCTAAAAGATATACTTATATTTTAGTTATTAAATCTAGTTTGATTTATAATTAAAATTAAGATATTTCTTAATATTCCTGAAAGCTAGTGGGAGTGATGTATTTATTTTCTTATTTCATGTATGTTGAATAGCATATGGGAAGTAACATTCCATTGACATTAACATTTATATGTTAAGTCTTAGTTAGGAATGAAACTTCACATAGAAAATAAAACCTTGAAGTATATGTTTATTTGATTATAAACATAAGCGGTAAAATAACTGATTCTAAAGGAACATGATATTCTATTAGAAGAACAGATAGAAACATATCTTTGGAAAGATATGACATGAATAAATCTAAGGATGACGAAAAGATTATTCATGTACATCATGTTGCTTGTTGTATTATGCTTGGATACAAGATGATTGACAACATTAGTATCTAATTGGAAATTATTAGATAACTAAGTGTAATGGATATGGTTTAGAATTTACATCCTCAGCCTGGACTTGCTCCGAAATTCTAAATATGAACCATATGGCAAGTTATTGCTTGATTGATATAGTGTTCAAATCTTGAAGGATTTGAAAATATCAAAACATTACACGATGAATGTTAAAGTTTACGGAACTTTAAAAGAGCATATTGTTGTTTTGGATACAATGATGCTAGTAAGATTGAGATGACACTCAATACTAGTCATGGTGGGAGCTAATCCTTATTAGGAAACCATGTATACTAGTTGTGCTCAATATGAGCATAGTTGCATTATACATAAAGAATTAGAATACTTTAACTACAAAGGTTTGGTAGTTTAATTGTCATAAATTCGTGCATGAGGATGTCACGTATTTTATGAAGTATGTGTCAATATCTAGATAGATGAATGAACACATACAAGAATTTCATTATTGAAATAAGTATTCTCAAAATTCCGATAGATCAAATTAATTGATTTATGCCTTGTCAACAAGTATGGTGGTCATGACTTGTGGCATAATTCATTAATGGAAATTATCATGCTTGATCTGGTTGGTATTTGGATAAGGGACATGTAAACAATTATTATTTTAATGAAATAAAGTGCGGATAACGTTTATTCTCATTATTAATATTTGTGTCCTATATTTGCATGTTTAAATCCATGAATAACTAATGTTATTCTAAATAGTCCGTTGTCGATCAATAATATGGGAGTATTATTGAATTAAGACAAATGTGAGGATTGGTAGAATGTACTGTAAGGTTGAGACACCAATGTCACATGATATTCAATATTGGATAAATTGAATATAGGACTTATCCCAACTGCATGATTATACTTTATGGATCATAGTCATTAAGTATATCATGAATATTTATCCTCAGACTTGAGATACCAGGTGACTGCCGAGGATGTAGCTCATTTTCTGTGAGATAGTCTAACGCTATCCGTAACAGGTAGTTATAAGGGCTATTTTCGGAGGTGATGCAAAGTTCAAGGGTCACGCTCGTAGTCAATAAAGGATTTGTTCCTTCAAATTTGTTTTGAAGTATAATACTGCTCGGCCACTCGTAGGGTTGACAAGATGTTTGTGCGGCCGCACCCAAAGTCTATCTGGAAGACGTTCAGATGTTTTGGTAATCTTGTTCAATTATGTATAAACGAGAAACTACTGTTAATTATGGAATGACTAAGATCCATATCCAAATTAACGCAGTGTTAGTAACAAAAGGATAAGTATGATGATTTAATCATCACGTGGTTTTTTCCAGGAGAACCATACTCGGATCAAGCTGGGGGCATTGGGATCTGTTAAAGCTAGACTAGCCCATGTCATTACAATATTAATCATTATCCAAGTGGGAGCTATTAGGTTTTGTGTATAATGAATTAATATTTGTATGTCCGGTTTCGAACCCGAGACTCGGGATTGCACACAATACGTGAGAGTTCCAATGGTTTGAATAAATTAAATATACTTTATATTTATATTTATTCATTTCACTTAAACAAACACTTAACGATAGTTAGTATTTAACGGAGTTAGAGATAACGACCGTTAAAGGACTAAATGTGAAAAAGGGAAGAGAAGATCTAGAATCCCTTACTTGGGGCAAAAGTCGGCCTAGACTTTCCTTAGAGGGGAGGGCCGGATTTTTGGTGTCTTGGAGAGGAGGTTAGGGATTGCCTATAAATACAATTCACTTGTGTTTAGTTTTTCCCTAATCTTGAATCCCTAACTAGCCAAACTTCTTCTTCTCTTCTCCCTCTAAGCTCCAACGAACGACCCTCTTTTAAATCCACTAGGATTTGGTCGTGTCAAGTAAAGCTTTCAAAGTGTTTGGTTGTTTTGTGATTCTTGAACCTAGCTTTCCCATTGGAACGCTACTATCGCGTGTGTACAAGAACGAGTGACAAGCTTATTTTAGCTTGTGATTCTTGGTGTTTTTCCCTTTGTTTGGTTCGACACATTCACAACCCAATTAGGGTTCTTGATTGTTCTTGGTAATTACGCGATTAAGGTACGTGTTTATTTAAGTTAATTAATTACATGTTCATTAGATCTTCCGCTGCGTGTTCTTGATGTAAATATATGTTTATAGTATTTATATGATTCATATATTCCAACATTCTTTTGCAAAAGCTATTCCGAAAACCAAATAGTCCAAACAAGCTCGATACTTTTTCCTAGCAGTATGTTTTTTTTTATAGCGAGGAAGAAGAATACTATATTTATTCGAAGGATCGCATATCACTTTAAGTTAAAATAGCTGGCCAAGGTGGGAAAAAGATCCACCCCTATATCGCGGCACCGTGATACCACCGTATGACCGTCATTATCCATTTATAATTTAACGAAGAATTTAGTATTTAATTTAAAATATGAAATAAAATAAATAAATTGTGAGCCGCCGGCGTATCTATGACCCTAAATCTATACTATACATAAAGGAAAAATCAAAAAATGAAAAATGAAAAGTGAAAAGTGAAAACTTAAAACTAATTTAGGAAACTAATTTGTTATTTTACTTAAATGGGATGCTGAAAACTAATTTACGAAACTTAAAACTAATGTATCCAATTTTCTTGAATATTGAAATTAGTTATTAAAATTCTTTTACTTAAAATCATTATATATTACAATAATTTACAATTACATTTTGGTTATTTACGTTGTATGAATAAATGTTATACGAAACACGTAATCAAATGGGTGGAACTCTCGTGCACGAGTCAATAAAGTTCTCAATGTTACCATCCCTCAACCGCAAATGCTCAGATTGACTGGTCAACGAGGGGCCTATTAGAGAAATTGGCCAGGTTCAAAGCCCACCCCCTGATAAGTACAGTTACAGGGACATGTGCTCATTGCCTGGGGTCGGGTCCTTGGGGGAGCGTCCGGTTGGCATCCTTAGGATGCATGGTACCATGTTTATCCCACCGTTCTTCATCTTTTGGAGAAAATATCACAATCATAATTATGTGACACGATAAAATCTCGTTGCTATGCATGGATACTCGTTTAGTATGAAAGAATTTGTTTTTGTATTATGTTAGGCTGGATGGCAAGGCATTAGCATTCTCACCTTACACTTCAGCGCCACCTCAGCTTTCACTCTCCTCTCACTTCCCCTCACTCCCACTCACTTTAGTGTGGGCAAGGTTACATTAACTTCACCTTTCATTAAAATATCAACTTTATACAAATATACCCCACTAAATACCTCACACACACACTCACACACAAAATAAAAAATAATAAAACATGAAGATACACTTATGGTGAACCGTTCACCATAATTCGTCTTGGTAGTGTAGCCTAGCGCGTGAGTGGAGGAGTTGGGCAAGGAGCTTCGTGCGTGAGATGATTGCAAGGTAAGAGCTTACCTCTCCTTGCCGACCAGCCTTAGAAGATTTGTGTTATAGGTAGAAATTTTGACATGATACATTTTCTGTTATAACTTATACCGATAACTCAATACCTCACACAATGTTGTACACATGACATTTGCAAGATACTTACCAAAATGCAATATTAAAGAGTCAAATCGAAAACCTTAGGTTGCGTTTAGTTGGAGAAAATTTTCCTTCATTTCCTTTTTCTTGTTTTGTAAAAATTTGGAAAGGAAATTAATTTTCACAAAACACTTGAAAATATAGAAAACGTGTTTAGTTGATGTTTGTATTTTCTATTTTGAAGAAAGGATGGAGGGTTGTGGGTTAAAAAGGAAAACAAGAAAAACAACTAAAATTTGTTTTGTAATTTTCCTTGTTAAGTTATGAAATATAGTATTTTGTGTTTTGCAAAACATTTTGATGTAAACACTAATTTGAACGCAATCTATGTTTTCGTTGTTTTCCACAAAATATTTTGTGAAAAATAAGAGTGTTTTCCCCCAACTAAACGCAACCTTAGTATCCATGAAACAACCTTTGTTAAATATAAGCAACTTAAGAAAACATTTGATCTGCATCCCAAATACTCACTAAACTACATGGTCTCAAAGTGTTTGCACTTTCATACAAGTGGTTAGCTTAGGAGGGTGTTTTGGGATTGCATTTTCTACCGGATTATCTGATTATCACGTTTTAAAACCGCAAATAATCAGTTTGTGGTGTTTGGCAATTACAATGTGAAAAGTGATTTCTAGTGTTTTAGAACCACCAAAACATGATTTAGAAGAAGCAACACAAGACCTGCTTTTTGAAAGCACAATATTTCTAGTTCCACTAAATTTCCATATTGCCTCTGAAAAGTACTCATTCATCTTCCTTTTTCTTTTACCAACCCTCACTGAGCTTGTTTATATAGCAAAAATTACCAAAATGGTACCAAAAATTCCCCTTGATCCACTATATGGTCATTTTCAACATTTTTTTTCTTATTTTGGTCATGCTCAACTACTCAACTGCTCGACTCCATTCAAATAATGACACATGTCCTTTGCAAGTGCAAATGTTAGGTAAAAAGTGATATTTTATCTTATTCTCAATACTTTTTAAAAGTCTAAAATACCCCCATCTCTTCTCTCTCATCAACACAAATATTACCACATAAATCTTATCCTTTTTCCCACCACTTTATTCTCATCTTACCGCTATAACCACACAAATCTTATCATTTTCCCATGCTAACAAAAACTTCATCTTATATTTTACTACTGTTATTGTTATTGGTCTTTCTCTTCCAATCTTCAACATTGTCCACGCCTTTACCTTTACTAAGCCCACCCGCATTATTAGTAACAACAACTCTCCGATGATTATTATTATTGTTATCTGAACAGCAACAGTAATAACTAAACCTGATATCACATCTCCTACTTACTTCCGGTGGCCGGAAACCTAACGCCGCACCGGAATTCAATGTCTCGGGTAAGGTATTTGCATTTGTTTTCGTTTCTTGTTCAAGATCTATGATGGGTTTATGTTCAATCACTTAAGATCTTTAAAGATCTTTGAACGAATCTGAGGTCTAGTGTTGTTATGTTTCTGTTTCGAGTCTTGTTAGTTTCAATCAGTTTATAAACAAATGGGTCGAAATGTTAGGATAATCTTATCTAAGAACTTTTTTAACAAAGGTACAACTCATGAAGCTTATAGTACAACCTATTGAAGCACAAACTTTCTAACAGTTGGTCAAAAAATGTGTTGCTCTATTTTTGGAGAATAAAAATATTGTGCTATGCTTTTTGGAAAAGAGCATGGTCCAAAAGGTTGGTGAACTAGCTTTATTTGAACATGCATGATATATATATATATATATATATATATTTTTGGTTAGCCCGTATGGTGATGATAGGCATTGAAGCAGTTGAGCAGCGTTTGGAATGTTTAGTTGAGTATTTTGAGGTGGTCGAGTAGTTAAGTAGTGGTGGTTGAGTGGTTGAGCAGTTGAGCAGTGGTGGTTGAGCAGTTGAGCAGTGGTGGTCGAGTAGTGGTGGTGGTGGTGATGGACTGTTAAAGTAATGAGGTAGGTGGGTGGAGTTGGGTAGGGTGAATGGGGTTTGGTGGAGTAATTAATAAAGAGATAATAATATAATATAGGAGGGTATTTGTAATTTAATAATAAAACAATAAAATATTTCACCTAACTTTTGTACTTGCAAGAGACACATGTCATAAAAGGGGTGGAGTCGAGCAGTTGAGCATGACCAAAATGAGAAAATGGTGTTGAAAATGATCATATAGTGGATCAAGGGGAATTTTTGGTAATTTTCTCAAAATATTAATATGTTCAACCAAAAGTTAAACAAAATGATTGAGGAGATAGTAGTTGGTTTAACATCAACAAAAGCCATAAATATTAAGACCCCATATCTTTAATTTTGATGAAGATGTGTTATGTACGAAGATGAAAAAAGTGGTTGTGAATAAAGGGGGTGGGGAAGAAAAAAAGGTTTTTATCATTGTTCGGAGTTATATTATGCTTAGTTACGGAAGAAATGTACATTTTTACTTAAAAAAAATATTGTACATTGTTCAAAGTTATAAAATGGTTATTCAATAAAGTAATTCAATAATTTAATTTATCAGACACTTGAAAAAATGATTATAATGATTATCTAATTATAGCAACATCAAACATCATAATCAAATTCAAACACTATATTTTAGAAATCACATTTTATAACAGTTGATTATTTGATTATTCATTTTTTAAAACGCATAATTTATTTTTAATAAACAATCTTAAACACTCCCTATGTCTATTTACAAAAGAAATTGTACATGTTTACCTAAAATAATATTGTATATTGTTCAAAGTTATATAAAATGCTTATGTCTATTTTAATCATTTTAGAACAAAGTAATTTAAAAGTTTGATTTACCAAACACTTGAAAAAGTGATTATCTAATTATTGCAATATCAAATAGTATAATCAAATCCAAACACTTTATTTCATAATCACGTTTTGTAACAATTGATTATTTCTTTCTATATTTTTAAAACGCATAATTTGTTTTCAATAAGCAATCTCAAACACTCCCTTAGGCGGCACCACTTTCATGCGCCAACCATTGTTACACATATTTGTGAACTACGTGTGAAGAACACAAAGAAGAGGGTTCATGGTGTAGACCAACTTACGACAAATATAATATTTGTTTAAGTGTGAGTTTGCTGTCAGATATTTTTGTGTTAAAGTTTATTACATGTAAAATTTACGTAAACATGTTGATCCGACACTAACGTGAGAATGATGAGACGACATCAATTTTGGTCTTAAAGGGTGTTTGTTTAAGCTTATATGTGGCTTATGAGCTTATTTGTGTTTCGTCTTATCTTTCATAAGCCAAATTTTCTGGCTTATTTTTAGGCTTATATAAGTTTATTATGGTATGAAAAACTTATATAAGCCTATAAGTCTCAATATAAGCCGGAAAATTAGGGCTTGTGAAATATAAACCGAAATCAAATAAACCCATAAGCCTATATATAAGCTTAAACAAACACCCTCTTAGAGCACCCGGTGCAATCTCGTCTTGCCTCGCCGTCCGCCTATGTGGCGCCTCGCCCGATCCTCACCGCTGCACCCTCTCCGTTCGCCGTTTCTTACTTGCTCGTCTGCACGACGAGTATAAGAGTTGTACTTGTTGTCAGAATCCAACAAATATAAACGTTTAAAAATGCAATCAACCGTTTTTTTTTTTTTTTAAATCAAATTCAATCGTTTATAAATCATATACAGTTTTTGTGGTTGTGTTGCTTCATTTGATTTGAGAAAAGAAGAAATGATAAAGGTGGTGGGTTAAGGTGGTGGCTGTGTGTTAATGATGGTGATATGATGATGGCAGGGTGAAGAAGAAGAAGTGATATAATGAAGAAGATGGATTGATGATTTTTTTATTTTGTGGATACGTGAAAAAAAAATGTAAGTAGTTGAGCCCAAATAAGTAAGTTGTGATATGTTATTGAAGAGGGGGTTGTAAAAGAAGGTATGTCATGATGATGTGACACCCCATAGAACCCGAATGAGAAGATTTTGCTCTTCATTGCACCTTGATGTCAAGTTGGCATAAGTGATGGGACATGAAAGAGAATTCAAAAATAGAAACCAAAACACACGTTGACTTTCCACACACTAAAATAGGCAAATCTTGAATATATAACGTCATAACCCATCATTTGTGTTCATACACTACCTTGTTCCAGGAACCAACATTTCAAAGAAAGATCAATTGCATTACTTAGCCGACTTTAAAACACTCCAAATTTATATCATAACCAACACTCACAACACAAATATCCCTCAATTATCTCTTATCATTCATCCTTAATCCAATCACTGATCATTTGCTAATCAGGTACTTTTTAGTCTAATTTCAAAAGGGTTTTTTGGGTTTTCTTAGCTGATTACTAAGGCTTAGGTAGCGTCTAGTTGTAGAATTTTTATTTTTTCGTTTTTACATTTCTTGAGAATAGAATGGTTTTTTTATTTTCGAGAAGAGATTGAGAATTTTGAAAACTCGTTTAGATGGCATTATAATTTCGTTTTTATTAGAGAGTAAAAGTGGAGAAGGGTAGATTTGGGTTTTCATTTTTCAAGTTAAAATTTGGAAAAAACTTTTTTTTGAAAATTATTGAAAAAAGTGTGACTAAAGGTTTTTAGTGTTTTTCACCGACTAAACACGCCCTTAGTTTCTTGGAAAATAATGTGTTCTTGATTGCAAATATATGATTGATTTGTGGTTTGATATTGTGTTATTTTCAATCTAGTTATAGAAGGGTTATGTTATGTGGGTTTCTTTGCTAAGATATGAATCACGGAGTATGAGTTTTTATGGAGATTAGCTAATATAATTGCTTACTTTTTGAAAATATGTCCAAAATGCAATCCTAAACATCCCCTAGCAAGGTGTTTTTATTTGAAATGGTACATGTATCTGATGGTTTTTATATGACAGATACTGGAGCCTTAACCAATCATTCTTGAAGCAAAAATTGGTGATTGGTATCGTGAAACGTAATGGGTTGTTTCTCGTTCTTCTTTCGTCATAGAGCACACTCTCCAAAGGGATTTCCTGAATTTGAAGATGGTAACCCTTTAAAACAATCATTTTTTTTCCCCACATGTAGCCATTGCTAATCTTTGTTAATTTCATTAATTATGAACAGAATTATCCGATGTTCAGAATCTTAAACTTTACTCCTACAAAGAACTAAAAGCCGCTACAGATGATTTTAGCGTAGCCAACAAGATTGGAGAGGGTGGATTTGGTCCTGTATATTTGGTACGTGTATAAATATGTTTACATATTCTGATCTTTTAATACGAATGGTTGATTTTAGTATGGTTTCTAATATGTGACAATATTAATATCTTTAGGGAAATTTAAGACATGGGAAACAGGCAGCAATAAAGGTTCTTTCTGCTGAATCGAAACAAGGAGCACGAGAGTTCTTAACGGAGATCAAAGTGATTTCTGATATCGAGCATGAAAACTTAGCGAAGCTTATTGGATGTTGTGTTGAAGGGGATCATAGAATTTTGGTATATGATTATATTGAAAACAACAGTTTAGCTCAAACCCTTTTAGGTAAATTACAGATCCGCAATCTTTCTTCCTCAATTGTCATTCTTTCATAAACATTTTATTTATACTTTCGATTTTACTAATTTCTTTTTTGATTTTAGGTAGTGGTCATAGTTCTATCCAGTTCAGTTGGAGAACAAGAACTAAGATTTGCATAGGAATTGCACGAGGACTTGCTTTTCTTCATGAGGAAGTTCGCCCACATATAGTTCATCGGGATATTAAAGCAAGCAATATTCTTCTTGATAAAGATTTAACTCCCAAGATTTCTGATTTTGGTCTAGCAAAGTTGATACCCGCAAATATGACACATGTGAGCACACGAGTAGCTGGAACAATGTAAGACCCGTGTATTGTTTTTGTTTAATTCACCATTGTTCAGTTTCTTTTGTATAGATTCACTAAAATTCTGTCGGTTTATGTACCAGTGGTTATTTGGCACCCGAGTATGCAATTAGAGGCCAGTTGACGCGTAGAGCTGATGTTTATAGTTTTGGTGTACTACTAGTAGAAATTGTTAGTGGGAGATGCAACACAAACTCACTATTGCCTAGCGACGAACAATATATTCTCGAGAGGGTAAGCAGTTAATTCATGTTATTAGAGCAACAAGCTTTCTTAACGGCAGTTAATAATATGACAGGCAGTACGTTTGACTTCAAAAGTCAAAGTACCTTTTTTTGGTACTAAAATATATACCTTTAAAAAATTTAGATTGATTTGGTTGTGTTTAATTTGTAACAGGTGTGGCATCTTTATGAAAGAAACGAATTAGTAGAGCTTGTGGACACAGCAATGTACGGTGATTTTGATGCAGAAGAGGCTTGTAAATACTTAAAGATCGGTCTTTTATGCACCCAAGACAATCCTAAGCTTAGACCCGTGATGTCAACTGTGGTCAAGATGTTGTTGGGTGAGATGAATATCGATGAGACTCAGATTACAAAACCAGGACTCATTTCAGATTTCATGGATCTTAAAGTAAGAAGCAATCCTAATAAAACAGCTGATTTGACCAATGATCCTAAGAAGAACACATTTAATACCACTTCATCAAGTTCTGATAATGCAGAACATTCACTATTATCTTCCAACACTACGTCACAATCAACAATGACCTTTACAGATGTGTGTGATCGGCCTTAACTGATGGAAGTTCATTGAAGAGTTGTAAGGTTTTTTTCATTCTTTTTTCACAAAACTTGATCATTGGAGGTATATAGGATATGTAAATGTGTAGATTTTTGGTCGTTGCGAGTTGCGAAGATGGGTTGCTTGTATAGGTTCTTTCCATATTTGCCTAAATGGAACTATTTCTGTAGTTGAGATTTGGAGTTGTAGACTTGTAGTTATGTTCTTGCTGAATTTTTGCTTCAATTTGGCATATTGGGTGGATTTTTTCAAACACTGATATCATAAAATATCATCTTGCAGCGTTTCACGTATGTCATTGAACAAATCGTAGTATCATCATATGTCATTTCACCTATTAAAATGTATATTTTACTTTTTGATGATACGTATTAAACACATATTAGTAGAACTTTTCATGTAAAGATACGTGTTAAACACATATTAGCAGAACTTTTCATGTAAAGATAAAGATTTTCACAATGTTTTAAAAAACGGGTCACTAATTGATCCGGTCGAGTCACTGAGTCACCGGATCACTGGTCCAACCGGTTCAACTGACAGGTCAACCCGGTTTTCTGTTAAACAAAAACAATAGTTCGATCTACTAAATACCTATAAAACGTGTAATACTTAATACCAAACAGTTCAATATCAATCACACAAGTTTATAAAACATATAATACAATATAAAATACATACAATTCAACAAGAATGCAAATTTAAACTAAAATCCTATTGCATTTAGTTTTAGTAACGGTTCAACCTGTTGAACCGGCCGGTTCAAATTGACCTTTTTTTTCGACCAAAAACAGCTCAACCGGTTGAACTGACCGGATCGAACTGGATTTCAAAACAATGGATTTTCAGGAGATCTAGATAGAAGATTAAAGTGTCTTGATAGGATTAAAAAATATTTTTGATCAAGGCAAGTGGGTCGATGTATAATAACTAATTAGCCGATACCTACGCATAGCGGCGACGGTGTATAATAGTGTCAATATTAGGTGTACATATTTTTTTGTGTAGTCGGTAATAATGGTGAAAGTTTGTGGGTTAAATTGTACTTAATAGTTAATAAATTGTGTTGGCTTTTATAGATTAGGGTATTTTACTTTAAGACTGATGCTAGTGGGCGTTGCTTGGCAACCACAACCGCCTAATGCAACGCGTTTCTCCCCCTACCTCTCCCCAAAGCAACGCGTCGCCCTCCAATTTTTTCCAAAACTCGGTTGCATCACCAACCGAAACATTTGCACTATCTTGGCTTTAATTTTCGAACGTTGGGGAGTAATTGCTAGTCAAATGTGACCATTGGGAGCAGTGGGAAAAAAATCTTGTCTATAAAATTCAAGCAACCATACGAGTAACAAACAATCCCAAAGAATCTCTTCATCTCCATTCGAATATAACATCTTCTTCATTCAACAATGTCCCAAAAAACTACCAAAAACAAAAACCCAAAATCCCGACAACAACCAAACGTTCCAGTAACAAACAATCCAAATTTCAATTTACGCGGTCAATCACCCGGTCTCAATCCGATTAATTCGCAATATCACACGGTCAATCCTTATTCGGCTTCATTTTATCAACAACATATGCCATCACCACCATCACATCCACGTATGACATCACCAACACCACAACAACAAAATCAAGCATATTATCCATGTATGGCATCACCACCATCACATCCGTATTTGGCTCAAACTTCTCAAATCCCCCCATTTAATCTTGATGAAGATGATCTCGAACCGTTATGGACCGCCCCTTCTCATCAACAGTTTGAACCATTTTCGACTCAAAGCTCGTAAGGTCCATCACAGCCTGTTTGGTCCGAGTCTTCCGTCGAGGTCGAGGAAATGGCCCCCGTAAAAGAAAGTATACAAAAAGGTCAAAGCCAACCAAAAAGAACAAAGAAAGACAAGAACCATGGACTGAAGCGGAAGAGATAGCTTTGTCTAAAGCTTGGATAAATGCGTCTGAGTCGAGCGAAAAAGGAAAAGCTAGAAAGGCTAACGGGTTTTGGTCGGATGTAACTGAATACCTTGTGAAAGAATTTAACGAATTCAAATGTTCATACAATTCTTGCAACTCCAAATGGAAAGGTAGAATTCGTCCTAAATTTTCTCAATTTTCTGCTATTTACAATCAGGTGCAATCGAGGCCTCAGAGTGGTGCAAATGAAGGTGACTATTTGAGAGCAGCCCATAACAGTATCATGCTACTTATGGTGCACCATTCACAGTTGTTGTGTGTTGGGAGGTTTTGAAGGACCACCCCAAATGGAAAACGGTAGAAATGCCAAAATTTCTAAATGATAAGTCAAGTTGTACCAAAAAATCAAGGACAGAGAGCAACAACCCTTCGATCGAAGCGGTGATTCGGTAAATTTTGGTTTGGATTTGAACGACCAAGCAGATGATTCAGGGGATATTGAACCTCACGAGGTTCGCCCAACGGGACGTGATAAGGCAAAGAAGAAAGCAGCATCCGATGCTCGTTCCGGCTCAGTTCCTATTGACCATGCTCTTTATGATACCTTGCTTGATAAATGGAATAATGTCGCGGCTCCATTATTTACCCAAAGGAATGAATCAAATGCTTCATTTTTGCAATTAAAGGAGAAGGCATTTGTGACAACTGGTAAAATTTCCCTGATACTTATATTATTGAAAAATTAAATTCTGTGACTAGGACACTTGACTTGACCATTTTGTGTTAAAACGAATAACATGCCTGCACATATTGACACCCAGATATCTCACCAGGAAACAGTGAAGTTATCATTATTGATAATTTGCTTATGATTATTGTTTTGAAAACGGGAGGTTATCCCGGTTGCACACGGACTGACACCACACGCAAACCAGGAACAGACAGAAAGTTAAGAAATATTAGAAAATAATTGAGGACTCGGAGAGTGTTTCAAATAATATTTAACGACTCTAGAATATAAACTCTCGGGTTAGGGACAGTTTAGGACGGAACCAGACTTGATACTGTTTAGTGGGATTCGGGTATTTAGTTTACCCACTTTACCTTTAAAACACTTATAAAATTTACACAACTTAAAATAAATACACAACACTATACCTTTAAATAAAAACTTATACTTATACCTAATTAAAATAAAAACACACACTCACTCCCTAAATAATACCATCACCACCCACTAACCCATCTCCCCAAAACACTTTACTGCTACCCTCCTCATTCTCTTTTGTCGCCGCCTACACCAGTTCCCCAAACCTGGATCTATCACCATCCACCATTAATGATAGTTGACCATGAAACCCTTATCTCTTTCACCTTCACGGGTGAGTATAGGAATTAGAAACATATATAGAGAAAACACACCGATTAGGAATGGTTATTTTCCCACAATCCGAAAGTAAAATGGAATTTAACTCCATTGTTCTCCATAAATCCCCACCTCCTGATAGTTATTCGAATCACATCCATTTTCAAACACACCCAAAGATTGAGAAGTTCTCAAGATCTAGGGCACGAGTGATTCGAATAGGAGGCCGTGGTGGTTGATTTTTGGAGCTATTCGGTTCGGATTTGGAAGGGTTTACTCACTAGGGTTCATACTTCAAGATTCTTAGGTTAACCATTTAATCTTGTTATGTTATAAATTATTTTTTTCAAATCGTTACTTAGAACCAGAAATTAGGTCGAATAGATGATTATTAAGGATTAGCAAAACTGTTTTGTTCTTGTCAAATTAAAACATTTAGGAACACTTTGATTAAAAATTTAAGAAGAAATGTTAGTTATGTTGAAATGGGTCGAATAGGGTTTGACTTTTATGGGTCATGGTTTATTTGTTGTGATGGTGGTGAGGTTGTTAGAAAACATTGAAACCTAGTGATAGATATTGTGGCTGTCGAATGGTAGTAGTAGGACTTTTAGAAGAATGGGAATGTTGTGGGATTGTGGTACAGTCGAACCATATTATTTGTTGCAAAGGCAGTAGCTTCGAAACCTATGAATGTAGAACTTAGGATGGACTAAGATTGATTGATGCTATAGGAACAATGAGGGAAACAAATGGTAATTGTGATTATAGTTCCTACAAGCTAAAGATAGAATAGAAATGGTGAACAAACTTAGGCTCCTCGCTTGACTATGCCTCAACTCGAGGAAGAAATGTGAGTATGTAACCCTCGAATAAGCACCAAAACAAGCCTTATGAGTACCAAGGGTCTTTGGATAGCCAAAGGAATAATAGAAACTTAGCACCCCTAAACCTTTTGAGGTCATTAACGTGCCACAGTCGACCCCAAAAATAGGTCCATTACTTAGTGAGAATTGACACTTAAGGTGCCCAATGAGTTAAGTTCGAGTGGTACTCGAAGGAAGAACACAAGGGAAATGACTTCCACGGTAATTAGACCATGGCAGTCACAGGTAAAAGTCTCACAAGAGACTGTCCCGGGTAATACATTGGCGCTGAAAACTCTAATACCTAGATGAAATACCAGACGAAACCACATGCCAACCATAAGCCCACCTTAGAGTCCATCATAAGTTGTTATCAAATTGAGATGTAGGCTTAGGTGAAGCCCATTAAGCTCACGCAAACCCCTATTCACAGCAGCCCTTTTTAGAGCCCATATGAGAGCCCACCATAAAATGTTTAACAGCCCATTTAGTACTTAGAACATTCGAATAATAGTCATAGAAACAATAACGAGAACAGTAAATGAAATAATAAAAACCGTTTCAAAATAAATTGACGTCAAAACTATATATGTTGAATGCTATTTAAAACTCTAATAGCCGTCACCAACTAATAATATATATCTACAACTTGTAATAGCCGAGAACATAAAATAAACATGAAAAAGTTAAATTCATAAAACTTGTAGGGCCGAGAGTACAACATGTAGGATAAAAAGAATTCGAACATAACTACTAGAAAAAGGTCTATCCTTGACTCGCATTTTATGACGCACTCTACAAGATGACGCGCAAATAGCAAAGTTATAAAATAAGAGTCATAACGAGTAAATTTTTTATTAGGGATGACCCGTTTTCAGAAGCGTCATAACATAGGGTCATAATCAGTTAAAATTTAGCCTGCTAGATGACGCTCGTTTTGCTTCGTCCTAAATAGGGGTCATCTATGTTTTTTTTAACCATCTGCTTCATCAAAATCTATGTTTTCAGTTTTCACACATTTTTGGCTACTCTCGCCCACTTTTTTTCCCCAAAATCAAATTTAGATTTTCATTATCCCTCCATACTTATCTAGGTCACATATTTTCACAGCCCACTATTTTCACTACTCCCCACTTATCTCTCTTCTCTGCCGCTATAACACAAGTAATAATCATAACACAACCAACCACTAGTTTTGACATGAATCTATACCTTGTTGGTTTTCTTTGCTAGTCAACCACAGACCCTCGCGATTAGCCAGTCCCACTCTCGATTTCAGGTCCACATTTCCATGAATCAGGTACTTTAATGTGTTATATGTTCAATTTAATCATCAATTCGTGGTGTTCATGAGTCAATTTCGTGTTTGGTTAACTTTTGAAATTAGGGTTCATGAGACCCGAATCTGTATATTTGTGAGATATGCTGAGTATTTTTTTTAGTGTGCTTATGAGTGTGTTATACGATTCAGGCAAGAGAGATGCAGAGGAGATTATTGAGAAGCAAGTAGTGAGTAGCAAGAAGCAGAAAGTTGTCAATGGAACTGTGGTACAGGCTTCAAAGAAGAATCTTCATCTGATGAGGAAAAAAATAGGGAAAAAAATAATAATAATTAGGTTGATACTCGCTTAATAATCGTTGGCAAGTTGGATATATTTTTAACTAATTATTTATTTGATATATTGATTTGATTTTATTGGTTAATGTTTTTGTTATGTTTAGGGTAGTGATGAAGATAAGCTGAAGGAGATGGTAGCCGAAGGGGGTCAGTGTTCTACAATTATAGTATGACATTACTATTGTTCCTTTTAAGTATAAGTATGAATGAATTAATAATGTTGAAATGGTTACAGGAAGCTAAGCCTTTTTTTGTGTTGGCTGGTCCGAATGTCATCGAATCCGAGGAACATATTATGTATATGGCCAAACAAATTAAGGCTGTTACTACAAAGTATGTTTTCATATTTTTTTTGAATTATATGATATAGATCGTGTGAATGTTATTGTAGAAGCATTTGTTTTTTGATCTGCATTTGTTGGTTGCGTATAGATGTTCTTTTAGAACTTTGGATACATCATTGATAATTAGATGCCATGCAGTTAATGCACACATACAACTCAGTTGTGTCTATTAGTCCTTAAGATATAACAGTCATGGTGTTCGTTGTTGTGTAACTATAGCTTGTTATTGGGTCTCTCCTTAGATGCTAATCCTTAATGATTGGCTTACACAAAACATTCAGTGAGTAACCTTATGTAACTTCACTACTTTTAAACTGTTTAGCAAGTAAACGGAGCTGAATCGAAACCATACTAAACAATATGGCTAGGAAAATGCATCTGTAAGATAATATCTTGTATATTGTATTGATTGTCCTTCTGGTATATTGCAGATCCTTGAAAAGGTGAAAGTGACATATGACTTGCCCATAGTTACTGATGTACATGAATCTAGCCAGGTAATCAGTATTCCTCTTGAAGATACGGTTCTTGTAATGGTGTTCACAGGACCCATCACCCACATTACCAAATTTCAAAATTTAACCTCTAACTGATGATTTCATATATAAAGCATTATTCATTCCCAAGTTTATATCAGATAGTTGACTCTCTTTTAACTATCGAATTCTATCAGTGTGAAGCAGTCGGCAGAGTTGCAGATATAATTCAAATTCCGGCCTTTTTGTGCCGACAGGTTAGATTGATCCCACTCAATTGTTACAGGATGTCCAACGACATCATTTCCATCATTTATCATTTACTCTAGTATTAGTTATCGCAAGATGTCCCATGTATCACTATCTTGTGACAAGGCCTGCTCTAGAAGTTAACTTATTTTATCTGTTTTCTTCTGATAGACTGATCTTCTAGTTGCAGCCGCCAAGATGTCCCATGTATCACTATCTTGTGACAAGGCCTGCTCTAGAAGTTAACTTATTTTATCTGTTTTCTTCTGATAGACTGATCTTCTAGTTGCAGCCGCCAAGACTGGAAAAATAGTAAACATAAAGAAAGGCCAGTTCTGTGCTCCCTCTGTAAGTTTCAATATGTAGTTGATTACTTGATTTCATTGACTATTTGGGGTAACCATATTGCCATGTTTAATAGCGTGGAAATAGTAATGCCATACTCTTCGTTGCTATTGGCCATTGATAAGTTTTTGCTCTGCTTTCATTGCAGGTCATGACCAACTCTGCTGAAAAAGTTAGATTGGCTGGAAATCAAAACGTTATGGTTTGTGAGAGAGGAACCATTTTTGGATACAGTAAGTTGCTGTAAGCTTAAGTTTTCTCTATACAATGGATTTGATCTTTACTTGTTTGGTTTAATAGTCAAACAGGTCAAAAGTGACCTACATTGTTCATTTGCCATTAAGTTAATTTTGATTGAGCTTATAACAGCTTGTATAAGCTGTTTTCATTATCATATTGGTTGTTTTGAAGTGTTTGACAGGTTGGAGTTGGGTGGTGCAGACACAAGAAGCTAGACTGTCAGTACAAGCTTCTGATAAGCTGAGCTTATCTTGGACTCCATTTTGGCATTTCTCAGGTTCCTTATAGCCTATTTTCAGTTTGCACTTAATCCCTATATGTCTTGTTTAAGTAATCACTCATATCAGTACCAATTGGTTAGTGCAGACTGCTTCAGGTTTTACTAGCTTTGCTCAGCTGATTTTCTGCTTATATCTTTAAGTTGATTCTCTGTAATTTGTTTTTCTTAATAGCTCATAGTAGTAGCTAGAGGGTTCTGAGCTTAGTAAGAATCTTGGAGCTTATTTAAGTGCCTTATTTTGGTCTGCAAAAGACCTCAGTGAACCATAGTCTGCCCTGCACCACACCTTAGTGGTCTGATTTAGCTAGTTATCATTAATTTGTTTTTCCCCAGTTTCATCAGTTTTGTGTGATTTTTAGTTTCTTAGATAATAGTAGTTATAAGCTGTAATTTGGTACTTAGTAAGTTGACCAGCTTATCTAGCCTTCCTTATTTTATTTGGATTTTAGGATTTAATCTAAGCAGTTTTCTCAGGCCTTGAACAGACATGTTTTTGCCCTGCCCCTAGTTAGACAGCAGACTGATTGAACAATTGGCATGTCTGCAGTATTCTATTGACGTGTAACGTATTTTGAATTTGTCTATCTTTTCTCTTTTTTAGATGTGGTTAAAGGGAATGGGAGACTTATTCCTCAAGCGGTTAAATCGTGGGTCGAGCAATACGAAAAGGAGCCAAAACCAGCAATGGTTGAACTACTGCTTCAGGAGAGCTGCACGGATGACTCGGGTAGTCTTGTTGTATACTTAGTGGTCGATGTGGAAGCTGTCAAACTAACTTGTGAATTGCTATCGATATGTAATTTTTGTCGTTAATTAACTTGTGACTTATCGTGAATTAGTACTTGAATTAACCTCATTGTTTTGATATATATATATATGAAATGCGTTATTTTGATATTTGTGTTTTTAATTTTGTATTATCAGGTTTTTAATTGTCATTTAATAGAAAATTAGGAACTGAAAAAAATTAATTTAAAAAAAAAAATTAGGTTATGACACGCAAAAAGGAGAGTCATAAAACATGGGTCATAAGTGCGCGTCATAGAGGGATGACGCACAAATGCGAGTCATGAAGCTTTATGACGGGTCCATCCTTGACTCGCATTTGCGCGTCATAAGGCCTCTTCTTGACTCGCATTTGGAGTCAAGAATAGCTGTTTTTCTAGTAGTGATAATAACGTCACTAACATACGTATAAAAGGGTTAAATAGCCAAAAAAAATGGTAAGCCGACACACACCACTAAACAACTAGATGTAAACATGTATACATAGTTATAAATAAATAATTTCACATACATTTGGAAATAGGAATATATATATATACACACACGACTAGACAAATGTAATATATATACATACGAACACTTAGGAAAAATTGGAAAATATATTAAAAGTGCGTAGTAACGTAATAGGTTCACGATAGTGTAGAACATGACACGTGATGAAATATATAAAACACGGAAACACTTATATTTGGCTTATTAATAACAAACAAATTAAAAGTGTACGTCACTAACTTATATACGGATATATTAGACGAGATATAAAACTTAGACTAAGGATGTATAAATAAATCATAATAAAGAGACTAATTAAATTATTCAAGTTAGCGGTTAGAAATCCTTAAGTGATAAAATTCTCGAATATTAAGTTATATATTAAAAATCAACATAGGCGAATCTAACGTACGATATACTTACCTAGACTAAGTTTAAATTATACCTTAGGTCGCAGAAGGACCCCGACCATTAGTTACCTTGACTTTAGGACAATTGTAAGATTATACGTCACCATCCGTTAGGAGAGACTTTAGTAATCACACTCACAGTCACATGAGTAACAACACATAGGTATACTTAAACATTGAGATTTAAACTTGAAGAGACTTGAATATAATACTTGAAACTAAAACGCGGTTATGTAATTTAGGTTGCATGTTGGTGCCGTGCACACTCTAAATTCATTGCGTTCACTGTTCAGGCCAACAAAGGTGAGTTTATAGCCCCAATTTTACTTTTACTTGTTTTTACAAATATGGGGTGAGAAACAAACAAAACTTTTTATGGACCATAATGTTAATGTTTTTACTCAAACCTATAGCGCAGTTTAGCCTAAGCCCTTGACCCACTGTTATGCCCATTTTCATGAGCCGTTAATTTCCTTTGAGAAGCGCGATTGCTTTAGATAGATCTATTGGGGTGACTCCCCCGTTCGGGTTGACCGGATAGGAAAACGAACGTAATGCCAGTCGGATTTTCGAGTGTATTGGGTTAAACACTCGCTAAGGGCCCCTTATTATTATTTATGTGTTAGAGATTAGCACACTGGACTGTCGAGTTTCGGTTGCATGAACTTAGTGCTAGCGCAATAGATATTTTTGTATGACATTATATGTGTTGTAATGATCATACTGGTCCAAACTAAATTATTTGATGATTTTAAATAAAACCTATGAAATCACCAGCTTTTTGCTGACTTTTTAAGCATGTTTTTCTCAGGTGTGTGAATTGTTTGGTTGGGCAAGATATGGCAAGGCAAAAGGGAAGTAAGTGGAGTGACCTGATGTCTAGAACAAGCACTCACAGCAAATGTAATGTCAGGCCTTGAAGCTGTCAAATACATCAGTGAACCAATCATTGATCTGTATAGATGAACATTCACAGCAGGATCTGGTTCAAGATTGTTCTTTGGTTTTGGAGCTTCATAAGGTGTAGTGGCAGTTCTGACATTGTCCATATCAAACTTCTTCAAAATGTCTTTCACATATTTATCCTGACTGATAAATATACCATCAGGTTTCTGCTTAACTTGTAGACCCAAAAAGAAAGTAAGCTCCCCCATAGCACTCATCTGAAACTCTCCCTTCATCAATTCCTCAAACTCCCTGCACCAAGCTTCTTTAGTGGAGCCAAAGATAATGTCATCCACATAAACTTGCACAAGAATGATGTCTCTGGAATTCTTCTTTATGAAGAGTGTTTTGTCAATGGCACCTCTTCTGTAACCATGCTTCAGCAGAAATGCAGAAAGCCTAGCATACCAAGCTCTTGGTGCCTGATGTAGCCCATAGAGAGCTTTTACAACCTTGTAAACATGCTTTGGATTATCTGGGTCTTCAAAACCTTTGGGTTGAGTGACATATACCTCCTCTTCAATTTCACCATACAGAAAAGCACCTTTCACATCCATCTGATATACCATGAAACCCATATAAGATGCATAGGCCAAGAGATTTATGATGGCCTCAACTCTTGCTACAGGTGCAAAAACTTCATCATAATCAATTCCTTCCTCTTGCCTGAACCCCTGAGCCACTAACCTTGCTTTGTTTTTGACCACAATACCCCTTGCATCTCTTTTATTCTTCAAAATCCATTTTGTCCCAATTGCAATCTTCCCTTCAGGTAGTGGTACCAGTATCCAAACCTGCTGATTCTTGAATTGTTGCATCTCATCTTGCATTGCTTCAATCCAACTTGAGTCTTCAAGAGCTTGAGTAACACTGGTTGGTTCCACTTGAGAAAGAAAACAAGCAAACCGACAATGCTTAAAGTCTGTGTGATTGTCCCTTTGCTGATTGGAGACATAGGAAAGAAAAGCAACTTGACCATACTTAGAACTTTTCACAGTGCTTCTAGTTCTAACAGGTGCTTGAGGATCACCAAGAATATTTGATTGGGGATGAGCAATGTTGATCCTTTTTGTAGCAGTGGGGTTGACATCAATTGTGGTGTCAAGATTGTTCACAGTTGGTCCAAAATCACTGTCATAGGAAGATGAGGTGAAGATGCCAGCTTTGGGTTGGTGATTACCAAGGTCTGAAGGACTTGGAAATCGTGTATATGGTTCTTCGAAGTCTGTGGACACACTAGTAGAAATGGGAGCATTTGAAGTAGGACTGTCAGTAGATTTGATGATGTCAGGAGAAACAGGAGAACTGTCAGGAGAACTGTCAGCAGAATCCTGGTTTCCACTGACTGCTTGTGCTGACTCCACACCAAACCTTACAGCTTCTTGAGTGGCTGCATGCTCTTGCTTCTTAAGTCTAGCAAGGTCCTCTGCATAGTGTGACTCATCTTCAATCTCATCAGAAGTTTCTTTAGAGCTGTCACCTGCAAAATGGTTAGGAGAAAAAGAAGGTACAATAATTGTTTGTTCATCATGCTCAGACTCACTATCTGAGTCGTCATCTAGGGTACCTGCATTGTTAGTGGGAGACTCTTGAGAACCTGCAGATTGGTTAGCAACATATCTAGTATAGCCCAAGTAATCAGTTAAGTAATCCAGGTCAAAATACCAAGCATGACCTTGACCCTGAACATTAGGCTTGTCTTCTAGGTATCTCAGGTTAAGGGTCTCCTCAATCTTTTTAGCATTCAAATTATATACCCTATAAGCCTTACTATGAGCTGAATATCCCACAATATACCCCTCATCAGTTTTCTCATCAAACTTTCCCAGTGGATCACTAGTGTTCAAAATGGTCACTTGACATCCAAAAGGTTTGAGATAATGAATATCAGGAACTTTCCCAGTGAGAAGTTCATAAGGTGTCTTGAAATGAGGTCTAGTGATGGATACCCTGTTCAAAACATAATAAGCAGTGCTTACTGCTTCAGTCCAGAACATAGTGGGTAATTTAGAGTCTGCAAGCATGGATCTTACTGCCTCTATTAAGGTCCTATTCTTTCTTTCAGCAACCCCATTTTGCTGTGGAGTTCTTGGATTGCTATAGTCCCTTTTTATCCCTTTAGACTGACAGAGGTCTATTAAAACAACATTTTTGAACTCTGTCCCATTATCACACCTAATACCTTTAACCTTTTTGTTTAGCTGGTTTTCAACAAGGGTAATGAATTCTTTTAAAATTAGAGATGTTTCATCTTTAGTTTTCAAAAAGAATACCCAACAAAACCTGCTATAGTCATCAGTGATTACCAGGCAGAAGTACTTGTGATCAATACTTCTGATTTGAGTTGGACCAAAGAGATCCATATGCAGCAACTGAAGAGGTTCTGAGATAGTTCTCACAGCTGTAATGGCTTTGTATGAGGCTCTGTGTTGCTTTCCTTTGTTGCAGGCAACACAATTGTGCTCATTGGTGAAGACTTTGAAAGGAAGTCCATGAACTAGCCCAAGTTTAGAAAGCTTGTTAATGGTCTTGAAATTCACATGAGCCATCCTTCTATGCCATTTAGTAGTCTCATCCAGGGATGCTTTAGCCACCAAACATGTCAGGTCACCTTCAGGTTGAACATCATTCAAATTGAATGTGTATAAATTGTAACTTCTGGGAACTCTCAGCAGAATTGTTGTATCTTCTGGAAGTTTGAAGTCTTTAGAGAGCACAAGACATTCATCCTCAGAGAAGAATACTTTGTTCTTGGTGTCACAAATTTGTGATACTGAGAACAAGTTGAAATGTTGCAGTTCCTTCACATAATAAACATTCTCAAAGTCCAAATTAGGTGTTCTGATGGTTCCTTTCCCAGTGATTCTACCATCTCCTCCACCAAAAGTCACATTGCCTCCTCCTTTAATGGGTACAAAATCATGCATCATCTCTATGTTGCCTGACATACTCCTGGAACAACCACTATCTACTATGCCTACTTCTTTACTTTTTAGAGGATGATCCTGAGAGATGCCCATAAAGGCAACTTGATCATGCTGATCCTCTGTAGAACTGCTGGCCAGCAATCCACTCAACTCAGGACCAGAAGCTTCATCATTATCAGGCTCATGTGCCTTCCAGTTGACATGATCATCCAGAGTGACCAAAGCTTTGGAGGATCCATCTTTCATCTGATTCTGCTGATAGGTAGAATACCTAACCTCATCACCAGTCTTCCTATCCTTGCACTCTCTTGAGAAGTGACCCTGCTGACCACATGTATAGCATTTGATCTTCCTCCTGTCAAATCTAGCTGGGTCTCTTCCCTGGAAACCAAACTTTCTCCCTGACTTATTTTCAAACCTTTTGATGTTCAGAGTGAGCATGGCCACCTGCCACTTCAAGTTCATCTCTTCCATATCCAGAGGATCCACCTGTTCAAAATCCTCAAAAGCAAGTTGCTGCTGATTTTCATAATCAGCAACAAAAGAGTGAAGTACATCTTCCAATACACCACTGGACTGTGGTTGTGAATTGGATCTGGTGTTGGTGTAGGAAGATGATGCTGAGGAGCTTGGGCTTGAAGCTTGAGTCATCTTATTGGAGGTGGTGCTAACAAAAGCTGAGTAATTGGGAGTGGATGAACGAATGGGACTTCTGACATCGGGCTCAAGAGTTTTAAGCTTGTTGTAGAGATCATCAAAAGAGAGCATATCCAGTCCTCCTTTAGCTTTGAGTGCAATGCTCACTTGCAGCCAAGATGGAGGTAAAGATCGCAAGAACTTTGCATTTCAATCCTCATTGTCTGGCCTGGCCTTCAGTTGATTCAATTGACTCAAAATCCTATGGAACCTGTCATAACCCTTGTGGATACCTTCTTCCTCAGATACTTGGAATTCTTGAAACTGCTGTTTTAGCATTGATTTCCTCATCCTCTTTGACTCATCGTTCCCACCAAACCTAGCCTTGATGGCCATCCAGATGTCTTTTGCATCCTCCATGTAGTGAAAATCACCAATGTGATCATCTGGAATAGCTTGAAGGAGAATAGTTCTAACTTTATTCTCTCTCTGTACAGCCAGAATTTCTTCAGCAGTTCTAGGATCAACAATGGTAACTCTACCATCAGCATCTTTGATGTGCTTCTTCAAACTATTTCCCTTTTTGACAATTTCCCAAAGATTCCAATCAATATTAGTGATCCAGTTCTGCATCTTCATAGCCCACAATTCATATTCTTCCTTCTTGAGGTATGGGAACTTTGCATTGCTGTTGGAGAGAGTGAGTTGTTGCATAGATGTGGTGTTTTGGGTGTTGTAAACTTCTGATCCATCGTCAGATCCAGGCATTGTTTTGGTGGTTTTGTTTGATAGGGTGTAAAAGAAAAGTTGTTCTTAGTATCACAGAGACTCTCCCGAGGCTCTGATACCACTTGTTGAACCTTAGACCTTGATAGATCTTTGAGCGCTCGTGGATCGTTAGTAATGTCTATGTAATCACAAACACACTAATAGAAAGTCTCTATTACTTGTATTCTAAAGCGGAAATCAAACACAAGTATAAACACAAATAACTAAGAACGGTTTGATCCTCTATGGATCTTTGATTAATACTAAAACTTGTTTTTTCAAACTCGTACATAATACATAATAATGTGTTCCTTTTATAGATAAGGAACCCTAAACCGTTTCACAAGAAACGTATATTCTAAAAACTAATAGAAGATATGCATTATAATTTCCTAATAAAACTCGTGCATATCCTAACTAATAACAAAACACGCGGAAACACTTCTTCAGCAGAAACACAATACGCAGAATCTCTACTTCCGCAGAAACACTTCTTCAGCAGAATCCAGCTCTTCAGCAGAATCCATCAGCAGTATTTTTCAGCAGAATTCTTACTTAGCAGAATTCCCAACATTTGTTTGTGATTGTTTCCTTTGAATTAACATATAGTAACAAAGCAAATAAAACTCGAAAAACGGTAAAAACTATTCAACCCCCCTTCTAGTTTTCCACAATTGGTATCAGAGCTACGTTACTTAAGACTTTTAAAATATATTGTATTTTAAAACTTAAAACGATCCATGGATTTTGAAAACTTTAAAGAAGGGCAATCTATCCAGAGACCACCTCTATTTGAACCAAATTGCTTTATTTATTAGAAAAATCGTTTTGAGACTTATGTGAAGTCAAAGGATATAGATCTATGGTATATAATAGTTGATGGTGATTACAAACCTATTAGTAATAATATTTCGGGTGGTCGGGATGAAGGAGCTTCTCTTACTCGTCACAGTGATGAGCAAAAGAAACTAATTGCCAAAAATAATGAAGCCAAAATGATGCTTTATAATGCCTTACCTAAGAAAGAATATGAAATAGTTTTTATGTGTAAAACGGCTAAGGATATTTGGCAATCTCTTATTATCACACATCAAGAGAACTCACAAGTAAAAGATAACAAAATTGATCTTCTTGTCCAACAATACGAACAATTTGTTATCTCTGAAGATGAGACCATTGATAGTGCGTTTGCTAGGTTCAATACTATTATTACATCACTTAAAGCACTTGACGAATCTTTTTCAAGTAAGAATTTTGTCAGGAAATTTCTAAGAGCACTCCATCCGAAATGGAGAGCAAAGGTGACAGCTATTGAAGAATCTAAAGATCTCTCAAGCATGACACTGGATGAGCTCATAGGAAACCTAAAAGTTCACGAAATGATTATGGAAAAAGACTCGGAAATTGTCAAAGGCAAAAAGGAGATGATTAAGTCTATTGCCTTGAAAGCCAAAGCCGAGTCAAGTGACGATGATGAATCTTGTTCAAACAGTGATGATCAAGAATATGCCATGGCCGTGAGGGATTTCAAGAAATTCTTCTGGAGACGAGGAAAGTTTGTAAAACCACCTCGTGATGAAAAGAAATCCTCTCGGAAAGATCGTGACGATAAGAAAGGTAAGGTTGACAGGAAATGCTATAGGTTTGGTGACTCCAGTCACTTAATAGGAGAATTTCTAAAGCCTCCAAAGACCAAGTCTCAAAGAGCCTTCGTTAGTGGAGCTTGGAGCGATAGTGAAGGAGATGATGATGATGAGCCTAAGAACAACGAAATTGCCCTTATGGCTGATGACACAGAGGAGGTACATTCTGATTCATACTCCTCTATAGATGACGAAACCTTAGAAGTAGAATATAACAAACTGTGTGACGTCACTTTAAAAATCATAAACAAAAACAAATTTTTGAAAACAAAGACAACACTTTTGGAAAATGAAGTATTTTGGCTTAAAGAAAAAGCAATACGAATTGAAAAAGGTAAAGGTAGTAAAGAAACTTGTGTTTCTTGTCAAGAACTAAAACTTGAATTAGAAACCTTAAGATCCACACAGGAAGATTTAATCAAACAAAATTCAAAGTTTAAAAAATTTGATAAAAAAATAAGTTGTGCAGATGAAAGAATGAAAATGCAAAAACTACCTCATGATAAAACAGGACTAGGCTTTATGAAACTAGGAACCTTAAGTGACCATAAGGAACAGACTGTGAATAAAACTGTTTCAACCAAATTAGATACTCACGGATCCGACGGATCCATAAAATTAGATCCGCCAGTTGTACCCAAGGGATCCGCGGGTACTGAGGCTGAACAGAAGGTTCACAAAGTCGATCGTTCCGAGTTCGTTAAAGTTACTAGAAAACCTAACAGTAATATAACCAATAACAAACACAAACCAGCAGTATCTTTAGGAAGAGGTCAAGCTAGAAATGAATATAGAGTTAAAACGGATCAACAGAGACCTCAAATGAGTTTTCCCAAACACCCCTTTCCAAAGAGTATAGTTAATCCACAACACACTTATCAAAATAATTGGAACCAAAACATGCCTAGAAACTTTCATGGTCCTAATTATATGCCATGGAACAATTGTCCACCATTTCCGTACATAAACTATGATAATGTCATGTTTAACCCAAACGGACCCATGAGATATTGGGGACCAAATGCTTGAGTCTTTTATGAACTTAGGTATGCTTGAAAGTTGATCTTGAACCTGATGAGTGGATCAAAGATAGTGGGTGCTCAAGACACATGACGGGAAACAAAAATCTTTTCTCAACCTACCAAGTGTATGACGGAGGTAATGTCACATTCGGTAGCAAGCTTAAAAGTAAAATCATCAGAAAAGGTACAATCTCTCATGACTCTCTATCTATTGATGATGTTGCTCATGTAGATAATTTAGGATTTAATTTACTTAGTATAAGTCAATTATGCCGCAAAAAGTATAACGTCATTTTCAATGAAAATGGAAGTAAAATACTTAAAGATGGCATAACCGTAGGAAAAGGTGTTTTAAAGAATAATGTCTATGTTATGAAATTAGATAAAACACCTAAAGATAAGTTATGTCTTACCTCCTTGGACGAAAACTCAACTCTATGGCATCGACGCTTAGGTCATGCAAATATGAGGCTTATTCAATCCTTGTCATCCAAAGAACTCGTTAGGAACCTACCCAAGTTGAAATATGACCAACACTTTTGTGATGCTTGCAAAATTGGGAAACAAGTACATAATAGCCATAAGGCTAAAAACTTGGTATCTACATCTAGATGCCTAGAATTATTACATATGAATTTGTTTGGCCCGTCGGCTATACAAAGTTATAGAGGAAATTTTTACACTTTAGTTATAGTAGACAATTACTCTAGATATACATGGACAAAATTTTTGAAAACTAAAAATGAGGCATTCGATAAATTTGAAATTCTAAGCAAGAAAATTCAAAATCAAATAGGAAGTAACATAGTATCTATTAGAACTAACCATGGTCGAGAATTTGACAATGAAATCCAATTTGGAAATTTTTTTGATAATAATGGAATAACTCATAATTTCTCGGCTCCTCGTACTCCTCAATCAAATGGTGTAGTAGAACGTAAAAATAGAACAATTCAAGAAATGAGTAGAACTATGTTAAATGAACAAAACATACCTCAAAAGTTTTGGTGTCACGCTGTAGATACTTCCACATATATCCTAAATAGAGTTTTAATTGGACCATTTTTAAATAAAACCCCATATGAAATTTATCGAGGCAAAAAGCCTACATTAGGATATTTTAGAGTTTTTGGAAGCAAGTGCTTCATTTTAAACACTAAGGATTATCTCACCAAGTTCGACCCAAAGTCGTATGAAGGTGTATTTCTTGGGTACTCACAAAACAGTAAAGCATACATAGTATTAAACAAGGAAACATCAAGAGTCGAGGAATCATTGAACGTAACATTCAACGAAAGTCCACCTCCCTCTAAGACATCACCTTTGGTAGATGATGACTTAGTTGAAAGTCAAATGGCTAAAGATATAGAAAACATTGAAAATGACAATGAACCTGTAAAAGGAGAGATAGTCAATATCAAAGAAACAAAAAGTCATCCATTAGAAAACGTCATAGGAAAACTTAATGAAAGAACATTAAGATCCAAAGCTCAAAATGAAAGTAATTATTTTTGTTTTACTTCTACTGTTGAACCTAAAAATATAAACGAGGCAATAAAAGATGAATGTTGAGTAATTGCTATGCAAGAAGAACTAAATCAATTTATTAGAAATGATGTTTGGACATTGGTCCCTTCACCTAAAAACCAAACCATAATCGGTACCAAATGGGTCTTTAGAAATAAAATGGATGAAAATGGTATTGTATCTAGAAATAAAGCTAGGCTAGTAGCTCAAGGCTACAATCAACAAGAAGGTATAGATTACGATGAAACTTTTGCACCCGTAGCTAGACTTGAGTCTATTAGGATATTACTTGCATATGCATGTGCACATGATTTTAAGCTATTTCAAATGGATGTCAAAAGTGCTTTCTTAAATGGTTTTATAAATGAAGAAGTATATGTTGCACAACCTCCCGGCTTTGCCGCTTTGAAAAACCAAATTATGTTTTCAAACTTAAGAAAGCTTTATACGGACTTAAGCAAGCACCAAAGGCTTGGTATGATCGACTTAAGACCTTCCTAGTTGACCATAAGTATACCATGGGCCTAGTAGATAATACTCTATTCACCAAGAAAAAGGGATCACATATTATCATTGTCCAGATATATGTGGATGACATTATACTCGGTTCAACTTGTCAAGAGTTATGCAACGATTTCTCAAAAATCATGCATGACGAGTTTGAAATGAGTATGATGGGGGAACTAAACTTTTTCTTAGGTCTCCAAATAAAACAATTAGAAGATGGGATATTCTTCAACCAATCAAAGTATATCAAAGATATGCTTAAGAAGTTTAGTCTTGAAGACTCAAAACCCATGAAAACACCCATGTCCTCCGAAACCAAACTCACTAAGGATGAAGAAAATGAATCCGTAGATAGCACTAAATATAGAGGAATGATTGGTAGTTTACTATATCTTACGGCTAGTAGGCCTGACATTATGTTTAGTGTTTGTCTATGTGCACGTTTTCAAGAAGATCCAAAAATGTCCTATCTTGAAGCCGTTAAACGGATATTTAGGTACATCAAAGGGACTACACACTTAGGATTATGGTATCCCAAAGGAACGGGTGTAGAAACCATAATGTATACCGACTCAGACCATGCCGGTGACTATGTTGATAGGAAAAGTACTAGCGGTATTTGTACTTTTGTAGGATTTTGTCTCACATCATGGTTCGCTAAGAAACAAACTGCCCTCGCAATCTCAATAACAGAGGCAGAGTATGTATCTGTAGGAAAGGCGTGTCAACAAGCACTATGGATGAAACAAGCTCTCGTTGACTATGGAATTGAACTCAACAACATTCCCATTCTTTGCGACAACAAAGGTGCTATTGATCTAAGCAAAAATCCAGTCCAACATGCTAGAACCAAACATATTGAAATACGCCATCACTTCCTTCGCGATAATGTACAGAAGGGAATCATCTCAATTGAGAAAGTTTCCTCAGAGGACAACATTGCCGATATTCTCACAAAACCTCTAAAACGAGAACCTTTCAACTATCTTAAACTTGGATTAGGATTAATGGAACCTAGTGATTAGGTAAAACATTAGTGTAAATATTAGTTTAACCAAACTCGACACTAAACCAAAAATTGCGTTCTGATCCGAAGAACCAATCGATAACAAAGGCGGATCCTTTGTTTTGGATCCGCCGGATCCGTCGCATGCACAGCCAAGTTTATTATTAAATAAACAAGAACAAGTACTATTCATTCCTCACTCCAAAACATATTACCCTACTGTATTCGACACACACTCAATCTCCATCACAATTTAGACCATTTTCTTCCACAAATTTGTGCTTCTAACACCACTGTAAGTATTCTTATCATGTTTATACTCCTGATCTGCGTCTAGGATTTCTATTTCATGCACAAAACCAAAACTTGGGGTATATGCATAATTCTTGAAAAATCATGAAGCATATTTACTGTATCATACTTAAAAACATGTTTTTCTTAGTTAGGAATTACATCTCATAGCACATTGTCTTAATTTAACAAAAACCCCATGAAAATTTTCTTACTAAATCCTTCTAACGACTAGGTAAAATGATCTTTTCGAACATTGTTCATACAAATGCAAAAACGTTATCTTTTAGACATCACTTGCATAATGTCTCTTGAATGCTAAAGGGAATACATAATTAATATATATTTTCGGGTACATTCAACCGTAGCTACATTGAAATAGGAGCGTTTGGGTTATCTCTCGTTTTTAACACAAAACTTGCATAAACTAAATTTTCATGCATCAAAAAGGGTCGAGATAACCGCACCTCCACATTGTCCCCATGTAGGCACACACTAGAAATTTTACACTTACTTTGATCATTTCAACTAAAACTATGTAACTTTTTTTACTTAGGAAAATCATGCCTCCCGCAACAAACTACGATCAAAAAAGAACCGTTAACTACTTACCCGAAGTCCACAAAACCAAAGGTCTAACCAAAGCCCAAGTCGAACATTTTCAAAGCCTTAGAGAAAAAGTATGTCCATGAGGGTAGAGCCGTAGATTCCTCGTTCTATGAAGGAACCCAACTTAGGGAAAACTTAGCCGCAATTCGATTTGATACTCTTTTAGATATAGATGAACAAATCGTTCCTAGGTTCATTCTTGAGTTTTATGCTAGTGTAGGTCTCAGTTCGAGTGACCAAGGTTACTTAAGTCTTCACTTTACTTTAAATGGAAATCATATCAACATCCCTCTTGATCAATTTGGTGAGGTCTTGGGCATTCCAAATCAAGGGACATGTATTTACTCGGACAAATGGTCTTTAACTATCTTAGAATCCAATCTCGATAGGACGGCACCATATGTCACTCCTCTCGCATCAAAAGAAGTGCTTAGGGAACATCTCTTCATTCCTAAGAACAACCCCACAAGGATGTATCGTGGCCGCGAAGTTGCTAGAGACCCATTTGCCATGGAACTAAATGAACTCAAGCCCGAATTCAAGAAAATGGAAGAGGTCTTAAGGGACAACGTCATGTGTACGGTAGGGAACCGTGATCACATAAATGCGTGCTTGTGTCATATGATGTTCAACATCTCAACTCGTCAACCATTCAATCTTGTGTATTATGTTGCTAAAAGGATGTGTGACATTCCGATTCAAGGCAAGATTGCATTGCCTTATGGAATGCTCTTGACTAGATTCTATAGAGCTTTTGCACCTGTCCGTCCAAACTCCTTAGGATTTGTCCCAGAATACACAGAGATCCCACACACTTTCGTTCCCTTAAGTAACTTTAGAGTATCGGTTGATAAGGGAAAACGTCCTCGTGCACCAACATCATCCTCATCATCTTCAATAAGTGAAGATGATGGTTTGCCAAATTCTAGGATTCCTCCACCCGAATACTTGAGCCATCTTCCTCCAATTCCAAATAAATCCGCTGAGTATCGCAACATTAAAGGAATGGTGAAGAATCTTGGTCGTTGGATGATGAAATTGCACAAAGGTATGAAGAAGTTGAAGAAGAAGCTTAGTTGAAGGAGTGTTGGATTTGAACAATGTTAGACAGTGTGATGTTAAACTTGTATGTGTCTCGACTTTATCTGATAATACTTGGTATGTATGTGTAATAACTAACATTTGCAGGTAGATAACCCTCATGGTTATCAATTTTCCGGGTTATAGCCTATGTTTGGCATAACACCTAAAAAGGTAAGTTTCTAAGAACGGATTAATCTATGATCAATCGTATGTTAATATTATCATATTTAGTTGTTTTGCTATACATATTAGTTGTTAAATAAGTTCTAGGAGAATTTTCGGGTTTTCGTCGAAAAACGCGAAATATGACAAGTCTTCTGTTTAGTTTTAGTATTAGGGAGACGGATCCGGCGGATCCCAAAACTTGGCTCCGCCAAGGGTTATCGTTGGTTCCGCCATCCGCCAACCTGCGGAATTGGCGGATCCCATACTTTGGATCCGCATTTGATCCCATTTGGATCCGCAGGTTCCACAGTAAAATCCTTAAACTTTTTCGACTCATCTCGATTCTTAAATCTTAGTGTTTAGTCTTATTTAGGAATAATTCACTGCTTATAAAACAACTTAGAACCATTTAGGAATTCTTAGAAACTTAGGAACAAAATTTCCCACCAAAATTTAAATTTTTGAATTTTAGGTGTGAGTTACCAAACTAATACAAAGAAGGAACCCTTTTTGGGGATCCGTCAAATCCGTGGAAACATCAAATCATAAGATTTTCCACTATCTCCTTGTATTTACTGCAAAATCCAAACATATTACTCAACCCAAGCTCAATGGATTGACTTCCTTGATATGACCTTCATAAATCTTTGCTCCAAATCATTAGCAACCAACATTCTTCATTGGATTCACATCACTTCCAAACACAAATTTCCATGATCCTTCTGTCTATAAATTGTGATCTAAACTTGTAACAAAATTCACACCTTCATTTTCTTCTCCTGTACTTATTAGTTACCTAAGTCAACAATGACAAAGTCAAACAACTCCTCCACATCTAAGCCACCAAAAAGGACAGCCCGTATTAGTGTGAAACCTTGTTGTCTCATCAACATCCACAATTCATCCTCAGAAGAATCATCACCACTAAACATCTCCTCACCAATTGCTAGTGAAAATTTCCTTACCTTGTCTACTCCAACTCCCTCACATGTAGTCATAAAAACACCACCTCCTACCATTACTCCTGTAGCAACCACACCACCGCCCGCTCCATCACAGTATGAAAAGTCTACATCATCACCATCCTCACCAAAACTCTAACCCATGGAATTCTTTAGGACACCACCAACATCTCCACAACCATATCTTGAAGAGTTAGAAGATCTTCCACCTATATCAACCAATCCTCCACCAATGAGTCTTGAAAACTTAGAGCCCATGTTATTCCATCCGGAGATTCATGGTCCTCTATACCGTGAAGCACCACAACATCATTCCCAAATACCACCACTATCACCAACTTCAACACTCATCGCCATAGATGAGGCAATGTGGAACAACATTCCTCAAACCCAAGAAGAGATAAGTGCGGAGTTAACACAACACTATGCTTTCTCGGGTATGGTTGACCATCGCCTTCATGAAGCCATGGACATTCAAAACATCCTAATGAACTCCCTCCAAACAACACCACCAACCAATGAACAACAACAACCACAACCAACCACCACCACCACCACAAAACTTGGAGCCTAGTCTTCCTCCTGGTTTTTCAAGTCATGATTGCGCACATTGTGAGAGAACATCTCACTTGGCCCAAAGGACCAACATTTTGGTCCATGAGCTTCAAAACGAGATGAGGTTCATCTTGAACCATGTTCTCGAGCGTCTCAATGCCATCTCTCATCCTCCTCAATAGGAGCTTTCTAGTCTAGTTGTTATGACCTTTTAGATTGTTGGTTTAGGACTTTTTATTTCTTTCTAGGATGTCTTTTTATTATACTTGTAACATCATTTCATCATTGTGAATTTTGTCACAAAATTTTCAATATCTATGAATGTGATGTTTTATGCTTATGAGTGATCAACATATTGCATATTATCATTATCTTTGATAACTAACATCTTTATATAGCTTGTTGTACTCTATATCATGATTGCTTTAGGTACAAATAATCATCAGACACTTACTTTGACTTTTTAAAGTCAAAACATATTAAAAGGCTTGTTTGGAAGAACACTTCACATGCATTCTACTTCTTCATTGAAGTTATTCATCACTAACACTTCATTTGCAGCATATCATACCCTTCAAAAGTATACGTTGGTACTCGAATAATGGGGAGTATACATCGAGGGGGAGCATTTCATGATAATTTCATATTATAACCATTTGTTTTGTAGGTACATACATCATTTACTTGTTACTCCTTCTAGAGGGAGTATAAAACAAGGGGGAGCTTTAATGTTCTCAAAATCACATTCCGCTACTCTACTCTTTTTGTTTCGACAAAAAGGGGGAGAAAGAACTAAGTTTGCATTAACTGTGATTCATCATAGTACATACACTTTTACAAAACTTTTCTTTAATAAACAAACTTAATTTATATTTTTAAGAACTCATGCTATATTTATTCTCTTGCTCAAAAATATTCCTTATGTTTTGTCATCAACAAAAAGGGGGAGATTGTTAACACAAATATCGTCACAAAAATGTTATTTATATTTTTGATCTTTACTTAGTTTTGTTAATGACAATTACAAGGTATATCTTTTAGCAAATTATAAATAGGGATAATTACCAAAATAGCCCAAACACAAATGGGCGGTTCCCTATCTAACCCGAAATCCAAAAATAATTGTGTTGCCCAGGGCAACCGGCATTTTTTGGGGCAACCGAAGGATTTCCAGTGTATTTTTTGGGCAACAATCGCCCTTTTTTGGGCAACTGGGGGCATTGCCCAGGGCAACCGGGGTAGAAATATCCCATTTGGGTTTTGGGCTATTTTAGTAATTATCCCTTATAAATACTAGCTTAAGTCTCTTAAGTACACATTTTACACTTCACAAAATAACCAAGAATTACAAGTTTGCTTATTTAGTAACTTGTTTCCTTAAAAGGAAACTTTAATTCTAAAAACATTCCATGACATCATTGCATACATCACATATAATATCTTTGTTAGATTGTGATATATCTTGTTTAGATTTACAAGTTACATAGTTGACATTTGAGGATTTTGGATGATTTGGTAAGATATGGAAGATTTGGAAAGATACACCAAATCTATTAGCTGTCAACACCCACGGATCCAAGTCCAATGAAGGACGGATCCATATTGTGGGATCCGTCAGCTGGATATCAGCTTGTCTATAAATAGCAAGCTGATCATTTGGCTTTATCATCACTCATATAGCTTAAACACATATATTCATTCAGTATATATCTTACTAACATCATTCATATTTGCATTTCACTTTGATCTTCCTTTTTGTAGAAAGGAGATCAAGCTTTCAAGGATCTACAGAACCGTAATCCTTTAGTTTCATTACTGTGTGATATTGTAGTTTGTTTCACACATCATTATCTATCATTTGTAATCAGTGAGTGTGGTTAGTGTTTTAGTCCTCAAAACACAAAGAGAGTAGGGAGTAGTTGTACCCTTGTAAAGAACTCGACATCTAGCTTAGTGTCGGTAAAGTATATAGGCGACGTCAGGTTGGTTCTACCTTGTAAAAGAACCCGGTGTTTAGCTTAGTACCGGAAAAAGAAGTAAGCGACATGTAAAGGTTTTCTCCGCCTAGAAAAGGAGTTTGTTTCTTAGTGAAGGATAAACTCTCGAGTTGGAAGCTCGGGGAGTGGAGTAGGGCAAGGAAGAGAGTCCTTGTAGCCGAACCACTATAAACAACAGTGTTGTGTGGTTTGATCTTTCCTCTCTTTATCTTTTGTTTATATTGTGTGATTATTTGTTTGTGATTGTTTCCTTTGAATTAACATATAGTAACAAAGCAAATAAAACTCGAAAAACGGTAAAAACTATTCAACCCCCTTCTAGTTTTCCACAGATCTATTTACTATATTCGTGCTCACCCGAAAGTGATTAGAGGTTCATGATAGGAGGTCTTTTAGGCAACAGGTAACTTAGGCAATATTAATCAGGAAAACATACAGGAAAATACTTGTGTTCGGTTTTGTAGCATGTATCTCCCCACAAATTTGGAAAACGTATAAAAAGTGGGACTATGAACTCACCTTAGCAGTCTAGATGGAAAACAAAGTTAAATAGAGTTGATAAACGTCTCCGGCACGTAACCTGGGTTGTTATGTCAAGTTTCAGTAATCGTATTCCAATATATATATAAGTTTTAATATTCGTTTCGTAACGTTTTTGGTTGATCGTTAAATGTTAAAATGAGACAACATGAAGTCTCTTCAAAAGGTTTTTATCTTATTTCTCATTTTTATGTTTCCGTTTGTTTATTATCGAAATGTATTTCGTTTATTAGTTTTTATTATAAATATATTTAAAATATATTTATAATAATAATTATATAAAGTTACACTTTTTTACCCCTTTAGTTTCATATATTGACAGTTTATACCCCTGAACTTTCATAAAATGACAATTTTTACCCCTGAACTTTCGTAAATTGATAATTTTTACCCCTGAACTTTGGTGAAATGATAGTTTTTACCCCTGTAGTTTCAAAAATGACACTTTACACCCTCATCTTTAGATTGTTGGCAAAAATAGTCCTTGGTTTAATATCTTTGGGTTATTTACATTTTCGGCCCAATAAAACTCTATCTTTCAAATTTGGCAAGTTTTCACCCCTAAACTTTATTTCGAATTCAGTTTTAGTCCAAGTTATAAAATTAGTTGGAGTTTTGGCAGAATTTACCCTCAAAGCATTTTTATAATTTCACTCGATATCCTTTATTCATTTTTAACGCGTTTTAATCCCGGAAAAAGGCACGACTTGCTACGACTCTTTTATGAAAGTTATAATAAGTTTGTAAACATCATTTCTACAAATTATTAGCTTAATATTCGAGCTTATGAGCTCGATTTTATTTAAATATGGTGCGTATAAACAGTTTGCGAAGGACAATATTGGGACTCGAATAACTTTGAGGCAAAGCAACCTTTTTACGACGTTCTTGTTCCTACAATTAGTTAGCTAGGTGGTCCTTATTGTGGCAAAAATCCAAATTTTATAGAGGTCGTTTGGTGGTCGAAATGATGGTCCAAAGTTGGGCGTGTGGGGCTGGTTTGCGACAGAAACAAAAAGGGGAAAACAAGTGGGTTTTTGGGTTTTTAAGGGTCCTAACTAATTTTTAATGCACGTTAATATGATCATAAGTATAATTTAAATTATCCTTAATGTATTTTAAAGATTCTTGATTTGTTGTGTGTAAAAATAAATATTTAGGGGTGTTTTGTTTTGTTCGACAAAAATGGAAAAGAAAGAAAGACATGGTTTTGGCCTAGCTTTCTATTAGAGATTATTTAGTAATGATTTTAAGAGTATTTGAAGTATATAAAAGGAATGAAAAAGAGTTGGATTTGCTTACTTGAATGGTTAGTCGTTTATGGAATATATGTATCGAATGGGCTTGGAACTTGAACACAAATGCTTCTCCTTTTTCCTAGGCTTTCTAATATCTTTCTTTAGCTCCTAAGGGACTGTTGTATCAGTAATATAATGGGTGTGTGGCTATTTTTGGTGTATTCGAATATTATGGATGAAATGTGAGAATGGAAAGGTCGATTTTTATAGAAGGGATGAACTAGGGTTTAAAGGTATGTTAGGTCACCATGTTAGGGTTAAGAGGGGACATGGTGAGGTATGCTTAGACACATGTATGGAGGGGGAGGAAGTGGGGCGTGAGGTAGTGATATGTTTTCACCATAGACCAAAGAAACTAACTACTTCTTTAACTTTTGGTAACCATCTAGGAGACAAGGCTATGTGGTGGTTTATGGGACTTAGAAGGGTACTTGTGGTATGTATGTTGCTTAGTAATTAGTGAGAAAATGATTTGGTTAAATCTTTATTATGATAGAACTAGTTATGAACCATGGAAGTCAAATGGCTTCAAGGGTGGTACATTGGTCTATGTCATGTGGTACATTAGGGTTTAAATGCAGTAGCTAGTTTAATTTTAGGGGTTTGTTTAATTACTTGTTGGATAGAAAATAACTAGGGTTTGTTTATATATTTTTGTGTCGAATTATATATGAAAAAGAAAAGGTAAATGACTTGTGCTTAAAAGGGTTGTACTAGGGTTTATGTAATCTAAAAAATCTATTTTTAATGTTTGGTTAAGTTATAGTAATTATATGTTAATTTTATTTAGTTTAAAAGTATATAAATGAGATTTTAGGTTTTGTGCATTGAACACTTGTACACTAGGTTTAGTGACATGTACTTATATTAAATAAGTTTAAGAAATTTTATTTTTAATGCTTGTGCATAAAATACTCGTATAGTGTGCTTTAAATTGAGTATATTTATGTTTATAAAGAGATTTATATAAATATTTGGTTTTATGCATAAATGACTTGTACCTTGTCTTGAAAGACTTGTACATTTATAATTTGTAAAAATATTATATATATTAATTAGGGTTTGTGATAAAATCATGATTTAATGAAATTAGGGTTTGTATCGTGAGTTAAAGTGGATTTAGGGTTTCTGTGCTTTAGTAACTTGTACATTGGTTTAAATGAATTGTACTTTTGTGTTTTAGGGTTTAGTTATTCATATTCGTTGTTATAATAATTCAGGGTTTCATGGAAACTCTAATAGCTAAGAAATGTTTAGTTTTGTACGTTTGTTAACGAATTAACGTAAAATGACAAATGAGATATCGTAATGTTTTATATGGAAATGTTTATATAAAATAAACATTAAATAAGTTGATGTTGGTCCGCGTGAGAGCACGTTTATCAAGGATGTGAGTTACGTCACATTAGATAGTAGTTATGATTAGATAAAAAAAAATTATACGCAGAAAAATGGATAAGTATTCTGTAAGATAGTTTATTATAATGTGGGATTTTTACAGTGGTTACAAGTTTGATGTTGCTACTGTTTTGCTTCACATAGATATTTACAATAGCATCTATTTAAGTCTATGGTTTAACAACGTCTGCTTAACAAAAGTGGGGGTGTTAGATGTGCCTTCTTGATTTTCATCGAGATTTTCATTCTTTTTTATTCTTTTTTGCTTATTGTGTTTTTTCCTGGAAGAGTTGGCGTTTTACAGATGCTGATTTACTGCTCTGTGTCATTGGTGTTTTGGATGATGTTTTAGTCATAGCGTCTTCTGGTGGTGGTGGTGTTTGACCTGTTGCAAATAGAGAATTAAATTATAATAAAGATGTCTTTTTGATTCTTTTATAATTATGTGTTCATGTTAAGTATAGTTTGTAACCTGCAATTTCTACAACTGGTTGTTTTCCTTCCTTTAATCCTGTCATCATATCTGTCCTTGCATACCAGTGTATGGTAGTGGTGGTGGTGCCAATTCTATTAGGGTTAAGAAATGTAGGTCATGATGTTAGTTTATATATAGTATTTTGTCATCAATTTTTTGAAATAGTGAAAGTTTCTTACCTTCTGCATGTACTTCATGTGTTGCAGCTAATGGTGTTCTTTCTGTGTCGGCAGTTGGTGTTGTAGTTGTAGTATATTCAATGACAGTAGACACTTCTTGTTGTTGAGGTATGGTTGCTTCAATATTTTCATATGCTTCCTGTGGTGTTGCTGAGCCTGTCATAAACAAATTGTTCATATTTTGTAATTCAGATGTAATTTATTCGTTATGGTTAAGGTATATGTAGCATTATAAGTTTGTCACCTGGTGGTTTGTCCTCGATTTGTTTTGGCGCCTCTGGTTTATCCATTAGGTTATCAAAAATGAATTCTGGTGGGCCTTGTCTTGAAGAAGTGTTATAATGGAATTGGAAGATGTGTGTTTTCCCAACGATTGATTGTATTATTTCAGGAATATCTCGTGGATCGGGATTGTTGAGGGAAGTGACCAATGAATTACAGTCAACACCAACAATATCATATGCTTTAGGTGTGAAAAATGTAATCATTGCTGTTGCTGTATTGTCGGTTAGGTATGCTTTGAAGTTATATCTGCAGATATGTATTAGTCATGTAGTGTAATGTTAGTTGTTATAAAACTATCATGTAGTAATATAAAATTACCTGTAGTGTGGATAATCTAGTGGTCCATGCACTCTGCATTCAAAGATACCATCATTATTCTCGGCTTTAAGAGCACAGCTTGTACATGCTGGGTAGTACCAATCTCTTGTTGCATTAATGGTTGTTATACTCCCTTCGCATGTAAATCGAACACCCTGTCCATTTTCTTTTAAAGATTGGTTATTTATATGCGGTTTTCCTATTTTTGTTTACATTTTTTTTAAAATAATCATATAGTATAAGGTAGGAGTGATTTTAACTTACTTCATAGGTCTTTGGAGTTTGTTGTAAGAGCACAACTAAGGGAAACCTATTTCTCATTTTCTCCTTTTCTTTGTCTTCGTATGGCTGCCTCATGATTTCCAAAGGTGGATTTAGGTTAAAGACTTCTCTGTATCTGTTGCATATGTACATAGTCATTAGTTAGCATGGTAGAATAACCATTAGATGTGATAAAGGTTAGGATTTGGTAATTACTCTATTCGGTATTGGTCAAGTTGTGGAATTTTTGGATTTATGTAGTAGTAGGTTGCTGGTGTTGATGACAGCTGTAACTTGTTTCGGTACCTTGAAACTCGACATGAACTCACTGCTATTATGATTGGTCTTTCCATTGTATCAATCTCATGTTTTTTAAACGTTTTAGCAAGGTGATCCCATAGTGTCAGCTCAATTGAGTTGCGGCTGGTTCCAATAAATTTTGAAAATCGTTAAGTTTTTCAAAGTGATTGTATTTTATATGAATTGGTAATAGATTCTAAGATTATACTTACTTAAGATTCTGAATCTCTACTCTACGGTTAACCATCTGGTTTCTATTAGGGTTGCCAATTTTCTGTACTTCTCCTGAGCTGATGTAACACCCTATGTAATCTGTCGAAGTAACAAATACATTACATTTCTTTACAGTTATATAGACTAATGAAAAGTATGGAGTGGTTAATATTACCCGTGAGGACAGGGTATTCTGTACGTGTTTTGTCTTCTGGATCAACAACTCTGTATGGCAACTGGCTGTATGAGACGAAGTTGAAATAATGATTTGGGAATCCTTCGGGTGTTATAGCATCAAACTTAGTGAATCTGGTAAATGACAAAGATGTCCTGTTTTCTAACGTCTGTTGCCAATTATCTGTTGGGATACATGTGAAGCCTGAAATGCGGTATGCTTTTCCAGGTATGAGAATCTTAGAAAAGTGCCTTATTTCAGTAGCCTCCATGTTTGCTTGTATTGCATCACCCTGTTCATGTTGCATTATTGTTTTATCCTTATTTAATTATGTAATATTAGATTTAAATAGTGGTACTATCTTTAGTGTACCTGTCTGTCTAGTAAAATTGCACGGTATCCTTTTTCAGTTGTATCTGGTGGGTCTCGAGCTATCCATGCCCTATAGACTTTTGCTTCTAGGACTTTGTTCCTGTCTCTTGGTTGTAGGTCCATGATATTAGCTTCTACTTCTGTAACCTTTTTGCTGCTTGTTGGTTGTATGTCCTTGATGTTAGATTGCGCCATCCTGTATAGAGTAACAAAAAATAGGAAAGTTTGTTATTTTATTTGATGTTATTCACATAGAAATATTAGTTTTTGATATTTTAATATGTTTAATGTAATACATTTGAAGTGCAAATATGAAAATACAGATTGCATTATGTAGTGCAAAAGTTAGTGGGTGTAAAATTATGCATATAAGTAAAATGTGTCATTGGATATGTAGTCTAATAATGTTAACCTGTATGCAAATTTGTGCTAAGAAATCTCTATAAACTATATTCTTTGTCATATCTGATGGTTGTTCACCATCGGATTTCAAAAGAATCTTTAAACCGTTCGGTGATGTTGCACGTGATAATGCAACATATAATTGGCCATGGCCGAAAACCGGTTGCGGTAGGTAGATGCCAATTTTGCTAAGAGACCGCCCTTTACTTTTTTTGATTGTCATAGCATAACAAAGCTTGACTGTAAATTGTTTCCGTTTAAAAATGAAAGGGTAGCTTGGATCTTTGTGGGTTAAAGGCATTCTTGAAATGTATACTTTCTCGCCAATTCTCGTGCCTGTAATAATTTCTGCTTCAATCAGTTTTGACATAAGGTGTTTGACTATCATTCTTGTACCGTTGCAAAGCCCACCACCCATATTAACATTCCTTAGCAGCATAATTGGACTTCCAATTTTTAACTGAAGAATGTTTGGTGGTAGACCTGGAAACTTAAAAGTGTTTAAGTATTCTGGTGGATATAGCATTTCAGTTGCGGCACTATCTCGCCCTACTGGAATTGCTTCATCCGTACTTATGTACACGACACTTTCGCCTTCCACTTGTGATAATATCTTTTCGTTTATCTCATCTGCTGTTTCATTCTTCGGGCACACAATTGCTTTTTGCTGCAACACTTCGGCTGTTGGCTGGTGTAATGTCTGTTTATCATAGATGAAATCAATGAGTGTTTGGAGACCATTTTCATAGTCTGGTATCTGATACTGTGGTGGAATTTTAATCCAAGCAGCTTCGTGTGGATTTTCTTCATCGTGTTCTCCAATTTTACCGTCACCTATGTCAAGTAACCATGAAGAGAAATCACGTGCTGTCTTTCTTTCATAATCATTAAGATCTGGCTGAAGTAGCCGCATGTTTTCTTTAAGTTTGAATACTTTAAAGTGTTGCCACAAATACGATCTAGCGATTGATGATCCTATTATTTCTGACTTTGTACCCTTCTTTTTGATTGGGAGTGTTTGCCTGAAGTCGCCACCTAACATAACCGCTTTCCCACCAAATGGTTTATCAGGAGCCGTTAGAATATCATGAAGGGTTCTATCAAGGGTTTCAAAGCATCGACAGTCATTCATCGGTGCTTCATCCCATATTATCAAATCAGTTTGACTAAGTAAAGTTGCCATCAGTGTATTTTTTTTATGATACACATTGATTGATCGTTTACGTCAAGTGGTATCTTAAATCTAGAATGTGTTGTACGGCCAGATGGTAGAAGTAAAGAGGCTACACCTAAAGATGCAACCGCCAAGACAATCTTGCCTTCTGAACGTAGCGTGTTGATAATTGTTTTCCACAGAAAAGTCTTTCTTGTTCCGCCATATCCATAAATGAATACCAGCTGTTGCTGTTTGTTAGCACATGCACTGACTATAACGTTGTAGATGTGCCACTGTTCAGTAATTAACTTCACTACTGATCTTGCAGCCTCTTCTTTTAATTCTTCACGGTTGTAATTCTTTTCTTCCATCAATAGTCTGTTGTGCAAATTACGTAGCAAATCCTCTGGAGGCAATGAGAAACCAAATTCTTTGACTGATCTTGAAAACGTATTCAGTATGATTTCTATTTCATAGATAATAAAGCTCTTTATTTCGGGATCATTTACATGTAGATTTTTAACACCACTTGTTTGGGATGCTTTTTGAGGAATATCGTCTGCCATAGATCGCCAGTGCCTTTCCCAAAGTTGCAAAGGGTCGGAAACTTCACAATAGATCAAAATATAAGAAAACAACATACGTAATTCTGATGATGTTGCTGTCGTCGACGCTTCCTCTAATGCTATGTCCCATTCTCTGTCATCTTCAAGAAGCCCCATAGCTTGACATGCTGCTCGATATGTTGGGAAGACACGGTTGTTAACAGTACGGACTTCAATGAATGATCTACAACCTTTCTGATGTGTAAGCAACATACGAAAATAGAACAATTCCCCTGCTGCTGGATGCACATACACTAATATACCAATCGAATATCTCGTTTTAATTTTTCTGCGCTTCCATGTCTTTGTTTCTTCATACCAGGCATATTCAGAAGGAAAGTCTAAATATGTAAGATGTTGGCCATCTTCAAATGATGCATTATACGTAAACCATTCTGTAAGTGTAGTTAACTTTCTTCCACTATCTGTGACAATGCGGCTTAGAGGCTCTTTTTCACTAAAGCTTATTTGCTGCATATCTTTTAAGTAGACTGCAAGTATTTGCACTGGCGGTTCTCTGTGATGGATAGGGAAGTCAATTATCCTCCAATATGATTCATGTGGACATAGAAAACGCCCATCAATGAAATTTTTTATTTCATCTATCTGTATTTTAGGAACAGATGATGAAGGGGCTGGATCACCAATTGGTTTAACAATACGTGCAGCAATTCGATCTGTGCCCTTTGAAATATATTTAAATAAATATTTTATAAGCATACTCCAGCCACAGTATTCGACATTAATATGAGCATGAAACATCAGACAAAGGAAACGGTTGTATGGCACAACGTAGCTATTGTCTAATTTCAGCTCACCTTTTGGGATATAAGCTGATGTCCTTCTTTTGCGATAGTGTATGTGGCCATCTTTATCAAAATAAGTATTTTCATTATATTTTTTTGGGAAGTTCTTTGTGCACACACCTTCCTGCATATAGGGTGCTTTCGGTTTAGCGTTTCCGTACGGTCCACGCATCATCATATCGGCAACTACTCTGTATGCTTCAGGGTCAGTTGCTTTGTCGGGCAATTCATCTGAAATGAAGTTGTCCACTTCTTCCGGAGCTTTTATTTTATCTTTTGCATCTATCCAAAGTAATGTGTGACAATGCGGGAGGCCTCTTTTCTGGAATTCAATTGTATAAAGAACTGTACATGAAAACAGTGAATAAATAATACGAGTGAGTATCATTTGTAAGAATTTATGTTTTATAGTATATTTATTAGTAATAAGAATTTAGTTAAAGTTTCACATACCTCCGGTACAACGGCCAAAAATATGGCCTTCTTTGAGCATTTTTAAAAAATCGTTGACCTTCTCCTCGAAAACACGACATACAACATCAGGTCTGTCTGCCTGTGTTAATTCAGGATACCTTTTCATGTGTCGTGTAATTTCTGGCCAATTAACATTGCATGTAAATGTAATGAAATATTGTGGATTCCCAAGAACTCTGCAGATGGCGAGGGCATCAAGATAATGGCTATACATATATCTTGGACCACCAGTGAAACTTGAAGGAAGAATTATTTTTTGGCCTATTTGATTTCTGAAATGGTCTCCTTTTGAAATTGCGTCACAAATGCCTGACAGGCATTCACTTCTAAGTTTGTTCTGATTTGCTCTTATAAAATCTAGCCGATCTTGTTCAAGTGCACAATACACAGACACCACATACTGCTGAAACAACCGACCAGCTTTAAAGAGAAGACCATACTGGTCAAATCTTTCGTGTAACTGGTATTTATAATACATATTCATAGATAATTTATTTCGCTTCCTGTTTGCATTTACTCCTTTAAGTGTCATTTTTGTGTTAAAACCAGGCTGACCGTACACAAATAGAAGATGACATTGGAGAGACATGTATGAGCTATGAAGTTTGTTGATCCGTTGAGGGCCTCTATCCTTGTACTCTATAATAACGTCATAGTTTGTTTGAGTATTCGCGCTACTTTCAAAGACTATTGCTCCAAGAGTCCCCGAAGATGGAAGCTGATATTCACGATTGCCAACTACATTGTAAAGTTGAATCCTGAACTCAGTTACAATGTCTTCATTACATTTGTCTCTTGCCGTTCTGAATATTTGCACCAATTCATTGTGGTCATCCAAAATTTGTATTAAACTTTGGACTATTTTAGGTTTCAATCCACTGCGATCTTTCCCACCAAAAGGTTTCATTCTATTAGCAACTTCGTTTTCTGTATCATAGATATAAAGTTGCATAAACTTCGGCTCGTCTCTATTGGTTGGACATATTGTGCCAATCCAATGGTGAATTTGGCCCGAAATTTTGAAGACATAGGGGCCCCTTCCATCGTTAATTGAGTCGTCTATTTCTGCGCCAAATGATGTCATGCTAAACATTTGATTATATGCTCGAATATTATCCAGAAAGTGCTTCTCTTTGAATAATTGTTTGAGATACATTGGCGGCTCTAATTCGTTTTGAAGGTACACTTTCCCACTTGCGCAACATTTATTGTATTTCACCTTATTCAATTGAAAATGTCCTTTCAACCTTTCTGAGTACCAGAATGCCGCGTTACAATACTCACATGCATAGTCACAATCCCCAATGTCAATGTATAAATGAGAGACATCTGCAATTGGAAATTTTAAAATCCAAATTAAACATGTTTTTTTTTGTTAACAGAAATATAAATTTGTTTATTTATTTACATATGTTTGCTTACCTTGATTATATGGTGTAGTTGAACTGCTGCACATATGGTCATTGACTGAATTGTTGTGTATCTGATGGTTTTGAACAGGGTCAGTTGAAGATGACTTTGTAATTCCATCAGTTGGTTGCATGTGGTTGCCATGTATAGAGGTATTTTCATATGATTCATGACCTTCTGTAATTGTAGGTGTGGACCAGCAATTATGCATGAAATCCATATTGGTTGGTTCAAATGATGTTGGGAATTAAATATTCTGAAGTTCAAGAATCGGGAAATACTCTAAGTGTGTTCCTGCTGGTAGTACATTTGTTGCTGCTGGTAATACATTGTTCCTGCTGGTAGTGTATTGTTTCTACTGATGATAATGCTGCTGATTGATGCTGCTGCTAGTGCATCTATTCATGCTGTTATCATTATCTCATTCCTGCTGATAGCGTTATCTCATTACTGCTGCTAATGCTCATTGCTGCTGCTGAGTGGATAAGATCGAAAAGATATTATTTGTATTTTGGTCAACAATATACGGTAGATAATATCTTACCCCATGTGCTTAGTTAACAAGTTGTGTACACAGATACATGTTGTATCTTATGTACTGACACTCAAGATAAGTTAACCAAGTAAGTCGGCTAAGACTTTAAGCAATATGTAAAAGATCTCTTGGACTATAAAAGAGATCTTAGACTTGTGTTTTAGTATATAGTTGTCAAGTAAGTGTCCATGCATATGTGTTATTGTAAGAACATATAACTGTTAGAGAAGAACAAACACAAGAAAATCATAAGTTAGAAAAACTTAAGATTCAAGGTTGTAACCCTAGTGATATTTCAAGATCACTCGTATTATTATCATTAATAATATTGAATCGTTTGGTGATAATCTTTATGTGTTCATTACTAACTAACAAACATAACAATTCCATTTCCATAACATACACAACCTTCTAAGTTTGGTTGAGTGAATTCCGCGCACTTAATCATATTAACACAGCATATCATACACACAAAGTCACAAGGTTTAACCACCTTAATCGTGTGTCTAGGGTCCCGACAAGTGGTATCAGAGCAAGGCTGATATTGTTGTTTTTAGAAGAAACAGAAATGGATGTACAAGATGTTCAAACCAATGTTGCTGCAAAGTTGCCCATGATCAAACCGAATGAGTTTGAGTTATGGAGGATGAGAGTTGAGCAATATTTTATGGTTCAAGATTATGCTCTTTGGGACATAATTCAGTATGGTGATTCCTTCAATTTAGGCTATTCAGATGTTCTTGTTGAAGGGAAAACAGTTAGAAAAAGAAATACTGGACCAGTTTCCAATGATGAAAAGATACAGAAGAGAAATGATCAGAAAGCAAGAAACTTGTTGCTTATGACCATTCCTGGTGAGCAGATGCTATCTTTTAGCAAATATCTTGATGCAAAAACTCTTTTTGAAGAGATTTGTGCATGGTTTGGTGGTAATGAAACTACCAAAAAGACACAGAAGACATTACTAAAGCAACAATTTGAAAACTTTACTGCTTTTAGTAATGAGTCTCTTGATAAGCTATTTTCAAGACTACACAAGCTTGTTAGTCAGTTAGCTGTGTTGGGTGTTGAGACAGAGAAGAAAGATCTCAACATGAAGTTCTTGAAAAGTCTACCTGTTGATTTCCATACTCATGTTATTGTCTGGATGAACAAACCAGAAATTGAAACAATGAAACTTAATGATTTGTTCAACAACTTTAAAATTGTTGAACAAAGTCTAAAGAGGGGTGGAAATTATGGTACTAGTTCTGGGAATGCTGCACTCTTATCAGTTCCTAGTGTTAGTCATTCAGAAGAGGTAGATGAAGTTGAAATTGTTTCTAATGCTACTTATGGTGGTCCTTCTACTAGTTTACAAAAGGATGTTGCTGGACTTGGAGATCCAACATTTTATGCCTTTATAACCAGTCAATCTAGTGGTTCTCCTCTAAATCATGAAGACCTTGAGCAGGTAGATGGTGATGATTTGGAAGAGATGGATATTAAGTGGCAAGTTGCTTTATTTAGCATGAGGGCTAAGAAGTTTTGGCAAAAAACTGGAAAGCAAATTACCATAAATGGTAATGATACTGCTGGGTTCGATAAGAAGAAAGTGGAATGTTTTAACTGTTATAGGTTGGGACACTTTGCTAAAGAATGTAGAAGCCCAAGGAAGCAGGATAATAGGAACACATGGTATAAGCAAGAGATGAATAAGGAAGTACTGGTGGAAGAGCCAAAGGCTATGCTGGCTATTGATGGTATTGAATATGATTGGAGCTCTATGGCTAATGAAGAGGATGCACCACCAAATGTTGCTCTTATGGCCAATGAATTTGCTCTAATGGCTTCTTCTGATTCAGAGGTAGATACCATTCCTACTTGTACTAATTCATGTCCTAATCTTAAAAATTATGAAGACATTAAAAAGAGATTTGATGCTTTTAGAGAAGAGTTAATTGATGCCCTTCATAATTTAGCTAATCATAAGAGGTGTGTAGGAGTTCTAGAAAAACAGATACAACATTTTAAAAAGAATGAATCTACGTTTACTGATGACTTAAATGCTTTAAAGAGAGGAATAGCATTTAGAGATGAATTACTTAATGATCAAAGTAAACGTTTATCTGAAGTCAAAAATGAAAAAGAAAATGTTAAGATTACTATAGATACTTTAGCTCATGCCTCAGAAGGAATGAATAAGATTTGGGAAGCTCAGATAATTGATAAAGCTAATTCAGGTGTAGGTTATAAAACTGTCCCTCCACCATATAGAGGTGTTCCTTCACCTCCAGGTGTTGACCTAGCACATACAGGTTTAGCTGAGTTTCAAGAACCAATCATGGAATATGGTTCTAAGGCTAGTAAGAGTCTTAAGGTAGAGAAGATAAGTAAAAGTTTAGATAAAACTTTACTTTATCAGGACAAGGTGTCCTTCGTTAAGAAAGGAGAAACTATAGTTGTTGAGGATTGTACAACTGATAGTGATGATGATGAAGAACAGGTTATGTCTAAACCTGAAGTGGTTAAGAAAGTAGGAACAAGTGTTCCTAAGATAGTCAAACACAATACTGATAGGCCTAAATCAAACATTAAGCATGTTAGGCAACCAGTTAGATATTGTGAAAAATATAGAACCACCAACAAGCCCAGAGGTAACCAAAGGAATTGGAACAACCTCAAGTCTAACCAATTAGGTGATGACTTTGCTTTTTATAACAAAGCTTGTTACACATGTGGTAGTTTTGACCATCTTGCAGCTTTCTGCAACCAATGGGTATCTGGGTATGAAAACCATAGAGTGAACTACAAAAGGCAAACACCTAAATCTCACTTTCACTCTAGTTCTAAGAGAACAAACCTCAGAGAAGTCAAAAACAAGTCTGGCCCAAAATCTGATCCTGCTGCTAGACCAAGTGATCCTGCTGCTAGAAATTTTGTTCCTGCTGCTCGACCATTTATGACTATTAACCCAAAATCAACAGCTAAGGGTGCAAATTTTTTTTTCAAACATGCACCAACAACTGTTCTAAGGCCCATTCAAACAAAAGCAGTGGTCCAAAAACAAGTTTGGAAACCAAAGGGTAGAATTGAAAAGTAGCATTCTGCTCTAAGCATGTTCCTGCTGCTAAGGGAAACAGGGCAAATGCTGTTAAGGCCTCAGCATGTTGGATTCTTAAATCCAATGTTGCATCAACTGTCCTTAAAAGATTGAATTATATTGATGCAACAGGCAGATCCAAGTCAGTAATGGCTTGGATCCCCAAAAGAAACTAGCACTCTTATTTCTGTGCAGGAACATTCAAATGATCAGGAAGAAGATCAACGATTTTCAGATAGTGGATGTTCAAGGCACATGACAGGCAACATGTCTTATCTCTCAGATTTTGAAGCTTTCAATGGAGGATATGTTACCTTTGGAGGGGGTGTTCGTGGCAAAATTTCTAGTAAAGGTACAATCAAAATCGAAAATTTAGATTTTGAAGATGTGTTCTATGTAAAAGAGCTAAATTATAATCTTTTTAGTGTTTCACAAATGTGTGACAAAAAGAACAATGTTCTTTTCTGTGAGACTGAATGTCTTGTACTTTCTCCTGATTTTAAGATGCCTGATGAAAGTCAAGTACTTCTTAGAATTCCTAGAAAGGGTAATATGTACAGTGTAGACATGAAGAACATTATTCCTAAAAAGAATTTAACTTGTCTTGTTGCAAAGGCCACATTGGATGAATCAATGAAATGACATAGAAGGCTTAGTCATATTAATTTCAAAACCATAAATAAAATTGTTAAGAATGGTTTGGTAAGAGGTTTCCTTACAAAAGATTTGAAAATGATTAAACATGCATTGCTTGTCTAAAAAGCAAACAACACAAAGCCACTTGTAAGCCCAAGATTTTTAACTCTATCAATCAGTCTTTGTTTATGCTTCATATGGACTTATTTGGACCTGTTTCAGTTATGAGCATAATGCATAAGAGATATTGTCTAGTTATTACTGATGACTATAGTAGATTTACATGGGTTTTCTTTTTAGCTACTAAGGATGAGACATCAAGCATCCTTAAGGACTTCATTACACAGATAGAAAACCAAGTAAGCAAGAAAGTAAAAGTCATTAGATGTGATAATGGGACAGAATTTAAGAATAGAGTTATGGATGACTTCTGCAAAGAAAAAGGTATTAGGAGAGAATTTAGTGTTGCTAGAACTCCACAACAGAATGGAGTAGCTGAAAGAAAGAATAGAACACTAATTGAAGCTGCTAGAACTCCACAACAAATGATGTTGGGAATTAAATATTCTGAAGTTCAAGAATCGAGAAATACTCTAAGTGTGTTCCTGCTGGTAGTACATTTGTTGTTGCTGGTAATACATTGTTCCTGCTGGTAGTGTATTGTTTCTACTGATGATAATGCTGCTGATTGATGCTGCTGCTAGTGCATCTATTCATGCTATTATCATTATCTCATTCCTTCTGATAGCGTTATCTCATTACTGCTGCTAATGCTCATTGCTGCTGCTGAGTGGATAAGATCGAAAAGATATTATTTGTATTTTGGTCAACAATATACGGTAGATAATATCTTACCCCATGTGCTTAGTTAACAAGTTGTGTACACAGATACATGTTGTATCTTATGTACTGACACTCAAGATAAGTTAACCAAGTAAGTCGGCTAAGACTTTAAGCAATATGTAAAAGATCTCTTGGACTATAAAAGAGATCTTAGACTTGTGTTTTAGTATATAGTTGTCAAGTAAGTGTCCATGCATATGTGTTATTGTAAGAACATATAACTGTTAGAGAAGAACAAACACAAGAATATCATAAGTTAGAAAAACTTAAGATTCAAGGTTGTAACCCTAGTGATATTTCAAGATCACTCGTATTATTATCATTAATAATATTGAATCGTTTGGTGATAATCTTTATGTGTTCATTGTTAACTAACAAACATAACAATTCCATTTCCATAACATACACAACCTTCGAAGTTTGGTTGAGTGAATTCCGCGCACTTAATCATATTAACACAACATATCATACACACAAAGTCACAAGGTTTAACCACCTTAATCGTGTGTCCAGGGTCCCGGAAAATGATATTGTCTTGCCTTTGGTATCCGAATAACCTGTAAAAAATGCATTTGTACTATCAATAATGACCACACAATAGTTGGTTAAGTGACTAATAATATTACCTTTTATTGAATAACATGTATTTAATGATAGTATATTTTGTTTTTTTTAGTCACCTAATATGCATTTAATGAGTAACATGTATTTAATGATAGTGTATTTTCTTTTTTTTAGTCAACTAATATGCATTTAATGATACTATGTTTTTTTGTTGGCCAACAGTTGTTTTAAATAACTGTTACACTAACTGTCAAACTCTGAAGAGAAATCACATTTTCGTGTACCATCAGAACCTTCTTTGATGTCAATACCTGCAAAGGTTTAGTCAATTGATTGCAAGTATCACAAACGTTTATATAAAAAATGTAATACATAAAAATGCAACAAACTATTTAAATTACCCTTATGTCTTTTTTCACTGTCAACCCGATTTTTGTACATTGCTGGTATCGTATGCTTTTGTTCACCATATCTAGCATGGTCATTTTGGTAAATAACACTGGATACCAAATTTGGATGTACATTGCGATTGTCCTGTATTGTGGTGAATCCATTTGTTGTATCTGCATAAGGTATTAACACATTTAGCAATAGTATAATTGAGATATATAACAATAAAGTTTTTAATGAGATTACCTTTAAGTTTTTTCTGATTGTAGTCGACAGTCCCACACAATGCAGAAACTTTATGTTTTTTGTTCCCATTTTTCAGATTACAGTTGTAATCATTGACTGTTGATATCGAATGCTGGTAAAATTTTTGGTGTTCACATACTGCGGATGAACGTGGTCCTTGTTCATCTACTGGTAAAACGGGGTTGCTCTCATTGAAGGATACCGCATGAAGTGCACTTGTTGCAGTGACATTATGTTTTTGGATAGTGTTAACTGACGAATTTGATGGTATATTGGTATCTTTTGCTGAACCATTGTAAGGTATTCTTCTTCCATTAACTCTTTGTCTATTTTCATTTATACTAAGTGGTTGTTTTCCTAATCCATTGGTACCACTAACATAGGGCATATAATTCTTGGAAAAGTCATTTAAATAAGTTCTTAACAACCTTCTAGGCATTATTACAGTCGTGTATATAACTTTATATGAAACAAAGCGTAGATATGAACGATGCAATCTATATATTAACATAACTAACAAATGTATATGCATAATAAAGTATATGGCCAATGGTTTTTTGGATATAAGCATAATGGAAAAGGTTGGTAAAGCCATGTTGATGCTAACAGGATAGAAAACTAATAAAATATATTGAATGATGTACAAACTGAGCTTTTAAAAAGATGATTGTTACCCGCAGGTAGATACTTTAAGAAGGCAAACTTGATTGGGATATGGTGGCTGCATCAAATCAAATTTTAAGAAACAAAAAAAAAAGGAAAAAGGCATTTGAAGTTTGATATAAAATTCATGTACATACTTGTGTAAGACAAAGATTTTTTTGTTGTTGTTTGAGTGTATCAGAAGTTTCTGGGTTTTAAGGACTTAGATGGGTTAATGCATATTTTATTGTACACATATACCAAGGGAAACCAAAAGGGTGGAAAATACCACAGTTACAGCTACATTATGGAGTGAACAGTGGTCATACGGGGCTAATTACATGGTTAATAAAGGGGTAATTACATGGTGAACAGTGTTTCGCACAGTAGTATATCCACTACTTTTGTGTAACGTGTGTATTATTTGCGGTAGTATCCAACATGAGCCATAACTTGGTCCATAATATTCGTGTAACAATATTTGTAATTAACTACTGTTGTGTACAATTGGTTGGAGCACTTGTTACTGTTTGAACCACTGTTCCAAGCACTGTTGCGTACAATTTTTTCAAGCACGCAAAATCCTGCCTATTAGTATATATAGTAATTTCAAAAATAATCCAAAAATGAAACGAAGATCTGATAAATGTCTAAAAAAAAGGGTGAATTCCAAATACATCCCAGTGGTTTGTGTCGTGTCTCACTTTACTCGTGGTTTTTATGGCACAAAACCATCCCTCCGTTAGTAAAGTCAGTCAGTGAGGACCAACGGTGCAAATTATTTCTCCGTTATCTCCTAATGGAAGAGAAAATATTTGCATCGTCAGTCCTAAGGACTAACAGTGCAATTTATTTTTGGAAATAAATTGCATCGTCAAAATTTTTTTAGAAAATAAATTAAAAGGGGGCCAACAAGGCTCGAACTCAGGTCTGGAGGCCCCAAAATGAACTCCCCAACCACTGGACTGGACTAAGTGTCCAGTGGTGTTATTATACCAAAACAAATTATATTTAACCACCCACCACAACCACCACCGCCACCTCCACCACCACCACCACCACCGCCATGCACCGCCACCACCACCCACCTCCACCGCTGCCACCTACCACAACCACAACCTCCACCACCACCACCACCCCACCTCACACGCCACCACCGCCACCACCACCCACCTCCACCACCGCCACCCACCACAACCACCACCGCCACCTCCACCATGCATCGCCACCACCACCCACCTCCACCGCCGACACCCACCACAACCACCACCGTCACCTCCACCCACCACCACCATCACCGCCACCCACCACCACCCAACGCCACCACTACCCACCTCCACCACCATCACCGTCACCCACCTCTTTGGGGTGGTGGTGACGGTGGGTGGTGGTGGCAGTGGTGGTGGTGGTTGTGGTGGGTAGCGGTGGTGGCGTTGGGTGGTGGTGGGTGCCGATGATGGTGGTGGTGGGTGGAGGTGACGGTGGTGGTGGCGGTGCATGGTGGAGGTGAGTGGTGGTGGCGGTGGTGGCGGTGCATGGTGGTGGTGGGTGGTGGTGGTGGGGGTGGCGGCGGTGGTTGTGGTGGGTGGTTAAATATAATTTGTTTTGGTATAATAACACCATTGGACACTTAGTCCAGTGGTTGGGTCGTTCATTTTGGGGCCTCCAGACCCGAGTTCGAGCCTTGTTGGCCCCCTTTTAATTTATTTTCCAAAAATCTTTTGCACCGTTAGTCCTTAGGACTAACGATGCAATTTATTTCCGAAAATAAATTGCACTGTTAGTCCTTAGGACTGACGATGCAAATATTCTCTCTTCTGTTAGGAGATAACGGAGAAATAATTTGCACCGTTAGTCCTCATTGACTGACTTTACTAAAGGAGGGATGGTTTTGTGCAAAAAAAAAAAAAAAAAAACAAAAAAACCAGGATGTAAAGCGAGACACAAGACAAAACACAGGGATATATTTTGGACTTTACTAAGAAAAATAACTTTTCAAAATGATTTGGCTAATTGGGTAATTTTGACACCACATATTTTACTACTAGTAAGTAGTAATAAAGTAAAAATCGCTCAGTTGCTTAAGTCATCAAAATCTATTTTGAGAAGCGGTTTTTTTTAGGGGCATTTATAGACTTTCTTGTCATTTTTTAGGGCATTCATGAAATTTGCTCTTTGTTTTATAGATGGGTGGTGATATCCTGACAGCCCTATAGGGGGTGTTTGCAATGATTGGGTGCATCAGACGGTTGTACTGTCTATTTTACAGCTTGTATATTTTGACTAATATAGGTAAATTTTACTTTTTAAGAGGTGTTAGGATAGTACGACCCTTTATAGATATGTTTGGTGTGGTGGGCCGATGGCGATGACATATAAATAAGTCAAGAGGTTGTCCTTTTATCTTTTCTTTTTAAGCAAAGTTTGTCCTTTGTCAAGCTGGGTATTATTGACTAGAATATTACGCAGTACTTATTTAGGGTAAATTACACTATTGGTCCCTGAACTTCACCCGGTTTTCACGTTTGGTACCTTGTTTCGATTTTATGGCGTACAGGGTACCTGTACTTCACCAACGGTGCGCATTTGGTCCTTGAAGCCCCGTTATGGCTAACACTCGTTAAGTTTGCTCGTTAGTTGGCTTTTCAATGAGGATATTTTCGTCTTTTCAGGTCTAATCAATTGCATGGTTGGTCCTCAAACACACCTTCTTCAACCTCTTCACCACCACCATCACCGCCACCACTGCCACCACCATCACTGCCACCACCCACCACCGTCACTGCCACCACCCATTTACTCTCTCACCATTTTATTCAAAATTTAGACGATTTTGTGATAACAGCGTTTTTGTGATAATAGTGTTTTTGTACTAATGATCAACGATTTTATTAGTAAAACTAAGCTTGATCCTTAACCCAAGTCCAATTTTAATACACTTAACCTTAGCACTTCTGGTATACAGTATAAGACAACTTATAACCTAATTTTTTGCAAACCTAATAACTCCCATACACAACAAACGTAGCCAAAGCTGTCTTTCTCCTCAACAAACCAGAAGCCACCACAACAATAACTCGTCCCTTATGATTCTATCACTAAAACCCACTAATCTCCCACACACACGAAAAACTTATATGGTTTTCTTTCGGTTTAATTCGAACTCCAAGACAAAACCTTTGATGGTTTCCAGTAGCAAAAAGGCTTCAAGATCCGATAATGGTCTCGGGTAGGTACACTTTTTGATGTTCTTGTTGTTTTATTTGACGAAACAAAGAAGTAATCTAATAGATTTGTTATGATTATTTCTTTTAATTTTCGGATATTTCAAAGAAGCCTTGCTTCTCACAGATCGACGATGGTTAATCTCTTATACGTTTCTTTTAAAAACAAATCTTTGATTAAGATAAGAGATCTTTCTTTTATTGTTTGCGAGTCTTGGTGGTTATTTGGAGATGGGTTTGATGTTGTTGATTTTCGTTGACTGAGGAGGATGGGATAGGATTTAGAGAGATATGGATTTGTTATGTGGATTGTTGTTGTTAGACGAGGTAGGAGATGGGATAATTTTTATTTTTTCTTTTCTCGTTTCTGTATTGGGACGGGGAAGTTGTTGTGGATTTGGGTTGTTGTTTTTAAATCTGTTGTACTCTCTTTCTTTTCGAATCTGTTCTCGTCTAAATTTTGAATAAAATGGTGAGAGGGTTAATGGGTGGTGGCAGTGATGGTGGTGGTGATAGAATCATAAGGGAGATTAGTGGGTTTGAGCTGCAATAGTAAGAAGAAAAAAACATGTAAGTGTATGTTTGGTCTTGGTGTTCCTGAGCTTGTTATTGTCGCTGGTGTTGCTGCTACTCTTGTTTTTGGTCCTAAGAAACTTCCTGCACATCGTATGCCAAGAAACTAGTGAAATGCACATCATATGCCAAATTTTGGATAAAATTTTATTAATATCAAGTTATACCCAATTTTCCATTAAGAATCTTGATTGTGTTGACACTTGTTATTTATTCTTTTTAAATTGCACGTTTTTATGTTATGTTCTTGAATCATAAGTCTTGATTGCAGTTAGTTATTTGTGCATCTTTTGTGTTCTTGAATGTGCCTATTTCCAACAATAGAATCTTGATTGTGCAGTGTGCACTTATGCTATGTTATGTTATGTGTGTGGTTGATTGGAACTGAAAAGACGGAAATACTCTCATTGAAATGTCAACTAACAAGCAAACTTAACGAGTGTTAGCCATAACGGGGCTTCAGGGATCAAATGCGCACCGTTGGTGAAGTACAGGTACCCCGTACGCCACAAAATCGAAACGGGGGACCAAACATGAAAACGAGGTGAAGTTCAGGGACCAACGATGTAATTTACCCATTTAGTTATTTACAAATTTTGTTATTTTGTCTAATCTGGTTTTGTTGGGTATGATTTTGTTACACCAACCAAACCTTTTGCTTTCATGTACGTTTAATATACATATAGTTTTGTTTTATTGTTAGAATATATATATCATAGTTTTGTTTTAGGTTATAATATCTAAAGAATACGTCTCATGTTTTGTATTGAAATAAAATTTTGTGAGTTACATGGAGGTGTACTCGTATGAAGATTGGTTAGATTGAATTCTAAATCTTAGGCTATCTGTTAAACATAAAAGATTGTTAGAAGGCGTGTGTTATGGGATGTGGTGGCGTATTTGGTCGTTCCGTAACAAGTGTGTTTTTGGATCGGTGCTTCCTTCTAAGGCCTCGATCTTTGAAGATGTAGTTTTGCCTTTTTTTTATTGGAGTCGTTATAGATGCAATGTATATTTCAGTTGGGTTGATTGGATAAAAAATCCTCAACTTGTTTCTTTGTAATTTTCTAGCTTCTTACTAGCCTTTTAATAAATTCGTTGTTCAAAAAAAAAAAATTGAAATAAAATTTTGAGCGTTAACTTCATATCATTATGAGATCTTATTTCGGATACCAGCAAGTGTGCAAAAAAAAAAAAAAAAAAAAAATACAAAACTGTTCATGTGGTTTGTCCGAATAGCATACTTTCAAAAGTGCAGACACAATCTGTGGGGAAAACATTTGGTTCACTTCTCGTTTATTGTCAAAATGAAATGACTGAAATACTATTATCTCCTTACAAGATTGAATCGATATTTCGGTCATTTTGGTCATAGACGATTATTTAATTAGTAGAAAATGCGTGGGAGATTTACATGAATAGACTTTTGCAATTTACTCAAAATCAAAATAAATAGGGATAGACTTTGGTTATGTGCAATGTGCACCCCTTAAAAAGTGGGCAAAAGTTCTTTATAGATCCAACTTTTACCATAGAACCCATCAAGCAATCTTAGCCACTCATTTTTCTTATCAAATTAAAAAAATTAATTTCCACCCTTTTTTTTAAACTTAAATATCTCGCAAACCGTAAATTGTCAAGCTACAAAAAAAAATACCATCACGACGAGAATTAAATTATCTTTCTATAGACATGCATTGTTATATATTTTCGACGAACTTTTTTTTCTATGAACTTTTTTTTTTCCAAAATTTCCGTCCAGAAAAATCATATATGATTCGTAAGAATCATATATGATTCGATTTTAACAAATCATATATGATTCCGTACGAATCATATATGATTTTTACGAATCATATATGATTCGTAAGAATCATATATGATTCGTGTAAGAATCATATATGATTCGTAAAAATCGAATCATATATGATTCTTTCTGGGCGGAAATTTAAAAAAAAAAAGTTCGTCGAAAAAAAAAAAGTCGTCGAAAGTATATAACAATGCATATCTATAGAAAGATCATTTAATTCTCGTCGCAATGGTATTTTTTTGTAGCTTGAAGATTTACCGTTTGCAAGATATGTTGTTTTAAAAAAAAGATGGAAAATAAAAATGGGTGGCTATGATTGGTCAATTGGTTCTATGGCAAATATGAGATCTATATTGATCTCATCTCTTAAAAAAGTGTAATATTCTTCTATTTTGTTGTCTCGAAATATGCAATATGCTCCTCTTTAAAGCAATACAATATTTGCAAGAGTAGATTTATTTGTATTTCGTAAGTTCCTTTAGGCTTTATGTTGTACTTTCGTTTATGTCATATTTTTTTTTAATTCGTATTTTTTTTTTCTTTTTTTCGTATTGTAATGTTTAAGTTTTAATGTTATGCTGTTTATTAAATAAAGTATTAGTTTAGGGGTTAAATTTGTAGTTTTTATTTTTTAAAGAAGAGTGAGGCCCAAAATGTGATGTTGAGGTGGTGTTATGGTAAGGGGTGTTTTTTTTGTATTAATGTTGAAATATTAAAGCTGATGTGGCGCTGACGTGCTGTGATGTTATTTCATAACTCAAGTTATGACACCTTCCGTTTTGTCTACGGACAAAAAACACACAGTTTAAAAAAAATATCATCATAACTTTTTTTTTTCCTTATGTTTTGCAGAATGACAATTTTACCATTTAATACTTTTTTAGTGTTTGTAATAACAACCTCAAGTGAGGGTAATATTGTAAACTTGAACTAAATTCCTTATCTATTTTTGAAAATAGACGATTAAGACAACCCAAAATGAAAATATGGACAATAAATATAAGATGAATTGAGTATCTATGAAGTAAATTTACAAGATATAAGGTCATTACTCCCTTTAAAGAAATACTATTATGAGAAAAGATATTTCTTCCTACTATTATATATGAGTGTGTTTGCTAAAAATATCAATAGCAGTGAGTGGTAGCTGTATTTTTCTATAAAAACGTTTGGTAACGTAGCTGAAATTGTAATTATAATGTATAAAACAACTTATAAATGTTCAGCGCTCCTAAATAGTACTTAATGCAGCGTTGGAAAAAGAGCATTCCGAAAAAATAAATAAAATTACTTGTTGCTTGTCAAACGAGTATTAAAAATCACAACGTCCACTGCTCACCGCTCAACGCTCACTGCTCACCACTCTTAAATTCTTAAATGCTCCTAAATACTTTGCGTGAAACGTACCCTATATGGAGTAAATATACAAGATACAAGGTCAGTATAAAGTTTTCTATAAGACAATTTTTTTGCATGATCTTTCTTAGTTATAACTTGTTAAAATTATTCTATGTATAAGTTACGTAGAGTATAATTAAATTCTAAGAATAGCTTATGATTTCCACGTGAGGGAAGCGTAATAAAGAAATAAGTAACCAACAATCACACCATTTATATAATTCGAATATTCATATGATCTTTGCGACTTTAATCCATATTGATCATATCTCGTGAGCTCCTTGTAAGTTTAAACTGAACTATGTTACTAGTATATGACATGCATTAATTTAAACATTCTTTTCATGTAAACAAACAAAATTAACCACCAAAAATGCCATTGCTACAAATATGTACCAGTTTCAAACCTGGCCTGCTGTAAAATTCAGTCTCGAACTACGCTCTACTGATTTAGAACCTAGTGTTTCATCAAAACGACGTGTTTACCTAAAGTAAAAATAAATAAATCTGTTAATGTACTTGTTAGTCTTGTCGACCAACAACCCTGATTACTAGAGCGGAATAATCCTGATCGTGAAGATGACACATAGCAATATCGACAGAAAAAGAAGAGGAGCTTTGCACAAGTAAGTACCCTAATCGACTTTGATTAGTATTGAAAGAATGATGTACAAGACCCCTCCCCCCTCACCTCCTGTTATAGAGATGAGGGGGAGGACAAACCGACTCCAACATCTAGTCGGTTGATTCAAAGAAAAGGAAAGAAACGTTGGACTTGGCTTGGGACTCAAGCAAATCCCAACCGACCTTATTCTATTCCTATTTGACTAATAACTAAACATGACACATAACCTACTTGGACTTTGACTTAAGCTAAAATAAAGACTAAATTCTTAACAATTTCCACCTTAGACTTTATATTAGCCTATACCAACGCTCAACAACTCCAAGCAGTGTTGAAACTTGTGTCCAGGTACCACCTTCGTCAAGGCATCTGCAGCATTGTGTTCAGTACCCACCTTCAGAACTTCGACTGTCTTTGCTTCCAAGACATCTCTGATAAAGTGATAACGCACATTGATGTGCTTAGTCCTTTCATGAAAAGCATGATTCCGCGATAAGTGAATCGCGCCCTGATTATCACAATTAACTGCCACAGTGTTTAGTTCTATGCCCAACTCTTCCAAGAGTCCTCTTAGCCAAATAGCTTCCTTCACAGCCTCCGTAAGGGCCATATACTCCGCCTCTGTAGTTGAAAGAGCCACCACGTGTTGTAGCGTTGCCTTCCAGCTTACAACACATCCCTGTACTAAAAACGCGTAACCTGTGATCGACCTACCTTTATCCGGATCCTTTGCGTAGTCTGAATCAACAAAACCTGTTACGTCCACATGGTTGCCATGATTTGTCCCAAACACCAAACCCACGTTTGCAGTACCCCGCAAATATTTCAAAATCCACTTCACTGCTTCCCAATGATTTTTACCTGGATTCGCCAAATATCTGCTAACAACACTTACTGCATACGCTATGTCTGGCCTCGTGCACACCATCAAGTACATTAAGCTCCCAACCGCATTTGAATACAGCACCTTACTCATCCTTTCAACATCACAATCCCTAACCGGACAATCCTTCAACGACAGCTTGAAGTGCCCACCCAATGGCATCTGAACCGATTTCCCATTGTCTATTCTAAAATTATTTAAAATCTTAGAAACATACCCGGATTGTGACACCCTCAGAATCTTGCGACTCCGATCCCTGATGATCTCCATACCAAGAATCTTCTTTGCTTCCCCGAGTTCTTTCATGTCAAACTCCTTATTAAGCAAAGACTTGATAGACCCAATCTCAGCCTTGCTTTTACAAGCAATCAGCATATCGTCTACATATAACAGTAGATAGATATACTCACCTGGTGCATAACTCCTGTAATATACGCAGCTGTCGTAACTGCTACGCTTAAACTCGTTGCTCAGCATGTACTCATCAAACCTCCTATACCATTGCCTAGGTGACTGCTTCAAACCATAAAGGGATTTCTTTAACAAACATACCTTGTTACCTTGTTCATATCCCGGTGGCTGCCTCATGTAGATCACTTCTTCAAGATTCCCATGTAAAAATGCCGTCTTTACATCAAGCTGCTCCAGCTCATAATCTCTACACGCAGTTAATGCAAGTATAACCCGAATAGATGTGTGTCGAACTACCGGTGAAAATACTTCATTATAGTCAATACCTGCCCTCTGTGTGAATCCACGAGCCACCAACCTTGCCTTGTACCTAGGCTTTTGAACACCTTTAATCCCTTCCTTTATCTTGAACAGCCATTTGCAGCTCACCAGCTTTTGCCCAGCTGGATGATCTACTAACTCATAGGTCTTATTCTTCCTCAGAGAATCCATCTCTTCATCCATAGCAGCTTTCCACTTAGAACTATCTTCACAAGCAACTGCCTCCTGGTATGTCAATGGTTCATGAGTATCTTCTTCCTCTACTGCAGCAAACGCGTAAGCAGCCATATTACTCTCATCTCGAAACCTCAAAGGTTTCGTTCTTGTCCTTGGCTCTCTATCCCGAACCAACTGATAATCTGTGAGATCCGGTGTTTGATCATGATCCTGATCCCCTGCATCTTCATCATCGCCATCTTCCTGATCATCTGTCTGATCTTCCTCAAGCGAATGATTATTTAACCTTTGCAGTTCCACCTCAACCTGTAATTCCTCAACAGACTTATCAGTACCTGCACCAGAATCCTTCAATGTGTCTTTGTACATGACACTTTCATTGAAGACCACGTTCCTGCTAGTGACTATTTTAGGTGATTCATTATCAAGCCTATATAGCCTGTACCCCTTCACACCTTCAGGATACCCCAAAAGAACGCATTTTACCGCTCTCGGCTCGAGCTTACCTTGTTTAACGTGTGAATATGCGACACAGCCGAAAATCCTCAACATCCCATAATCACTTGGATGTCCTGACCACATCTCCATAGGTGTCTTTTTCTCAATCGCTGTCGATGGTGACCTATTGATAAGATATGCGGCCGTACATGTCGCTTCTGCCCAGATGGTCTTGGGCAATCCAGACTGAATTAATAAACAGCGTACCTTATCCATGAGAGTTCTATTCATCCGTTCTGCTAATCCATTCTGCTGCGGCGTCCCGGCAACTGTCAAATGTCTAGCAATCCCACTCTCTGTGCACAACTGTTCAAACTCCCGGTTACAGAACTCAAGACCATTATCTGTCCTAAGCTTCTTAACCGTCCTCCCAGTCTGATTTTCTACTAACTGCTTCCACTCTTTGAACTTTCCAAATGCTTCGTGTTTGAACCTGAGAATATAAACCCATACCCTCCTGGAATAATCATCAACAATAGATAAGAAATATCTCTTACCTCCCAATGATTCCACCTGAGACGGACCCCATAAGTCTGAATGAACATAGTCTATCACTCCCTGAGTAGTGTGCCTTCCTACACCGAAACTGACTCGATGTGACTTTCCCAGAACACAATTCTCACAAAAATCGAGCTTACCTAGACTCTTCTTTCCAAACAGCTCCTGCTTTTCTAGCACCTGAAGTCCCGCCTCACTGATATGTCCCAGTCTTTTGTGCCAAACCTGCGTAAGACTGTCTTTTTCTTCAACACTAGCATTAAGCTCACCCGCCACTGCATGGCCATCCAAAGAGTATACGCAATTATCCCTTCGGGTTCCAGATAAAATAACCCTGGAACCATTAATCACCTTGATTTTGCCCGACTGTATTTTTACGGTATATCCCTCTTTTTCAAGAGTTCCCAGCGATATCAAGTTTCTTTTCAATTCAGGAATATACCTGACATTGTGTAACACAAAACTTGACCCATCTTTCAGTTGTACCCTTACCTTGCCAATACCTCTGATCTTGCACTCCCTATTGTCACCCAACAGTACCCTGCCCCCATCGCATTCCAGAAAATCAAAAAATAAATCTAACCTGGGTGTCATGTGGTATGAACCTCCTGAATCCATGATCCAATCTAGCAGAGCCTCTGCACTCATAACCATCATCACCTCAGAACCGTCATAAATCGAACCACTGGAGCTTGGCTGATCATCTTTCTTGACGAAACCATTTGACTTCTTGCGGTTATTCTTTGGACAGTTTCTCTTCAAGTGCTCCTCAGACTGGCAAATATAGCACTTGAGTCTTCCACCTCGAGACTTTGATCTTGACTTCCCCCTAGACTGATGCGAATTCCTGCGATCAGTTCTTCCCCTCACATATAACCCTTCACCATCATCCCCCTTCGCCTTAGACCTTTCTTTGATTTCCTTTGAATTCAGTGTGGCCATCACATCCTCCAAAGTCAAAGCTTCCCGTCCATAAAGCAAGGTATCCACAAAGTGTTCGTATGATGCTGGTAAAGAAGTGAGTAATAATAAAGCAAGATCTTCATCCTCGAATTTTACCTCAATATTTGCTAAATCAAGAACGATTTTGTTGAACTCATCTATATGCTCGGAAATCGTACGTCCAGCCGGCATGTAGAATGTATACAACTTCTTCTTCAGGAACAACTTGTTGGCCAAGGACTTTGTCATGTACAAAGTCTCAAGCTTGGACCAAACCCCCGCTGCAGTCGTCTCCCCGGTAACCTCTCTCAGAACCTTGTTACCTAAACACAAAATCATGGCACTGTGAGCTTTCTTGTTTAGCTCAGCTTTCGCTGTAGCATCCATATTTGCGGGTAAAACCTCCAGAGCTGCTTCACATCCATGTTGGATTAATAAAGCACGCATCTTGACTCTCCATAACCCGAAATCACCAGTTCCATCGAATTTCTCGATCTCAAACTTGGCTCCCGTCATTCTTTAATCCCTTTATTAATTTGCTAAACCTTGTGAAAAAACCTCACAATCACAAACTAACAAAGTCCCTTGTGCAACACCCTTCAAATTATTTAATCCTTTATTGAATAAAACAATACTTACACTAGCCTTGTTATTATTATTCAAAAAAAAAAACCAATCGTTAAATAACCTTTGAAGTAATATTGTTGACTTTTAAACCAACAACCTAACCACTGATATTCCCCTTCTTCTTCGTCTATACGCCGACAAGAAAAAAACGAGAGACACCAGAAAACTTGTCGATCCAAAAAACAACAAAACCTTAAGTCTTTTACACCTTGTCACAAACCCGGACAATCAAAGACCCAAGAACCCTTATCTGTCTTCCACCTTGCTCCTTCTTGTTGTCGTTCAACCTGGTAGCCCAAACAGAAAACAACCTTTCTGCTCCTTCCAGAAAACGAACACCAAGGAACCTTCTTGATCGATCCTAGATAACCAGCGAACTCCGCGAACCTGAGCTCTTGATACCACTTGTTAGTCTTGTCGACCAACAACCCTGATTACTAGAGCGGAATAATCCTGATCGTGAAGATGACACACAGCAATATCGACAGAAAAAGAAGAGGAGCTTTGCACAAGTAAGTACCCTAATCGACTTTGATTAGTATTGAAAGAATGATGTACAAGACCCCTCCCCCCTCACCTCCTGTTATAGAGATGAGGGGGAGGACAAACCGACTCCAACATCTAGTCGGTTGATTCAAAGAAAAGGAAAGAAACTTGGCTTGGGACTCAAGCAAATCCCAACCGACCTTATTCTATTCCTATTTGACTAATAACTAAACATGACACATAACCTACTTGGACTTTGACTTAAGCTAAAATAAAGACTAAATTCTTAACAGTACTTGATTGAGATTCTTTTGTAATAGTTTGCTCATAGTCGTAACAAATTTCTTGTTGCCTTTAAAAAAGTAATAATTAAGTTCACTTGGACAACACTGTACCTTTTTTCTTTTTTCTTTTTTCTTTTTTTTTTTTTTTTTTTTTTTATATACATATGGTAACCATGATTTCCAACTTTTCTCTAGTGATTAAAGGATTACAAGACATCTTTCTCTTGTTATTCATCTCTACCCACAATCACTTTGAGTAATAATAACCACAATCATTTCTATTAATTCAATGTTGTTGTAGTATTCAATGATTCCATTTTTTTACTTTATCAAGATTCGACCACTATAAACAAAGTGCAAGAACACTTGACCATTATTTCCATCATTAACTTTGTCAAAAGAAAGTGCAAGAAACATATGTTGCCACTTTTGTAAAACGTGTAAGTGAAGCAAATTAATCTTTTTATAATCAAATCCTTTATTTTTTGCTCCCTGAATACATGAAATGTATAGGCATATAGTTAGTGTCTCAGTATGTCATTAGTATGTGTGCTAGTCGCGGTTATTGATCATTGGGTGACAATGAAGGATATTGGTTTTGGGGTATATATTAGACGGCATTGGCCTAATGTTTGTTATGGGTTTGAAAATTCGGGTAAGTTATTATGTTTTGTGATGATTAAGTGGATAGATTGTTTTGCTCGTGGATGTGAATCGCTGTTTGATTTGAGTACGGCTGCATTGTTTGTTATTGCATGGAGTTGCTTTCTTGGGTTGACATCAATGTCATGTTTGTTATATCTTCTTCTAATTATGGTAAGGTTACGAGTCTTGTTTTAATGCATGAGACCCCATTTAAATTTTGTTGAAAATAGTTGAAGGAATTCACTATCACTTGATCATATCGTCACTAATGGCCAATGGCCATGTTGATTCTTTCAGGGAACTGCTGTGTGTGCTGTCCGTTATCTCGGTTATACTCATGGTCTATTGATTGTAGGGCTCTTTAGCATCTTGTTCTTAAGAATGTATGCTAACTTTTGGATTATTGGACCAATGTTAATTGTTGGAGGTATGCCTTATTTTTACAAGGTTATCAATTATGAGCTGGGTTCACCTATTTTTTTTTCTTTTTCTTTTTAAATCTCATTTTTTTTACTACAAAATTAATAGATTAAGAATTGGTTTCAAAATGATTTAGGAGGTTTTATGCATTTAAAAGTACACTTTGGACGTCTTTCACCCGTCTCACCCTCTTGACCCATTCGACCCATTTCCACTGTAGAACGTAGCAACTAACATTTTTAATTCACATGTTTGAGCAGTTATCTAAAACATAACCTGAATGAACCCATTTACAAGCAAATGGGTCAATATAATACCTTTAGCCATTGGGTTGCTGTTGTGAACATTTACGATTGCTACTATTATAACAAGTCGTATTTTTGTGTTTGGCAGGTTTCTTATTTTCTCTAAACCACACTAGGTTGGTTGTTTTAGTGGCACTGTTATACGCTCTCTACTATGTAAAGCATCACGGCGGGTGGTCTGGAATTTTGGTATCTATTAACCTTGCTTTCATCTCATGTGACGCCTTAATTTATGTACTCAACTGGTGTGATGATTTTAGTGAAAATACACACTTTAAAGAGAAAAAAGTTCCACTGTCATATGTTAAAGACGACTTCCCAGCAGTGATCCAATTCTGTGATCTTGCTGATCAAGCTGAGCAGGTGGGCCCATGTAAATCATCGGGCAAACCAGCTGTTATGCCGACTTTTGTGAACAAACCGAAGAAAGCTTCAACTATCTACATGCCTGCAATAAAAAATAGAGTGAGTGCTATTAATGAGATGAGGAGAATTATGAGCTGTGTGGATCACTATGAAGTGTTAGGTTATTCCCGATACAAGAAAATCGATGCTACCTTGTTAAAGAAGGAATATAAGAAAAAGGTACACTTTTTTCTCTTCGTGGTGTATTCAAACTTCACGTGTTATGATGTTTATTATGTGATATTACATAATCAACTGCAATAAAAGTAGTGCAATCCATAGTTCTAGTAGTTACTTTCCATGGTGTTTTAGTGTCTTGAAAAAGGGTACACACAAAATACAGGTACCATAATTTTGATAATGTCTTTCCTTGTAACTAGTATCAAACTGATTATTCGATGTTACTCAATCTGACACACTAGAAAATGATTATTAACAACTTGAAGTTGTAACAATCAATATTTACTTCCAAAACACACATTTTGATCAATTGATGTCTTTTGATCACGTCTTTTAGGCAATGCTTGTGCACCCCGATAAAAACATGGGAAGTCCAATGGCAAGTGAATCTTTCAAGAAAGTTCAATGTGCATTCGAAGTAAGTATATCTCTTCCAAAATCACTGCAGGATTTGCTAATCTTTTTTCTTCTTTATTAACTTAAACTCATAACGACACAATTGTTCAGGTTCTTTCTGATTGTGTGAAGAAGAGGGACTATGATGAGCACTTAAGAAACGAAGAATCAAAAACTCTGTGCCACAAGTTCCCTAGTACTGAATACTATTCCGAGGAATCAAGACATATACAATGCACAAAATGTGAACATTTACATGTATGGATATGTACGAACAGAAAAAAGTTGAAGGCGAGATGGTGTCAGGTGGGGTCATCATTATGTGTAAACAGATTAATAGTCTGATCGATTATGCCTGTGTATTAAGTGATGAGACTTTTATGTTTCAGGATTGCTGTCAATATCATCAAGCAAAAGACGGCGATGGATGGGTTGAATACAAAGGCTCACTTGACTCTGATCTGCCTCAAAAGGTTTACAATTTTCTTTAAGATGATGCATGATGTTCAGATAAAAGTCCAACGTGTACTCTGCTAATGTTTGTATTCTATCTAATCCAGGTAAAAATTCCACGGGCATTTGTTTGTGCTCAAGGAAAGATCTTTGATGTGTCGGAATGGGCCATTTGTCAGGTTTGTCCTTAAATTGATCCGTATGAGATAAAACACAACTCGTTCGACCTGTCGATCCAATCCATTTAGCTCTTTCTAAAATTTATTCGTATGAGATAAATCGCAACCCAAATCAACACATTTAAAATTAAATGAGTTGAAATTGGCACCTCTACTTCATATAACTGTACATACACCATCATGCAGCTTTTAAGATTTTGTGACCCTAAAGTAAATACTATGGACAGGGAATGACTTGTATGCCAAACACCCATCATCCGAGTTTTCATGTTAAGATGGTTGGGTTGAAGAAAACTCAGAAATGCAGCTCAAGCACATATCCATGGGATTTAGAAGGCAAAATGACAGATGAAGAAGAAGAGTTCAACATCTGGCTTCAACAAGCAGTAGCGTTGGGTTTATTCTGTGACACCTCCAAACGAAGGAAGAGTTGGATCCGCTTCAAGCTGTCCCAGAAGAAGGTAAGGAAACAGTGGACCCGTATGTCCCGATGGTCACACTAGGAACCATATATGAGTACGTGAGTTTTAATTGGTTCCGGAGATGACGCACTGGATTTGTCCCTGGTTCAATTCCGAGCTGATCAACGAGTGAACCAGAAGAATTCTGTATATCAGTTGGTTGGGCCACCATCTGAGCATGTCGCTTGGTGAGCTCGATATAATCCTCACGTTATAACACGAGGTTTGGTGTGGGCCATTTGGGATTGCCAAAAAATTCAACCTTATTTTTGGAAGATAAAGAATTAGGAGACCACAAGATATTGTAGTGATATATCGTTGTTGCCTTTATATATTTGATAGATAATTTGTAAAATGAACTTGTAGCCTATACGAAACTATCTAGTGACGCATATTAGTTTAACTGATGTCCTAATTGTGACATGCTACAACAAAATTAATGATACTCCGTAATTCATAATCTGACCCGTCACAAAACGCTGAAACTGGTACAATTTTGAGATGATAGAAGATATCTTTGTGAATTGTTATCATATGGTCTACGACTACAAGGAACTTGCATTGATCTGCAATGGTCAATATAACAATACAACGTAAACGGAACAAGCACACATTATAATTTTGGAACGGATCGGGTCAGATCGTTTTGAGTTGACCCGAAATACTTTTTAAATGAAAATGATACATTTTATTAATCAAAGATTACTGTGTGTGTCAGATATAATAGTGGGAAAAAATGCACGCTTCGAGCGACTTTCAACTTGTTTGACTTGTTTCCCCTGAGCTAAATGCTTTGATTTGATCTTGTATATGCTTTTCATGTTCCACGCCGGTGATAATTTTATTTCTATTTATTGAGGGCCTACTGACGGAGAAAGCGAGGCAGTCGAGTTTGATCCAATTAAGTATCACAATTTCTTCTGCCCTTGGACGAATGGGAATGTTACTGCAGCTGGGGTTAGCAATAGTCACGGTGCCAGGTTAAGTGTTAGCAGCTTAGCTCTATGTGGGAGGCAGCTGAAACCGGATGCTTTAAATGGGCAAGTCAAGTTACGGGTCAGAAATGGCGGGTTCAGATTTGGTAACATGCTTTACCATTTTTGAGAAATTTATATCAGCATACTACCCTTTAATGATAGAATTTTGTTTTTGATAATAGACAAACATCGGAATGTTCAGTTTGAACCTTCCATCAGACAATTTGAACCTTAGTTTTCTTTGGCTTCATGCATTCTGTAAGCAAAAATGGCAGCAGATAAGTGACACATTAATTAAAATGAATGATGTCCTGACTCCTAACCATGTTACAACTAAACTTTTAATCATTTATGATCTGAATCCAGTTACAAAACGTTGGATGCCAGCAAAATCTGGTACAATCTTTAGATTACAGAAGCTTTCTTTGTGAATGGTTTCCATATGGTCGATGAGAAATCTGCAATGATCTTCACCGTTTGTCTGCAGCCAAGAAACAAAAATAAGATGGTTATAAATTAACTTAAAATGCATCATATTGGACAATCTTGATCCCTAAACTCAAAGACTTGCCACCTTAGCATCTGCACGGGCTTGTACATGACAAGATTGGGTGGGTCGAGCAAGTTAACAAATTAAAGAGGTATAGGTAGGGGTGAGCAGAAACCGACCCGCAAACCGGAAAAACCGAAAAAACCGCAAAAACCAAACCGAAAAAACCGACCCAAAGCGAAAACCGACGGTGTGGTCTCGGAAAATAGAAAAACCGACTTTTGTGGTGCGGTTTCGGTTTCCACCAAAAAACCAAACTGAAATAACTGCACCGAGCCACTCCGCCATATTCAAATAATTTTTTTTTTTTTTTCAAATAAATAAACTAAATTTCATAATTTTTGTGTGATAAAATGCTTTTGTTTATACTTTCCTAATTAATTATTTCAAACACATTTAAAATTTCTTCATTTCATTTGACTTTTACGATTGTCGAGATTTATAATTTCATACTAATACACAACATTTTGTATATATATGTTTCAACCCATCATCACATCATGTAACCTTGTGATATATTTATTCTATAATAAATATATACTAATACACAACATTTTGATATATTTATTCTATAATAAATATATGCTAAAAAAATAATTTGAAAAACAAAACTTTAAAAACCGAAAAAACCGCAAAAACCAAACCAGAAAAAACGAAAATGCCCAAAACCGAAACCGAAAAAACCGCGCGGTTGCGGATTCTCATTTTGTAAAAACCGCAAATGCGGATGCGGTTTGATTTTTACCAAAAACCACACCATGCTCACCCCTAGGTTCAGGTTGAAACATGTCATTTTTAATACAGGTCAAAACCCAACAAATGCATTTTGCCTATTTTTTATGAACAATTTATAATAACAAAAACATTACCAGTGCAATCATTGTTGATTACTATTTAATATTTATTATGGAGGAGTAATAGAATTTGGGTAATTTTAACTGGTTTGGCAGCTTGGCCTGTTTGGCTCATTCCCTTATAGCTAATAAAAATTTCATCCATTTGAGATAAAGTATGCCCAAGTCGACACATTTATAAGTAAATGGGTCAAAACTGGCACCTCTATAAATGCATTAAAACTGCACAATAGCTTTACCTCGAAAGCAAAAAATCCGCCAGATTTTAGCATCGAAGCAGCACCATTGCAAATATGAAGAAGGTCAGACATGCCATCATCACCACCGTCTAATGCCAGTATTGGTTCATGTATACCAACTTCGGGTTGGAGTCCATCAATGTGTCCGCTTGGTATGTATGGTGGATTGCTTACAAGGCCTGCAACCTGTCCTTTGAACTCACTCAACGGTTCAAACCATGACCCTTGCTTTATAGAAATCTTATCCTGATATATATTAATGAGTACTTCTGTTGACTTGCGTTGAATCAAACTAAAATTAATTTGCGAATAGGGCTCTTTTAATAATAAATGATAAAACCATATGCAAATCAAAGAGCATGACCCCACTACTTTGCTAGGAAAATAGATAAAGACTAACTGATAGCACTATAGCAGGGTTCTTTAACATTTAGCACAACTAAAGTGCAGTGATTCATTTGTGGTTTCGATTTCATGGCAACAATAAGAAAAAAGATCGGTGCTTTACTTATATCCAAAAGTTATAACATGTGATTTTCGGTAACATGGTCCCTTAAACAGAAAAGAACATGAAGTATAGTTAGTACTTAGTAGTTTAGTACAAGGCCTAAAACAATACCGAGGGTTACTTTTTACTTGATTAACCTGATAACTGATGAAAACGGTTATTTTAAAATTAACATCATCAGCTTAAATCAGTATATGATTAATCAAAAGCCATCATCATTGACTCTCTAAAATTTCAAGTAATATACTAATATGTTATACAAAGACCCTTGTTGGTGCAGATATAGTATCCAAATGAGTATAAGGTCACCAAGTATTCACAAGACTACACGCTAAAGCCAACAAAAATTACAAGCCACCCAAGTATCAACTCGGTTTCGTTTAGTTTCCCAGGACTATGTAACTTTGTTTTACTTAATATAATTCACCCTCTTTCACCAAAAAAAAAAAAGAAAAAAAAAAAAAAAAAAAAAAAAAAAAAAAAAAAAAAAAAAAAAAAAGAAAGAAAGAAAAAAGAAATCCTTGCCAGATGACATACATGCCCAAAAAAGAATCAAGAAAAATACCCTGGATGAGGTGTCATTGAAGCTAAAATCAGCAGTATAAAACAGCTTATTTTACTCATAACTAATCAGATAAGCAGTATGGCTGAGCAACCCGAAACAACCTCATACGTCCTTATTTGCTGTATCAAAACGCAAGAAGCTAAAAAGCAATTTTCATAAACAAACCCAAACACCCCCTTAGTGTAACATGTTTGATACTTTGGTGGACTATTGTAATGACCTGAAAAGTCTATGACTTGGTCTTGGTTAATCAAGATTCCTTTAAGACGGTCTGTATGACACTCTGCATTACATATCCCTAAATTGAACTACCATAACTCAAAATTTGCGTGTCATCGTATCAAAACTTTACAAGGGTTTTTAAAGCATCGATTTTCAAAGTTAATGGACATTTTTGTCATATTACAATTTTCTGCATGTTTTTGGCCAGCATTGGCATGATCTAAAGTCTAAACCAAATTGATACTTAAATGCCCTAAAATGCTACTAGTATAACATTGCATACTTGTATGGATACACCATCACTAACGGGGTGTTTGTCTAAGCTTATTTTTTGAATTATGGATTTATGATGAATAAGCTTTTAAGCTAAGGTTGAGTGTTTGGATTAGCTTATGACAAAAAGGTGGAAAGAAAGGCTTCTAAATTTACATAAATCCATAAGCCACAAAAAAGGTGCTTATCAAACCCCCTTATATACGCTGACAAGCTTAAGCTTATAAGCTTATCCAAACACTTCAATGAGCTTATTTCGGCTATAAGCAAATAAGCCCCATAAAAAAGCTAACACAAACACCCCCTAACTTAAATGAACATTCAAAAATAGCACCCATATTATCACGCAATGAAGCATCAAGTTGGTTCATCTATTCCAATTCCTAGATGACGAAAATGGCCAAAACTATTCAAAGTACATAAATACCCTTAATGAGGAGCCAGCAAGTAATATGTTAAGACTAGCTTCTACTTCTATATCAAAAAAGACTAGGCTTTTCACAAAATAAGTTTTTAAAGTTACGGCCTTTTCATCATTTTACAGCTTTTCTTGTAACTTTTTAGCCGAAATAAGCATAAACAAAACCAACCCAATACACAGCATAAAATCCTGCTTCGAAACATGGATAATCTATAGTCTATACTCGATACACACATTACAGCTAAAATATATAATACAAAAGGTCAAAATCCTACAAGTTACCTACAACTGCTACCTTCCCACAGTTTACGAACTTATATACCTTTCCACATTCTTAATTGATACTTAAATGGTAAAAAATGCTGTTATCACTATCACTGACTTATATACCGCGCGTGAAAACACATAAAGTAGCATATAAAAGCCTTATAAAGTTATAATTACCTGCAAATTATACCTCTCCACATTATACAACGCAACTCTCACCGCAACGTCACTCAAATCAACACCAAAAACTCTCCCCAAATCCCCTAAAACCCTCCCAATCCCAATCGCAATAGCGCCACTCCCAGTCCCCAAATCCACCCACAACCCATTCCCCAAATCACCATTTTCACCACCCTTAATCACATCATTAACCAAATCCACAATTAACTCAGTTTCAGGCCTTGGAATCAAAACCCCTTCTTCAACACTTAATATCAAATCCCTCCAATGCTCACAACCAACTATATACTGAAAAGGTCTTCTTTTCTCAATTCTTTGAGTCCATAAGTCATATAAATCATCTAGCTTTAATCTTAGTGCAACAAGGTTGTCATTTTCTTCATGGGTTTGGAGTATATTTGGGTTTTGTAAAGAATCTTGGAGTAACCAGTTGAGTTCTTGGTGCAAATTTGATGAATCTTTAAATGATGTATTGACTGATGATGATAGGGTTTTAGCCCATTTTTGGAACTTTTTGAGTGATGATAAAGATGTGGTGTATATTGGGGTTTTAAGGTATAATGGGGTTTTGGGTTTAGGGTTTAAGGAAGTGGGTGTGTGTGAAATTGAGGAAGATGAAGATATGGGTTTAATGGAGTTAGTGAGTGTTCTTGTGATGTATGAGGTTCGAACTAAGCTTGTGAGATTCATTTGATGAACTTTCGTTTATGGCGTACTTGCAAGTACTTCATATGTTTTTCTCTCTTTTTCCACTCCTATAGATGTAATTAGGGTGAGCAAAATAACCTAAAAAAACCGAAATCAAACTAAAAACAAACCAAAATAGCCGATCGAAACTAAAAACCGGTGATTCGCTTTTTACTTTTCCAAAAACCGAAAATTTCGGTTCGGTTTCGGTTTTTATCAAAAAATCGAACCGCAATAACCGAACCAGTTTTATTATATAATAATATATATATCTAATATGATATAAACAAGTAAGTGAACCAAATTTACAAATTCATATTGATTGGTGGGTGGGTTTGTAATATATATGTCTTAACGTTTATGTGTGTGCTCGACGTGTATGTGTGTTTACTTGACAATATACCAATATGTATTCGACAAAGATCATATTATATGTGTTTGACTTAGCCACTTAGGAGTGTGTGTCATATATATGTGTATGTGTAAAGACTTGGGATAATAATATTAAGCTTAGATTAATACAAAAAGTAACCGATAAAAACCGATCATTTTGGTTCTATAAAAACCGAATGTTTCGGTGCGGTTTCGTTTTTAGTCAAAAACCGAACCGTACACACCCATAGTAATTTATGCTTATCAGAGCATTAGGTGTTACCACATGCCACTTTCACCTTTTCAGTGTCACCTGAGCGCCACATCAGCATCTTCACTTTTAACACTCACATTCCAAAACACTCATTCACTAGTGGCATGTCACTTTCCTCATTTGAGCCCCCTCCCAGTCACAATTTTATTTTATTTTCCATTTTTTCTTACAAACTAAAATGGCGAAAATGGAACTAAATAAACTAAAAAACCCCAACCAACAACAAATAACCACACAAATGCACGTACCACCACCAATTTACTACTGTATCATTTCATCTCCCGTAAATAAACCAACCCTAAAAAAATACACACACAAACAAAAACTCTCAAGGTGCGTTTGGTTTAGATACAAGAATCACTATAGGTATAGATTCGATAACAGGGTAGAATAGGAATATGTTTCAATGTTGGCATCACTTAAAAAAAAAAAAAAAAAAGAAAACCAACCTACAATGGGCTCACCGGAATGACAAAAAGTCACCAACTTACCATGGATTGGTTCTATGAGTTTAGATTCACTATTTTGATTTCCAATAGGTCAACCAAACACTTGAAATGGATTTCATTGTCATTACTTGATTCCTATACCCATCAAACAAACGGCTCCTCAAATACATATCCATAAGCATGAATAGATAAACAACATAAAAAACCACGTCCGAAATCAACCACCAAAGTTTTTAAGTATTGTTTGTTGAGATTTTTATAAATCTATACAATTTCATTTATTTTAACTTTTTGTTTATTTTTTTTAGTTTATTTAGTTACATTTTTCTAATCTAACATCTTCCTAACTTTTTTTATTTTATTTTATTTTATTTTTACGCCACTTAAATGGCAAAAATGGAACTGGCGGCGGCGCCATTTCATTGGCCACGTAGTAATTGGCGGGCGAAGGCGTTGTTATACCCGACGCTCTCAGCACACGAGTGTTTACGCTTTTACAAGCCGGGAACCTGCGTGTTGCGGATACCGTGTAACTAACGATGTGTTCTCAAGTTTTGATTTTGGGTGGAAAGTGAGAAAAAAATGAAGAAAAAAAGATAAAGGTGTTGAGTTTTTGTTTAGAAAGAAAGCAAAAGGAAAGTGTGAAAAATGAGAGGAAAGTGGTGCGTCTTTGTGCCAAAACTTTCATCCAATGGGATGATGGGATGAAAATGAAGGAATAAAAAAGATACTTTTTTAAATGGCAAATGTTTTATAAAGGTATCATGCTTGTTACTATTTCTTTTCCTGGGTATCGAACAAATTTTTTTTCCTTATACAGGTATTAATCTTTTAAATTCGGTCTTTTTGAAGTATTTTGTGACATTTTTGCCCCTCTCAGCTAATAGGAGTTTTAATAATTTGAAGGGTAAAAATGTCACAAACTACCTTAAGAAGAAAGATTAGTACCCGTAGGAGGAAAAAAAATTGTTCAATGCCTAGAAAAAGAAATTATGACAAGTATGATATCTTTATAAATCATTTTCTCTTTTTTATATGATGCGAGCCTCAATTAAATATATGATCGATGATATAACTGTCAAACAAAAAATTTCTCATCATTTTTCATTTTTTTTCTTACAACTCAAAAATACTAACAAATTTTTTACAATCGTTCTTTTTCTTTCCTCACCACTTTCTATATTTCTCTTCACTTTCTCTTCCTCTAAATAAAAAGTGTAGAAAACAGTGAAATTTTTTTTGTGAGTAAATGTTTTTCAAAGTAGAATTAGGCCATGCAACATACTTTTATAAAACTCAACCTCTAATTCTCTATCAAACAACGTAAAATCCATAACCACACCCCATGACCACCACGGACCTTATCCATCTTCAAGACGACAAACAACCACCCTTATCACCATTCGACGCATCTTTGAAAAACATACGACAACTCCACATCACCATTTGACCATATACAACAATTTCTTGTAGATTCACTTTGTATAGTGGTATATATTGTGCTTTGTCTAAGAAGTATCTTAAATAAATTGTTTCTAGATTGCTATTAAGTATGTAATTCATTAATTTGTAATGTATGTAACTATGCACCTGCTTATTTTAAGTTGTTGCATATTAGAAAGTTGTTAGTGGAATATTAATTCCGTACTGATGAACTAGGAAACTATATAACAAAATCCCAATGCGAAAATTTAAGGGTATTTAAGTAATTTACTCGTGTTGAATTTTTAACAATTCATCAGTGGTCTTTGTGCTTTATTATGTAGCACTAGGCGAGTACCCGTGCATAGCAACGGAAATTCCTAGCGGCAGACAATTAACGATATGCAATATTGTGGTAAGTGTTTCATGTAACGTTCAAAATAGAACGTGAAAAGATCAAAATGTAATTGCAAATGGTTGTAACATGCAATAATTCAACTCGATCAAGCAAAAATTCGTAACATGTATCAAAGAATATATAAAAACATTTAGTGAAATGGAAACTAAAACATTACATCAATTATGAGATAATAACTAACAATGCACGTTACTTGTCACGTTAAACTTCTTGGCACACGACATTTGTAGTGCACTTTTATAACAATGCAACTACACCTTGATTTAGGGGATCCTCACGACTTCGTTCCTGCAAAAAATATTTGATTAGTCGGAAGGATGATACAATTCCAAAATGACATGCTAAGAATCCCTTACTCAATAAGACTATACTTGAAACAATTAGTTGTCAAAATGTTAAATAAGAATGACATAATATTTTCTAACTGATTCAAATATATACTCAGCTATTGAACCAAACCATTTTAAAAAAAACTTAAGGTAATGGAGCATGCACAGGAAGCCTCTAGTAGATATTGTAAAATAGAATGGACTTCAATTTTCAGAAGAATATATACCTACTGGAGCATGCACAGGAATACCTCCATGCAGTCAACTTAGAAGCTCTCATACATGTTTCACTGATTATCATGTTGCATTGACTAAAATATGGAGGCTTATAGCGCATAACGTCTCTTGCTTTATGAAATTAACTCATTTATCCGCATATGAATGGCCTAGTTTAACTGAAGATTGACACATATAAGCCTCTAGCCAAGGTTGCCAAAAGCGAGCCTGGTGGACTAAACGTTTTTAGTTTGGTCGCCTCTATGGTGTTCACGGTGGGAGGTTCTAGAGAAGTGGTAAACTTGGCCGAGTAGATGAGAATCACAAAAGTTATAAGGCAATTAACAACTTGTTCAGGTTTCGGAATTTTATGAATAAGTGATGTGGGTTAGGTTGAACTGAAAAAAAAATAAAAAATAAAATAAAAAAATAAAATAAATAAAAAAAAAATTAAAAAAAGGCCTCTCTTCCACGATCATTGATACGTCAAGACTGCTGCCCTAGTCAATTAAAACCATTGACTCATTCTTGCATTCCATTTCATGTCTTATATCGGAATTCTTTATTCATCTCAACAATAAGATAAAGAACGAATTCAGATATACAATACAGAAAGTTCGCAAGAGCGATTAGTAGATTTAAAACTCAACTTCATTTATCGCAATGTGGCAGTCTGGATACTGAAGGGCCAGCACAGTTGATGGACCAACAACATCAAAGAGAGGTTTATCGTGTCTTAAGTTTAATCTAAACCCACATCGCTATAATTTATGACACGCATATATGACCATCTAATGTACTTCCGTTTAGTCAATAGTGATGCTAAGAGAAAAGCTTTGGTTGAGAAGACATGAGCAAGTTAGCGGACTGACGGTTATGGATTTTGGGTAGTTGTCAAGAACTTAACATGCTACGAGATAGTTCTTTCGCATATGATTGTTCTCCTAATGTTTGGGCCTTATTTTAATCTTATTGTTACACAACCACAAATATTTTTTTTATTGGTGTGGCAATTCTAGAAAAATAAACTTAGTATTCGCATTTATGATGTAGTTGTAACTAAGGTCGACAGCCAAGATCAAATTATTTTAGATTAGTAACTTATTAAAGACAGCTGCGATGAAAAGCTATAGAGTATAGACGGCTCAACACAGTGCAAACAGATTATAAACCACTGTACCTGGACATTCGCTTGAACTTCACTTAACTTAAACGGTGGGACATCCACACTTAGATGACCAGCTACATGGACATAATCTTTTTCCTTCAGATGGCAAATCGCAATATGTGCCAGGTCACTTTCAAATATAACTGGAATCCTGTATTATAGAAGAAAGTAGTAACAAATTATTAGTAGACAAAATTATTATAAAATGTTAATGATAAACACCAGTTTAATATACCATACACAACTTATACGAGATCATAAATTTACACTAAAAACTTTATAACAAATTTACACTATAAACTTTATAACAAAATTTACACTATAAACTTCATATCAAGATTTACACCATAAAATTAATAACAAATTTACAATATAAACTTCATAAAATTATTACGAACAAGCCTCGATCCATTGCAAACTGCTATTATAAGTTCATAAACAAGAATAGCCTAGATAGGAATTGTAATATGATGCAATATGGATCAGACATGAATACAAAGGTTATTGGATAATGCATCAACCAACCAGGTCAGCTAAACACCAGCAGGCCTAATGCGCATCAATAACAATCAGCTCAACAATACCATGATCACATGAATGGTAATGAAAACTAATAGCAGCAGCTTCACAAACCAAAACAGCGCTCACAATATGCCAGACTTACAACCATGGTACGATTCAAAGCATTCCACAGCAGAACATACCACAGACTTACGCCCAATGACCCTCTTCATAATAACCATCCCGAAGACCAGGTCATAAACACAAAGAATCCAGCCATCGAATACAATAATCATCCCCAATAGCACACGAATTTACAGGCCTGATATAATACGAAAACCAGGTCTGTACGACCATGTCAGACAACAGGTCTGGTAATGCGCATCAAAGCAGGTCATAGAAAACATGATCAGATCACAACACCATCATGACAGATGTACGGATCGATGACAGCCAAATAGGGTAAAAACCCTAACTTCCAGATCAGATCACGAACACACCCCCAAAACTTGACTACCATCATTCAAATTTGAAGCTTCAAACAAGACAAGTGAAGAGAGTGTAGTTCGCACCATATAAACTTCCAACATAAACAATGTGTTTATAGTGATAGCGAAGAACCAACATCACTATAACCACTAAACACAACTTCAAATCCGAAACAGTTAATGAGCCAACCATATTAAAAAACTAAACGGGCATGAGGTAGCAACAAGCAACTGAATCTTAACCAAAGTAACTTACCCAATACCACATTAGTCATGATCCACGAGCATACCCAAGACCTATAGTACGACGTACCATGTCCACAAATATGCTAAATAAAAATCAGCAGCATCAAATAACCAAAACGGCTTGGTATCACAATAATAGGGTAATCAACCCTAACTTCCAGCAACATCGAACCGGCCCAAATTAGATGAACCAGAACGATGACAAACCCTAATTACAAATCCACACAGCAAATTCAACCGGAGCAGAAACAAATAGGGTTTCGAAAGCCCTCACTTGAACCTCGAAACCAGCAGATCGAATAATAATACCACCAGCAGAAGCAATGTGGCCTGTTTCGAGACTATAATAGGGTTCAATAAAACCCTAACTTTCGGCACAAACCTGAAAACCAGTAATGAAATAGGGTTCAATAGAACCAAGCAGTTACAGGTGTGCGCAAGAACAAAACAATCATAGGGTTAGTAAGCCCTAACGTACATCAATACAATCACAAGATCAATCAAATAAAAGATAGCATACAGATCCGTGAAAGTGTTTTTGAATAAGAATACCCTACAACTTAACTTACATATCTCAATCCCACGAACAAAATACTTACAACAGATGCATACCATTCGAACAAACAACCCAATAACAGGTTACCTGCAGCTACCACATCATCGCTAAGAATAACCAAACCCTAAATAGGTTTAGTTATCATTAAGCGCCTCAACAAATCCACCAGACCGTACCTAGAATATTTGGATCGAGTTAATAATAAAATTAAACCGAAAAGAGTGAAGCCATGAACCGGCCCAAATTAGATGAACCAGAACGATGACAAACCCCAATTACAAATCCACACAGCAAATTCAACCGGAGCAGAAACAAATAGGGTTTCGAAAGCCCTCACTTGAACCTCGAAACCAGCAGATCGAATAATAATACCACCAGCAGAAGCAATGTGGCATGTTTCGAGACTATAATAGGGTTCAATAAAACCCTAACTTTCGGCACAAACCTGAAAACCAATAATGAAATAGGGTTCAATAGAACCAAGCAGTTACAGGTGTGCGCAAGAACAAAACAATCATAGGGTTAGTAAGCCCTAACGTACATCAATACAATCACAAGATCAATCAAATAAAAGATAGCATACAGATCCGTGAAAGTGTTTTTGAATAAGAATACCCTACAACTTAACTTACATATCTCAATCCCACGAACAAAATACTTACAACAGATGCATACCATTCGAACAAACAACCCAATAACAGGTTACCTGCAGCTACCACATCATCGCTAAGAATAACCAAACCCTAAATAGGTTTAGTTATCATTAAGCGCCTCAACAAATCCACCAGACCGTACCTAGAATATTTGGATCGAGTTAATAATAAAATTAAACCGAAAAGAGTGAAGCCATGAACCAGGATACGATCTAGCAAATAGGTAATCGATTGAATGTAGTGATTAGGGAAACATGGCAGGAGAGAGCACACCACCACTCCAAAAGAAAAACAGCCCAAAAACTCGATTGCATACCAATGAAACAGATCAGAGATTGTTTTAGAGGTAGAGAGGCGAATTTAGGGATGTTTTTGGCCGAAAAATTGAGGGAGGGTGGCGGCTGGATCGGCCCTAGAGAGAGAGAGAACTTTTTTTAGGGTTGTCTGATCAATCACAAGTATGGGAGGTTTAAGCTCTGTTCTCTAGTTTTTTTTAAAGGAATGGAAGGGGAAGGGAAGGGAAATAAAAAATATGGGTGTTCTTAAGTTTTTTTAAGAAGGAAGAGGAGGGGATGGGAAGGTGGGAGGGAGGGAAGGTATGAGTTTTTTGGTGTATATCCGTTCCGCCCAATTTTGGGGGGGGGGGTTTGGAGGGGAAGGTATTATAAAGATATTAAGCTTGTGTAAAATTACAAATGTATCCTCATTTCTTTAGATCGAACTGCACTTGCTCTTCCAGCATTGGTGGTGTTTCATCTTGATTACGAACAGTTTCTCCAGGGGAATTATCTTGTCCTTCCCCGAGTGCTTCTAGAAGTGTCGACAATTGTGTTATCTTGTCATCTTGATTATTACCTAGTGTTAAGTCGCTAATGCTAGTTCTTGCGCTTGTTGAACTTGTACCTGTTATTTAACGACAACTTGTGTTCTTATTTTCCCAAATAAACAACTATAGTTCAAATATTAGTTCATTTAAATCTAGCAAAATATGTCAAAAGAAAAAAAAGCTTGAAGTCAGTATCAACGAAAACAACTTGGAAATTACTTACATGAGGAATTAAATTCGATGCTAAACAAATCTTCATCATTTGGTGCTTGCCTAGTTGATAGTTTCGGTCCTCTTATTTTAACTATTTCGTCCATCTCTCTCGAGAATCATCTGATATCGATCGACTTGCTCACTTTTACCAAGAGGTCATCACTACTAAGCTTTTCAGTGCCAAACATAAAAGTAAATTATGTTTTTAGGGTATCTTGGTAATTTGTGTATCTTCCTTTCCTTTCCTTGCAAATAAAAATAAAAACTCAAGAACACAAATAAAAATAACCACTTTCTCGATAGTGTCATTCCTTACTTTCCCATTCCTATTCCGTCCCCTTCCGTTCTTTAAAATTGAGACTTGAGAACAGAGCGTTAAGGTTTCAGGGGTAGAATAGGCAAAGCATATTTTTAACATTTCACAAAGATTGACTTTTCATTTTCCACCTTTGACCATACACCCATTATATGTAGTATAGATAAATATAGATATAGATATATAACCGATTTTCGAACTTTTAAATTTGAAAGAAGTTGAGTGTTAATCCATATATAATGGCTGTGTTTGGTACCCCAGATTATTGGGAGATTATGGGGGCTACAGCTTTTTTTTCCACAACATAATCTATTATCCAAAAAGTAATATCGTTTGGCTGCCAAGATTAAGAAAGATTATAGGAAAAATAATCTCTAAAATTAAAAGTTCATCCAACCAGCTTTTTAGAAAGGACTAAAGATTATTTTTTGTATAATTACCATTTTAACCTTCAAAAAACCCACATTTATTATTTGTATGTCCGGTTACGTAATTTTACACTTTTAATCTACAATTACAGCTAGTTTGCTAAACACTACTACAAAAACAAAGCTACATTTTTAATCTTTTTCAGCACCAGCACCAGCAACAGCACCAGCAATTTTTGCCAGCACCAGCACCAGCACCAGCACTTTTAATCTTTTTCAGCACCAGCACCAGCAACAGCACCAGCAATTTTTGCCAAACACACCCAATGTGGTTAATATTAGAATCAGTAGTTTTTAAAGTAGAAAGTGTTATCAAATATAATCTACAATTTCCTTTCTATCTTCTTTTTTTTTCATACATAATGTAATGTGACCTTCCGTCGAATGATTAGCAATTTGTGTGGGAAAAATGTGTTTGTGTGTAAAATAGAGATAATTGGTTAACTAGTCATTTATGGATATGATAGTGATACAAATCAACTTGACATGAATTCTTAATAAATAAACTCTCCCTATTTATATTTATAGTCTCATGAGAGTGAATTTCTTAACTTAAAATTCTAGTCCTTGCACTTATAAAAGTGTTACAAGCATAGTTGTTAGGATCCCGATCATGATCTTATTAGGATATTATGATTTTACTATAATGTAAAGCAAAAACGATCCCTACATTGACTATGAGATCTTAAGATATAATCCGATCCGATTTTATTTTTCTCGAACAACAAACTAAAAAACTACAAAGTTTTGGATTATGTTTTATACAATTAAAAAAAAATGTTAATCTTCGTAAACATTCAATAATCATAATTTAGGACAACATTTCCCTGAAACATTCATATAATTTTATGTTTATGATATACAATAATTTGTAGATTTGTATAATATTACAAAAACTATTAAAAAAATGACATTATAGTAGGATTTTAAGATCTCGATCCGATCTTACGATCGCGATATTAGAAAGACAAGAACGATCCTGAGTAGGATCCCGATCTTGAAAACCTTGTTTACAAGTTGACATTTTATTGTATTTAACAATCTCCCTCTAAATAACAACTTGGGAACTAATCTAAACAATGAAGACTTCCTCTTTATTTCTGATATATAGACTGAGAATCATGCCTCTTAATCTTTCTTGATCATCAATTGAAACACCCCAAACCAAACTCGATAAAAAAGTTAGCTGAAGGCCCTTTTAACCGACGGTCAGACTGATCTGATCGACGGCCAAACTGGTCTAACCGGCGGCTAAAGCTGTCTGGTCTACATAAATTCGTTTTTCTTCATTTTCCGGAAAACCTACTTCAAAGACTCGATAAATTATGAAACCTTGCAGATATATTTCATACAACATATATTTTATAATTATGTACTAATTGGACATCAAATACGAGCAGAATCTGGCTTTATTAAAAACGAGGAGGTCATGCCAAACACCACTTTCTGCATTCCAAACAAATGTTGTACATAACTCATTAACACATCACCAAATCTGCAAGTTTAACTTTATATATGTATCATTAACACATCACCAAATCTGCAAGTTTAACTTTATATATGTAAAACACTCAACAAGGCTCTACTTTTCTAAAATATTACAACTTGACGACACTTGGGGGTTTAAATTGCTTCACGCACGGTATTTATTACTACTTTCAACACACAAAGGCAAATACTTATGATTCCTTGCTTCCAATCCTAATGCCTTTAACCAAACCATACCTTGCATCACAAATGACATACAAAATGGTCAACAATTAAAACGTAAGCTTTAAGCTTAGTAAGTAATAGGCAATAACATATCATCGGTAGTGCAAATATTACGATATTTAATCTATACAGTCTCGTTTATTTTGATTGATGACAAACATGTAACTTGATACATAACGTAAAATGTACAAGTTACTCGAAATAATATTTTGTCTCAACATACATTCAACACCTCTCGACGTCTCAAGTTATCGTATGCTACAACACAGGTTCGTACATGTTTGTTATGTGGCATTATGATCAAACCCCTTAACAAATCATTTAGAATGTTTAAAATATATTTAGAGTCATTAATTATTTTAAAAGGTTAACCATTTTATTTCGAATCTCATTTTACATTTTGCATATACAAGTATTTTTACTTGTACATCATGCTTCCTAAGTTGTATTCATGTCAAAATAAAATAAGTGCCACATTAGGTGTCAAAGTGCACTTTAGGTGTCAAAATAGGATAAGTGCCATATTAGGTGTCAAACTAAGACAAATATGTTTACATACTTTTAAAAATGATGTTAATGACATAATAACTTAAGTCCTATAATAACATAAGTAGTTTAACAATTTTAGTAACACATAAACTAACATGGTACAACTTGTTAAACATATACCAACTAGTTAAGTAATTCATTTTACAAGTTAACTTTCTTATATACTTAAATCAAAAAGAAAATGTCTTATTACCTCATGCATAGTGTCACAAAATCCATAAAATCTCTGCAAATATCATTTGGAAAGATCTTGTGTTGATTTGGAAAGATTGTGTGAAAAATCCAAGAAAATCTTTCTGATCCCAAGGAACCCTTTTTTATAACAGAAGGGACCCTTTTTTTGGTTCCGTGGGATCCGTGGGTCTCTGAGTTTGTTTGCCTATAAATAGAAGCCCATTGTTCACTCATTCACTCACCACTTGAAAACACACTTTCTCTACCCTCTTGCATACATTTAGATCAGTCATTAACAATGTAGTAACACTCATAAACACCCTCATAACACATGATCATAATGCTTCTAACTTTTATTATGTTGTAAGCATTCTCCCGAAATGATCCTCCAAAGGAAGCTCAGAGATCTTCCATCCTCATCCACCACAAGCATACATACATGAAGATACATCACAGCAAGCTTAGGGAACTTGTGATTTTCATCCATTAAAGGCTTCCTATCAATGAAAGTTCATTTAGATTAGTCATTTGTATCCATTAGACATTTATGTCTTGTATCACCACTGTACATTTGTAACACTCATTCCATCTCATAAGTGTTATAGGTTTGTTATGTTGGGCCTTAAAATATAACGGGAGTGGTTGTACCCGAGAAAGAACTCGACATCTAGCTTAGTGTCGAAAATATTATATAGGCGATGTCAGGTTGGTTCTACCTTGAACTAGAACCCGGTATTTAGCTTTGTATCGGAAAAATTATAAGCGACGTTTGTAAAGGTTTTCTCCGCCGAGAAGGGAGCTTGTTGATTTAGTGAAGTAACTCTCGAGTTGGGTACTCGTGGAGTGGAGTAGGGCGGAAAGGAGATCCGTGACCGAACCACTATAAATCCTCGTGTCCGGTTTGCACTTTCCTTTTACTTAATGCTTTACTTTTATACTTGCACTATATTATTGCTTGCGTTGTGACTTGATGGTTATGCTTGTGTGATAACTTGATTCACTGTATGCTTATATTAGTCATAAACTATAATTGGGATTTTTTATATTACAATAAGCTTGATCGGATATTTGATACAACAAGTTTCAAGGTTTTAAAACGGTAACGTATTCACCCCCCTCTACGTTTTCACAATTGGTATCAGAGCCTCGTGGCTCTTATTTTCAAAACAAATGGTTTTTAAAATGGAGTACAATCCATGTATCAAATTACCCATGAAGCGTATATAATATGAAAAGTATTTGTCTGTTTAATACTTACTTGTTTTATTGTTAAATATACTTTATTATAATAGCTTGAAAGTTTTCTTGAAAAATAAAAGAAAAAGTTTCTTTAAAAAATGTTATAAGTGTTGAATTATGTGCTTAGAGCAAATTTACAAAGAAATGTGGTTTTAAAAAGGAGTGTTTGGGATAACTAGATATTTAGTTGAAAAATCATATCTGTAAATGTTTAGATAATTCACATAAGTAGAAATGTTGTTAAATATGTGTATTATATGTTTACTATCAAATCTAGTAAGTCCCACACGTTTTCTCTATGTCAAAATACTAGTTTTGTTGAATCTGGTACAGAGACCCACGAAACCTTTTTCTTCAAAGGACGGAACCCTAAAAAAGGTTCCTTGAAATCCGTCTGTATAGTATACAGTTTTTGTCCAACTTTAAAAATTCATAACTAATTAACCGTAAGTCCGTAGGAGTCATGCCACCTATCATTTTAAAGGGAATTGAGTCTACTTTCTTTTAAAAATGCTCTTATTGCCTAAATCTAATTTGAAGTGCGTAGAATAAACCAAATACTACAGTGTGTCCAAAATATTAAGTTTTGTTTTAACATAGAAACTCAAACTTTTGAGTTAGGCAATTTAAGTTGGTATCCTTTGAACATTGATATAATTTTTTTTAAAACTAAAGAATTTGGTGATATTTATATATGTAAAGGAAACTAATCAAGCTTGGTATACATCGTCATATTTAAACGCAAAGTGAAGAAAATTATCTTTTCTTTTTATGCTATGCTAAATGACTACTTGTTTTGTTTTATGTTGGTTGCATATATGTTACTTACTTATTGCAAATTGTTGTTTACACTTGTTTGTTTATGTAACATAAGTATCAATCTTTCCATGTTATTTATTCACTTGTTTGTCGATTTCTTGTTTATTCACAATAGGACATTTGCTAGATTTTGTGCACAAAGTTGAGGAAATTGTTCGTGCATTGCTTATAGTCTTAGATCACTCTCTTCGCATATGTTAAATTAAAATCTTGCATAACTCACTTAGGAATGAGTACTAACTGAACTAGTCAAGTACTTTAAAAAATGTTGTTTTGCACAATCTCCCGCATATAAGTTCAAGTGTTAAAATGTGTCACTACTTTCAATGATAGTCTACAACACTTAGTATCTTTGAAAAAGGTGTTTGGTACAATAACTAACAATGTTGTATGAACTATTATGTAATTTCTGAGATGATAATTTTGCTAATAATCTATCATGTGAACTAACGGTTTATCTTGCAGGTAGATAACATCGTTATGTTATCAATTTTCATTTTTCACGTTTTGTTGAAATTTCTATAGTTTGCCTTTAGATTATCTATGCGTATGTGAATATATGTTATATAGCCTGATCCTTACTCCCGAACAATTATCACACACTTTCCTGTTAATATTACGAAATTAGAACGGGTCAAAATGGTATAATAAGCCCTCTGTGGTAAACCTCAGAAGGCCACGAATTGGGCGGTACCAAAAATTTGGTTCAGTCCGTTTAATTTATTAGTACCTTCTGAAAAATATAGCCACGGATTGCGCGGAACCAAAAATTTGGGTCCGCCTCTTAAATTTTTTTGTTCCGCCATTTCACTCAGTATAACACTAATTTTTCGTTTAAATCCCGCACTTTAGGTCACTCATGTCTTGTCACTAGGATCATGTTCACTTGTATTTACACACGTTAGGATCATATTACTTCATTTGCACCAATAGGATAAGCAACTGTTATCAAAATTTGAAAATTCACAAAAACCACCCAAGGTACCTTTCTCTATAAAGGAAGGAACCCTAAAATTGGTTCCTTGCAATCCGTGGACCACTGTTCAAAAAGATTTTGTAATCATTACACACATTAACTGCATTCTTTCATCCTTTACTCATCCTTTATCCATTAGCTTGACTTGTTTTATGAATTGACAACTTCCTAACAAATCCGGACTCATTGTTTGCAAAGATAACATACAATGTCAAAATCATAAGTCCAACTTATGACTGTAGATATTGTCTTGTATCCACATATTTTGCCTCACTTGGTTAACATGAAAATAATGTGTCATCCTTCAAGACGATAAGGATTTGCATCGAGTCATAACTCGCACTCAGGTTAAAGATGTATTATCAAGTCTTGTTATCCTTGAGTGCAATCTAATCTCAACAAACTAGGATTGACAACTTAAGTATTTTGTCCAAAATATTCAAGTAAAATTGACTTACGATTGTAGTCATTAAAAGTCATATCCGAAAAATCAAAGTATTTTAACAACATATGTTAAAACACTTATCCTAACACTCTCCAAATCAATAGGAATAAACAAATGTTAATAGGTCTTCATCCTTGAATATTTTACCACTTAAGTTCACTTGTTCTTTCACCATCATCTCATCACATTCACCTCTGTGATATATCTCAGCCCCTAAGCTTCACAAACATGACCAAAACTTCAAGAACTTCACCCATTAGTTGTACCAACCAATGGACCACAAGAATTAGTATATATCCTTGTTGTTTTCAACATCTATGAACTAATAATCAACCTAGGTACTCCCAATGTACGTTGAACAAACTCAACCATACTTTCCCACCTTTGAGGACTTAGATGATTCATTATGGCTAGAACCTCCACTATCAAATGAGCATAATGCTCCTGGTAATTTTTTTTCCACTAGGTATAAGTAGTACTACCTTCACAAGTTATCAAAGTATTAGTAATACTTTGTTGTTAAACTTCTACATAAGTTTCGTTAAACCTTAAATCAACATTTTAACAACATATGTTAAAATGCAATCTCAAAGCCAACCTCATGCACCCCGAGCGACAATGACTCTTGAGGAGTATACATAAGAAACTCGAGTGAATTCCTCTTGTCATCATCTAGTGAATATAATCTTGAGACCAAGTATATTTAGGATAGGACTATCCGATTCAAACACTTCGGCTTCATATCTTCATTTAGGAAAACATGATGTTTTGGAAAACATTATGCCTAAGAAATAATGCATTAAGTTTCCATCTTGTTAAAAGGATAATGTATATCCTATGCATCATTCTCTCCTTGCGACATGAACGGTTGTGTTACAAGAGATTTCATTACACCTCATTGGCTAAATGATCTTGAACAAACATCTACAAGTTCTATGAACTAGCGTATCTCCTTCATCTTGTCATACTTGTTTTCATAAGTATGATAACTTTATCCCATGGGATAATCTTATTTGTTGAAAGATACTATTTGTATATAATTCCTTTCAAGCGTACATCATAACCTAACCTTGCTCATAATCTAGTTTAAACCTTATGCACATCCAAGGTTAAAACTACACATCTCTAGAGCATACACAAGATCTATTGAAGTTGGTAAACTTAATTAGATTCTTGTTGAAAAAATTCCAAAGAGCTTTCTTAAGAACGTTCTTAATTTAACATATTCCATTATCACACACAAACACATTTCTTGGTCTTAGATGATCAAATCACATTTATAACACATACTTCAACTCAACATAAAAGATGTCATCCATTAGATCATGCAATAAGCTGTGTAATTCGAACAACCTTAGATTCCAAACACAAGATTGAAATATATTGCTTACTTTCTAAATGTTGACACATCCTTGTTAAATTCTCGTATATAACATGACATCTTCGTCACCTAATTTATAATGAATTTTGTTGAGTCTCATTAAGCCAAGTATTGGTGAACTATCATCTTTTATATACTTTAATAGGCAAAAATAGGAATTCCAGTCTTTCTAACATGATAATGACTACTGGAGAACCTATTGCACTAGAAACTCAATTTAACCTATCGGTTAAATTGCTTCCAAGAGAGAAGTTGGGCATCACCCGTAAAAATGGTCGTATTTAGCCTTAATTGAGCACCGCTAGTAATAGTCTCATATTCATTCTCCAACTTGAAAAATCTTTATTCCTATACTTGCCTAAAGTAATTGTTAAAATAAGATATTTTGCCTCGCCTTAGGAATATTAATCAAACAAGCAGTAGATATGCCTTTTCTTTTTTTAGTTTATTAAAATCACTTGCATTACACATACATTTGTTGATTACATGTTTTTGTTTGATATGATTAATTATCTTGAAGTTATCAGGACATTTTCATTCTTTCTTTATATGATGTTTCGCAAGATTAACGTGTTACTTGTTAACTCATGATATGCCATTTTTATACATGATGTTTTTTATATGATGTATCTATGTTTAAAAGCTCTTGTCTTTTGTTGGCATTCATTAAATATATGCTTAGGATTGTCTAAATAATACATGCTCCAAAATGTTACATTTTAAACATGGTTTGCATGAACTTTTCATCTTGCTTCTTTTGTGACTTTGTCACACTACTTGTTTGCTACTTGTGCACTTATAATTTATCAAAGTGATTTTGGTATGATAAACATTTAGAAGTCTTTTTATTCTACAAATTAATCACATAGATCATTGTGTTAATTAATAGATAACTATGCTTAAGTGTCTAAGCCTAACAACAAAACAATTTCATAATGAAGTATCTCAAACAATGTCATGCTCTCTCGTAATATGATTGTTTGTCTTGATGCTATCTTGCTATGTGGTAACTTTATGTCTAGCAGTCTAATGTGTTGTTTGTATAAGATATTATCTTATGATTTTTATCTTTTTGACATCTTTATTCACTAACTCACTTGTTCTTTAGGTTGATAACAAATCATTTGTTATCTCATTTCGTTCTAACTTTTATATGCTTATTTCACATAATTGTAATCCCTTTATTGCTACATAGATTAGTAATATGTTTTAAGGACCCCTGCACTTGCATATAGTTTTAAAGCATATAGAATTAAGTTTTAGAGGCTTGGCATTGCATTTGTGTATCTTTCAACCGACCTCTTTCCAAATCTCATTATTCCTTCCGCTATCCAAAAATCACCTCTATCACTATTTAGCTATAACAATACTCTAATCCTATACATATGTGTATACCTGTTTTATTCTTGCTTCTCAATCACAACTAATTAATTACACATATTCCAGGAAAAATTACGGGATTAGAACGGGATTTCGAGGGTCATAAATGCCCTCTGTGAACATTTCAGGCACCCACGGATGGGACGGAACCAAAAATTTGGTTCCGCCCGTGTAAATTTTTGGCACCGCCAAAAATTGGACCATGGTTTGGGCGGCACCAATTTTTTGGGTCCGCCCGTTATAACCTTTGGCGCCGCCAGACACATAGCAAACATCTTTATTTTTCGTTTAAAATCCTGACTTTAGATCACTCATATATTTTCATTAGAACTACTCTCACAACCAAAGAGTCTAGGATTCTTTTAACCAGAACCTCACAACTTCATTGTCTAGAACACCATCATAGGAACTCATCCTTTTCATCCCTGACACATATCTGACACGTCATTGTCAGTACAAATGATATATTAATCAAAATAGCCATTTCCCAACACATTCTCAACACGTTGGCCTAACCAATACTCTCCCATCATATGATGTCATATTCCTTTGTTTATCCCTCAAGTTGTGACAAATACTACATGAGTCCATATCTTCAATATCTTTATAGCATTCACTATACATACGAGTTTCTAATTCATTAATAATTGCATTATAACCACCACCTTCCATCACCACTTTCACTAATCATCACCACCATAGATCAGCGAAAACTTACCTTTATCAATCTTGAGTCATCTACCGAGTTATCACCACATGAATCTTACTAGTAAACCGACACCAACAATAGCATCACTCACTTTAACTCTTAATATTCCAACTTCACTTCATATCGTCTTTCTAGCATTATTTTGTAGGCTCTTATCATATTATATTCTCGTTTTTCTTATGATTATAATTCTTATTAGAAGACTACACTTCATGAGATATTTGAGTTATATCATTCATATATTGCATATATATATCTTATTTTTCTTTGTCAAAAAGATGAAATATATTGCACTAATTCTCTCATTGTAGGTTCATCATTATATACACTCGATTGTATATAACATACTCATCTAAGGATGAAGTTTTTGCATCTAATATTTTCCTTATTATAGGCGCTTCTTGACACCTTCGAACAAGGAGGGATATCCATCAAGCACTCATATTGCATCGTCTATAAACTTGGTTGTATATGACACATTTGTCTAAAGACAAAGCTTCTATTATACTAATATTTGATTTGTAGGTTCATCTTGTCGCCCTAGAGCAAGGGGGAGCTTCCGTCAAGCATTTATTGAATGCATCTTATACACACTTTGTTGTATATCACATACTTGTCCAAGGACGAATATAGTTTTGCACTAATATTTGTTTTGTAGCTTTTTAATCATACCTTGACGCTTCGAACAAGGGGGAGCAACCGTCAAGGGGGAGCTTGCACGCATTCATCGACATTCCTATATGTTTCCACAAAAAGGAAGAGAAGATAATCTAACATAGCATATCCACATGTGTCGTGTGCTATGTGTATTTTCTTCATCATATATTTCTCATATTTTTTTTATATATGTTTCATAAAACTAACCTTGATGCAGGTTAAGAAATTGTTAGAATCTGATCCATGGATCCGCTATCAACAAAGGCTAAACAATTAGGGGATACAACAGCCTTAGGGTATTGGAGTAGACAATTTAACTTCACTAGGGATGATGCAAGCTCGCCTTTTCGGGGAGAAATGAAGTTTAAAACTCCAAGGACACACCCTTTTTGTTTCGACAAAAGGGAGAGAAGAGTGTAAACGGAGAAGGTAATGTAGAAGGTAATACGGACACAAGTAACATTTTACATTTTACTATCTATCACGTTTACATATTTCATCATCATCAAAAAGGGGGAGATTGTTAGTGCAAATATTACGATATTTAATCTATACAGTCTCGTTTGTTTTCATTGATGACAAACATGTAACTTGATACATAACGTAAAATGTACAAGCTATTCGAAATCATATTTTGTCTCAACATACATTCAACACCTCTCGACGTCTCAAGTCCTCGTATGCTACAACACAGGTTCGTACATGTTTGTTATGTGGCATTATGATCAAACCCCTTAACAAATCATTTAGAATGTTTAAAATACGTTTAGAGTTATTAAGTATTTTAAAAGGTTAACCATTCTATTTCGAACCTCATTTTACATTTTTCATATACAAATATTTTTACTTGTACATCATGCTTCCTAAGTTGTATTCATGTCAAAATAGAATAAGTGCCACATTAGGTGTCAAAGTGCACTTTAAGTGTCAAAATATGATAAGTGCCACATTAGGTGTCAAAGTGCACTTTAGGTGTCAAACTAAGACAAATGTGTTTACATACTTCTAAAAATGATGTTAATGACATAATAACTAAAGTCATATAATAGCATAAGTAGTTTAACGTTTTTAGTAACACATAAACTAACATGGTACAACTTGTTAAACATATATCAACTAGTTAAGTAATTCATTTTACAAGTTAACTTTCTTATATACTTAAATCAAAAAGAAAATGTCTTGTTACCTTATGCATAGTGTCACAAAATCTATAAAATCTCTGCAAATATCCTTTGGAAAGATCTTGTGTTGATTTGGAAAGATTGCGTGCAAAATCCAAGAAAATCTTTCTGATCCCAAAGAACCCTTTCTTATAACGGAAGGAACCCTTTTTTTGGTTCCATGGGATCCGTGGGTATCTGAGTTTGTTTGCCTATAAATAGAAGCCCATTGTTCACTCATTCACTCACCACTTGAAAACACACTTTCTCTACCCTCTTGCATATATTTAGATCAATCATTAACAATGTAGTAACACTCATAAACACCCTCATAACATATGATCATAATGCTTCTAACTTTCATTATGTTGTAAGCATTCTCACGAAATGATCCTCCAAAGGAAGCTCAAAGATCTTCCATCCTCATCCACCACAAGCATACATACATGAAGATACATCACAGCAAGCTTAGGGAACTTGTGATCTTCATCCATTGAAGGCTTCCTATCAATGAAAGTTCATTTAGATTAGTCATTTGTATCCATTAGACATTTATGTCTTGGATCATCACTGTACATTTGTAACACTCATTCCATCTCATAAGGGTTATAGGTTTGGTGTGTTTTAGTTGTAAAACACCAAGTTGGTCGGTTTGTTATGCTGGGCCTTAAGACATAACGGGAGTGATTGTACCCGAGAAAGAACTCGACATCTAGCTTAGTGTTGGAAATATTGTATAGGCGACGTCAGGTTGGTTCTACCTTGAACTAGAACCCGGTATTTAGCTTTGTACCGGAAAAAGTATAAGCGACGTTTGTAAAGGTTTTCTCCTCCGAGAAGGGAGCTTGTTGATTTAGTGAAGTAACTATCGAGTTGGGTACTCGAGGAGTGAAGTAGGGCGGAAAGGAGATCCGTGACCGAACCACTATAAATCCTCGTGTCCGGTTTGCACTTTCCTTTTACTTAATGCTTTACTTTTATACTTGCACTATATTATTGCTTGCGTTGTGACTTGATGGTTATGCTTGTGTGACAACTTGTTTCACTATATGCTTATATTAGTCATAAACTAGAATTGGGATTTTTCATATTACAACAAGCTTGATCGGATATTTGATACAACAAGCTTTAAGGTTTTAAAATGGTAACGTATTCACCCCCTCTACGTTTTCACAATATACAATTCAATCATACTAGCATTATATACTCATCATAACTAATCCACATGCCCACCGCAATATAACTTACATACATAGCACATAAATCGTCCATCATCTCATAACCACATTAATCCATCTCATAGCATAACTATTAGCAAAATTAGGTAAAACACTTACCTTAGCTAGTTTATCTAACTAGCCTAATTCTAACACTTCATCAAAGCTTCTTAGCCATTCTTCCAACACTTTAACACAACTAAACACATAATACACAATATGATGAATTAATATAACAACGCATTATAACCATATTACTTACTTTGATTTCATGGCTAAACTACCAAGGACACCATCACCAAAATCTTTGATTCCTAAACAAGAATCATCACAAACACTTAAAATCTCTTCAATGCATAACTAATAACAAGATCTACTCTTACTCATTAACATACTCAAACTCATTTCTAACATGCATATGATCATTATCATGAAACATAGCTTAGTTTCAAGTGTCTAAAAAGGAAAAAACCGAGTAAACAAGCATCTGAGATGGGTAAAATGATAACTATCTTTGCACCCTAAGGTTTTATAGATCTTACACTTTTATCTTAGTCTTTTTGTTTTATTCCTAAAAAGTACGTATGAACTTTAGAGAGTTAAACTTTCAACCCAAATTTAGGAAAGTTGTTAAAGTTCGCCCAATTTGTTTAATAAATGATTTTTAAAACATTTTTCATCATAAAGGCTTTGAATGTGATATAATACTAATTTGATAGATATAGATATGTTATAGGGAGTTTTTATGTTTTCAAATACTTATCTTTTCTTATGTTTATTTTTAACAAACGCTTATTCAAATATTTCGTCATGTTTGAGAGGCGTATATTGTCAGAATGACACATTTATGAGACAACTCTGGTGGTGAAGTTTGTGTGATCTTAATATATTTATTTGATGGTGAAATGAAAAATTGATGTGTGTGAGTGAGTTGATGTTGACGATAGTATTTTTTTTTTCCCCATAATCAACGAGAAAGGAGGCTTCACATCATTTTTGGCACTTGTTCATGTTGCTCATATGTGTTTCGTAGGAATAGACATGTGATTCTAGAAGAAATTAGGTAAAAAAAAAAAAAAAAAAAAAAAAAAAAAAAAGTCCTTGCTTTATTGGGAAAGAACAAAGTCAAAGAAGATTAAGATGCAATTGGTTTGGTTAGTCCAACATGGGATTCGGAAAAATCGACCGTTATTGACCTTTTCTTCTTAAACTAAAGTGATCACTGATTAATTAGCATTTTGGGTTAATGGATTATTGACCAAATGCTTCTTCGTCATAAGCATTTGGGATTGTTTATTTAACCTATTTGATTGTTTATAAGTAGTTTAAAATTATTAAATCTTACCTCTTTTTTATTCTAATAACATAACAATTTAAGTAAGTAACTCTAGATACATGCTAAGCACAAAATGTTAACTTTTTTCTGCAAAGCATTACGCCTAAGAAGCGAAAGGTAAACCAAATTCATACAACGTCCCGGTCGTATGGTGAACCAACCAACTAATATATCTTCGTCAATATATTTTTTTTTCATGAATCAGGTACATATACGATGATTACATTATGAAACTTCAAGTTATTACAATCTCCCAAATCAATTATGTTACATGCAATGGCAACAAACATATATATTACTACGGCCACGATAATTAGGTTACAACAGTATAAAACCTGAAATTTTAGTAAGATTATGTTTGGCTTTTTAATATTGATTAGTTGCAGTTTACATCTAAAAAAGAATATATGTTGGTTTAAGTTATGTGTTATAACGTATTCGCAATTTTAGTTGACTAAAGACCGTATAAAAACAATGTTTCATACAATAAAAAGTCTAAAGAGGAACGTTATAATGTATAAGAGGGCATATAATATATGCAGAGGGACCCTTTGTGTTCCCATTCGTCTATGCAATCCAGAAAACAACCCCTATAACCTTTTCCATGCATGGATCTTTTAAAGCTAAACATTCTTGTGGTTGTAAACTTTTCATGTAATACGCATATTTGATATAGATGTAATATCATTTTTTTTAAAGATTGATTCAAAAAAATAAGCCTTTAGATATGATTATATGAATGTATCTATCTTTTCATTTTCCTTTCATTTTAGTCTTACCGTGACAAATTCATCACCTACATGGCTACATCAAATCTCTAAAGCTATTTTACTTTTTAAATGTGGGTGCAGGTATTGATTTTTTAATAAAGTAACTTGAATATAGGTTTAATGTTACTTGACTGTTATTTGCTTTGTTTAGACATTGTAAAGTTTTTATTAATAAGCCGGCTTGTATCTACAAATAATTGTATGGTCAAGTATCATACATACTATAAGATTGTCCCCTCTAATTGAATGCGGAGGCGTCAAGATTACATAGAGTACAACAAGCTAATGCTGTTCATGATATAAATCCGAGTTATTATTTTTTCCTAATACTAATTACCAGCATATGAACAGACTTGTGGTTACAAGCCTCCTTAATGGGGGTTAATAGCTTCCTAATATCTGCATATGAAGAGACATGTGGGTTACAATCCTTCTTAATGAAGGTACCTCTCTTTATTTTTTCATAATACTAATTACCAGCATATGAACAGACATGTGGTTACAAACCTTCTTAATGGTGGTTAATAGCTTCCTAATATCTGCATATGAAGAGACATGTGGGTTACAATCCTTCTTAATGAAGGTACCTGTCTTTGTAACTATAAATACAGTATGCATATATTTTTTTACCACCATAATCATCAATTTTTTTTGCTTTCAAACCAGAATTGCAGCAAAAGTTACCATGTCCAATAAAGCTTCCGGTAGCAACTCCATGTCCATCCAGTCTTCGGGTAGCAAATCCATTCATGTTGCCGACCATAATGGTGAGTTATTTTTGGAGCAGCTCGAAACGGGTATTAGTGGTACAATTGTTGTTATGATCAGTAGAATGTGGGATGTGAATGCAGTAAGTGGGAGGTATTTGAGCACAGATTTTGTTGTTAGTGATGCCAAGGTAAGTAAACATTACATTTACAATTATGCATATAGAATGGGGATATTGAATTCTGATGCAATGTTTTTCAGGGTAAGGCGATGCATTGCTTTGCAAGGAGTAATATAGCGCACAATTTTGTAGGTTTAAAAGAAGGCGGTGTTTACTCTATCAAGAATTTTATTGTGCAGCCAAACAAGGATGACTATCGTATCATTCGGCAGGATCCATACATTCTTGAATTTGATGGTTCCACAATCATTAGAAAAGTTTCTGTCAGCCCTAAGGGTTTTGTGAGATATCCTTTTGAGCTTGCGGATTTTGATGAAATTGAACCTACAAACAATAAAAATCTAATAGGTTAGGCTTTTTGTTTAAACATTCTTTCTTAAACGGTTTTTGGTGCCATGTTATATTTTTGCTCTTACTATACATTATTGGATACTTGCAGATGTCGCAGGCTATGTTACAAATGTTGGGAGGACAATAGTTCAAAAGAGTGGTTCAAGGACTCTCGATTTCTATCTGGCTAACAAGAGGTGTTTTGCTTTCCATATTTTTTGTCTTAGCAAATTAAGAAAGTTAAAATAACAATTGCTTTTTTATTTCCTAAAACAGGGGGCAATCAATAAGAGTAACTCTTTGGGGTGAATTAGGTGACATCCTGATTGAAAAGAAAACAAAACATGTTGGCCTATGTCCGGTTGTTGTAACTTCTCTTAATGTTAAACTCTATAACAGTGAGTATCAATAGAATATGGTTTTGTAGCGCTATGTTACCTTATTGCTAATTTTCATCACAATGTCCACCCCGTGCAGATAAGGTCTACCTTTCAAGCAGCTCTTCCTCCTTGATTTATGACAATGAGGACATCCCTGCATTGATAGATCTAAAAGTTGAAATGAGATAATCCTAAATAAATAGTTGCTATGTTATTTTATACAATTATCATTTATTAATGTTTAGCATGTATATTGTTTACAGTTCTGTGGAATTGGGTAAAGCTATAGTGCCTGTTGATTGTTCAGAGTCAAAAGATGGGACGCTTGAGAATTTGTTGATTTGGGGCCGCAATAAGAAAAACAATGTAAGCTTCTATCTTTACACTTGCTTATTTACACAAGTTGGTCAATTGGTATTTTATTTAATATATATCCATTTTATAGTCCATGACCTACAACTGTAAAGTGATGATCAACAATGTTAGAACTAGAAAGGGATGGAACTACCCATCATGTGGTGACAATAAGTGCAAAAAAGGTGCAACCCGAAAGAATGGTAGATTTTGGTGTGAAACGTGTAAAAAATACATTGAGTACCCAGTTTTAAGGTAAACCGATTTTAGACTAGCAATTTCCATGAATTATAGTAAATTACATAATATTGAGTACCTTATGTATGCTACCTGATGTTAACAGATTCAGGCTTGAAATGGATGTGTCGGACCATACTGAACAAACTGTGATTGTTCTGTTTGATGAACCCGCCCGTTTTTTGTTGAAGTGTTCTCCAGAAACTCTGTTGGAAAATGACGATGAGGTACAATAATAAATTAAATTCTTAATATATTAGATACTTATATACAATTATAAATTAAATTTAAAAGATATTGTGTTTTTTTCGTAACTTTCAACTACAGTTACAAGGTTTCAACTTGCCCCGCGCAATAACAAATCTAATAGGGACGACTCACACTTTTGAAGTCAAGACATCCACGTATTTTGAACATGGTGCTTTTGAGAGCTTCACATGCTGGAATATTATCCCTGCAAATGAAGAACTCAAATGTTCAAGCACTCCGCAAATAGAAAGCACGCCTTCAAGCCCCCTTATGACAAAATTGTCAAAAAAGACTTTGTGCAAAAACCCAAGTTTGCCTACTCCAATGAAATCTGTTGAGGAGACAAAAAAAAACGGTATCACAAAGTTTCAATACTATGAAGTAATATATGAAAATTTCTTACCACTAAAACATTATTTAATGTGGCGTTATTATAGGTTGGAATATGAAGATTCAGACACAGAGTTACCACATGTTGATGAAGCTTGGAGCGAATATGTATCTGCTTCTCAAAATAAAAAACAAAGAAGGTAATTTTGTAGCAAATGGATACAAACATACCTAATATAAATCCCAAATATTAACAAAACTTATGTGAAAATCTTATTTTTCAGGTGTGTTGTGACCGACTCTGAAACAGAAGATGACGAAATCTCACCTAAAGCTGATCTTATGAAAGAAAATGAAATTAATGATGGCGCATCAGTCAACGACAAAGCCACAACTTAGGGGGTGCTTGGTTGGGGGGATAGAGAGGTGGGTAATGGGTAATATAATGATTAATCATGCTTGGTATAGGGTAATGCAATGGCCCATTACCCAGTAGTGGGTAATGGGGCATTACCCTACAATTTGAGGGGAATGAAAATGCATTGCATTGCATTCCCTTTGCATTCCCCTCCATATAAACCAAGCGGGCCCTTAGTCTTTAGGTTTTTAGGAAAATAAAGCGTAAATGACCCAATTGTTTATGGGAGTATGTCATTTACAAAGCGAAGTTTGTTTGACTCTGTTTTTCACTCAATAATTTTGGTGTTTTAAACCAAATTAATGTTTGATATTACTTTTGGTTGCTTATTAAGTTATAAAATTCACCTTATGCTTGAAATCAGACTCCAATATATGTGATTCAGTTATGTATCAAATTCAGATTCCAATAACTCCAATATATGTGATTCAGTTATGTATGAAATTCAGATTCCAATATATGTGATCAAGTTATGCTTGAAATTCAAACTTCAATACTGAATTTACCTTTCAGTGTCACGTAAGAGCATTCTACATCTTTTTATAATTTGGAATTTTGCCTAATGAAACAAACTATTGATTCATAAATAAAAAACATATGCTAAAAATGATTGATTTATCAATTAACAACCATAAACAATTTATCTGCAAAATAAAAAACTCCAACTCTATACTTATAGACTTAGAATCAAAACTACATTATAAAATTTATAATTATTAAGGCAGGTTTGAACTTCAATAAGTTAATCGCAATGCTAATAAAACCAATATTTTGAACTCTATACTTATAAACTTAGTATCAATACTACATTATAAAATTTATAATTTTTAAGGCAGGTTTAAACTTCAATAAGTTAATCTCAATGCTAATAAAACCAATATCTTGGTAAACTTATATGAAGTTTGGAATTGAGTACACAAGTAAATTATCTGATTGTATAATAAAGGATACTGGACCTTCATTTTAAGGAAGCAAAATGTAATGAAAATTGTACATAAATGAGAACTTAATCAATTTTGTAACCCACCAGTCTATTCATATGCAGGTATTAAGAAGCTATTAACCTCCATTAAGGAGGTTTAAATACTCATTATATGAGATTAATTGTTGTTAAGATAATGGCTGAGTAATTTATATCAAAAAGGATATGAACCAAAAAACCCTTCAATGGAAAATTTTAATAATCATTATATGTGCTTAAATGCTGCCATGAAGGTGTATATAAATTTTACCTGCATGACTTTATCTGGGCATAACTACATTTTGATATTTCCATACAATGACTGACCAACATGGAAGTTCAACTCCCCAGGTGTTCATTGATGCGTTGGATGGTGATTAAGCCGGGAACATTGTTGTTACACTCTGCACGATATGGGATGTCAAAGCTACAAATGCGCGTCTATTGAATACTGATTTTGTTTTCTCTGATCCAACGGTAATGATTAAACATGTTGTTTACAGTTTGCTGCACTTTTACTGATTTCCACACAATATTATTGCAGGGCAATGTAATCCACTGCACTGCGAATGCAACTATAGCATACAATTTTCACGGGTTAGAAAAAGGTGGTCTATTCGCAATAGAAGATTTTGTTGTGTGGGCTAACAAAGAAGAATGTCGCGTTAGAAAAAACAATACCTTTAAGCTTGAATTTGACGGTAAAACCCACTTAAGAAAGACTTCCGTCCTTTATGATCAGTATGTTAGGTATCCTTTGGTAAAGGTTCATATGGACAATATGAAACCTACAAGGAACAAATCTCTTATTGGTAAGTTTGTATTAATTTTATATAGCAAATAATTTTTTATGATAAATGATCTATTTCCTTAAGACTTACACTATTACCTTTCAGATGTAAGCAGGTATGTGACCAACATTGCCAAGATGAACCACAAAAAGACCGGTTCCAAAAATCTTGATTTCTACCTAACAAATCATAGGTTAGCACAATTATTATGCGGATAATTAAAATAAACAGTATCTAAAATGTTATATTGCTTTTACCAACTTAAAAGTTTCTTGCATATGCAACAGGGGACAGGCAGTACGGGTAACATTATGGGGAGGGTTAGGTGATTTGCTTATTGACAATAAAATGAAGCACGTAGTAATGTGTCCTATTGTCATAAATTCTACAAGTGCATACCATTACTACAGTATGTTTTTTCCTATAACTTTCAAACTTATCTGTATCAATGATGTAAAACGTGTAAAGCTGAATTTGTACATCCCGTTCCAGATAAGTTGAATCTATCCAAAAGTCCATCAGCCATGGATATTGACCAAGCTAACATACCTACATTTAAAGAGTTTAAATCATCCTCTGGGTAAGCATTTATATATATTTTTGCTTCAGTGTTAGAGTAATGAGAATTGTACATCAATGAGCATGGTTAAAAAAATGAGTACAGTAATACATATTTATTTACGAATTTTCTATCTGTTAGTGGTGTTGGGCAGATAAAGGCTGGAATATGTATTAAGGATTGTGTCCCTAAAGATGGAACAATCAAAACCATTTTGATGTTGTCACGCAATCAAACAAATGATGTGAGTAATAGTCTCATATTCCCATACCTATATTACCATCCTATTGCACATTTGTTAAACAATTCCTCATCTACAGTTGCCAACTTTCCATTTGAAAGCAACGATTGGAAATATCAGGACTGACAAGGGATGGCGATTCCCATCATGTGGTGGAAAACAATGTCAAAAAGGTACAACCAGAATGGGAGGAGTTTCTTGGTGTAATGGATGTGAAAAGCAATTTACATACTCTGATATGAGGTGATATTATAGTTTATACTTATGTAATGTTATTTGGACTAAAAAACATCTAATCGCTAACGTACCTGTAAAACATGCATATAACAGGTATAGGCTCGCTTTAGACGTGTTTGACAATACTGATAAAGCTGTGTTTATTCTTTTTGATGAACCTGCAATTCAGTTGGTAAAGTTTCCAGCATCATCATTCAAGCTAATGGATCACGATTTGAGTATGAAACATTTTTAATTTTTCACGCATTACCCTTTTACTAACCTTCCTTTATAGCCTTCAGATGAGCGTAGGAGGATCTTGCCACCACCACTAGCCAACCTCATTGGTACAACACACGTTTTTGAAATCAAGAGTCACACCTACTATGATCATGGAATATTTGAGAGCTTCATATGTTGTGCTATATGCCCACTTGAATTGTCTGTTCCAACAATTGCCACACCTTCCAAATCTACAGAGTCTAAGAAAAATAAAAGGTTGGTTCTCAATAACCTTTACAACCATTAAATAACAAACATTAAACAGAAATATAATCAAAAGTTCAATGAAAATCTTACTATTTCAGGTATGTTATGACTGATTCTGATCAGAAGAGGAAGAAGCCTCACCAAAAGCAGAACTCTGAAAGAAAATGAAATTAATGACGAAGCATCAATCAACGATGAAGACACATCTTGGTTGTTAAGATTTAGAAAAATAAAGAGGAAATGACCTCAAAAGTTTGTTGGAATATGTCATTTAGAAAAAGAAATTTGTTTTAGTCTGTTTTTTAATGAATAATTTTGGTGTTTTAAACACAACGAATATTTGATATTACTTTTGTTTGGTGACTAAGTTATAAAATTCCGCTTATGCTTAAAATTCAAACTCCAATATTTGTCAAACAGATATGCATGAAATACATACTCAAATATATGTAATCCAGTTATAAAAGTTGTAACAAAAATAGGACCAACTCTATGATTTTTAAGCAATGTTTGAACTTTAATAAGTGCATCTCAATGCTAATTAGTAAGTAAAAAAACTTGGATTGTATAATAAAGGTAACGAAATTTCATTTTAATAAATCAAAATGTAATCAATGTTGTTCACATATGAGAAATTAAACAATATTGGAATATATAGAAATGAAATCAATAATACAATCTAAATTGTAGAAATTTCAAAGAAGAATTAATCTACAACTTTTATATCTTAAACAGTATGTTATGTTGTGAAGCTTAGAAGTATTCCACTAAATAAATTTTGTATATTCTATAACTAAAATGAAAAATAACGATTGCAGCCTAATTTATTACAATCACAAAGATGGTATAGAAGTTAGAAATTACCAAGTAGTGGTTAATAGTTGCCTGCATACCTGCATATGAAGAGACGTGTAGGTTACAAATCTTCTTAATGAAGATTAATAACTGTTTGTATATAAAGAGACCTGTCTTTTCCTATTCATATTAATTGTAGTGTTCAATTACATGATTATGAACCATAAGCATCAAAATCTTTACATTAGACAATGTGAGTTAGGTATGGATAATAATATTCCATCTTTCTCTAACATACTCAACAATAAAATCATCATACAATCACATACAATTGTTAACAAAGATGGGAGTTACCAAAGTTACTGTGGGCTGAAGTTAATACACATTCTAGAGATAGGTAATCACACAAATCCTTTGTTGCACATTTTATTAATTTTTTTACAATAAGATTATCAATAAGAATCAAATATGTTATTGCAGAGGAACCATCCCAACAAGTTGTTACACAGACAAACCACAGGCGTGGAAGTATTAAATACATAAAAATGGCTCTAAATCATATATATAAAAATATTATATATTAATTCAATATTTTAAATTATATGCAAATAACTTTCAACATCTGTGACTTTTTAGGTAGACGAAGAACAAGTGAATCAAGGATACTACCAAAACAAGCAGCCCTCACATCATCAGGTATTTCTAAAAAAAAAATGAATTTCAGATTATGTAGATCTTTAAAATAACCAACTTATTTAAAATTTTACTACTTATTATCTTTTTAATATAGGTGTTTCTGTTTCTTATGCTAAGCTTGGACCACCATCTTATCAATGCTATAGTTGTAATGCAAACATGTGGTATGAAGAGAGAATTGATAAAGATAAAAAACCTGTGAATCCTACTTTTTCACTATGCTGCCAGGATGGTAAAGTCTTGCTACCGAAATTCAAAGAACCACCATTGCCATTAAAGACTCTCCTTGATTTCACAAATCCTACAACTACAAAATTTAGAGAAAAAATCAGAGTGTATAATGGGATGTTCACATTTACAACCTTTGGAGCAAGGATAGATCATTCAATAAATAATAGAAGGGTGTGGTATACATTTAGAATAAATGGGCAAAATTATCATCTAATTGGGTCACTCCTACCTGTACAAGGAGTTCAACCCAGGTATGCTCAGTTATATTTCTTTGATACACAGAATGAACCTAGGAATCGTATGAATGCTTTCATGAATAATGAAATAAATGATCAAGTGGATGAGTCCATCGTCAAAAGTTTGATTACCATGTTGGATGAATCGAGTGCAGTTGCAAAAGCATTTAGAATGGCAAGAGATTGGTGTCATTCTAATCAATCTGTAAACTTTGAATTGCGTTTACTTAGTGAGAGAAGAACATCAAAGCAGTATAACGTTCCAACTGTATCATAAGTAGCAGCTCTGATAACTAATGATTTTGGAGATGGTATTCCTACAAAGGATATCATTGTTAATTGCAAAACAACGGGTACAACCCGAATATCAGAATTGCATCCATCCTACATGGCATTGCAGTATCCTTTGTTATTCCCGTATGGAGAAGATGGATATCACGAGAAGATCCCATATCATTCCAATAACGGTAACAACAAGACTAAACGTGGATATGTTTCAATGAAGGAATATTACGCATATTTGATTCACAGTCGAAACAACCAAGCCAACACTTTACTTAAAGGGGGCAAGTTATTCCAGCAATTTTTGGTTGACGCATACGCATCAGTTGAGGAACAAAGACTAAAATGGAATAGACATAATCAAGACACGTTACAAGTATATCTGTATCATAATTTGCAGGACGCAGTTACAAGGGGAGACACAGATGCAGCAGGCCTTGGAAAAAGGATTGTCTTACCCTCAAGTTTTACTGGCGGACCACGTTATATGATGCAAAACTACCAAGATGCAATGGCTCTGTGTCGTACTTATGGGAATCCAGATCTTTTTATTACATTCACATCTAATCCAAAATGGCCAAAAATTGATGAAATGTTGGCATTTATACCAGGACAAAAACCACATGATCGGCCAGAAATAGGGACGCGTGTTTTCAAAATGAAGCTAACTCAGCTATTGAATGATCTAACAAAAAACCATATATTTGGACCACATTGTGCAGGTAAATAATAATATAATATACAATAATTATTTACAATCTCATACTAATTTTTCAAACAACCCTTAATTTTGTTAAAATATATACTTGCAGTGGTGTATGTAATTGAATTTCAAAAACGAGGGCTCCCACACGCACATATACTCCTGTGGCTGGAAGAAGATTACAAATGCAAAACTGGAAATCAGTTAGATAATATGATATCTGCAGAACTACCATGTCCAACAAATGATCCAGAAGGCTACAAAGCCGTCAGTGAGTATATGTTGCATGGTCCATGTGGTAAAGACGCAAACTATGCTCCATGCACAATTGAAGGGAAATGTACAAAAAGTTATCCGAAATCATTCTATAAAGAAACAATGGTGGATGAAGATGGGTACCCAGTTTATCGACGAAGAGACACAAAAGTATTTGCTTTGAAAGGCAAATTTACTTATGATAACAGAAATGTCGTTCCTTACAATCGATATTTATTGTTAAAATATCAGGAACACATAAACGTTGAATGGTGCAACAGATCTAAAGCAATAAAGTACTTATTCAAGTACTTAAACAAAGGGCCAGATAGAGCAACTATTGTGGTGCAAGAGAACGTGGTGACAAACAACGATGAGGGGGGACAAAGAATCAATGCAGTTGATGAGATCACAAACTATTTAAATTGTCGGTATTTAGCACCATGTGAGGCAGTGTGGCGCCTCTTCTCTTTCGATATCCATTACTCCTATCCATCAGTCATGAAATTAAACTTCCACTTACCAAATCAAAACTCAATCACATTACGTGATTCACAGAGTTTACCAGCACTTCTTCAAAGGGAAGATATCAAGAGAACGATGTTTACAGAGTGGTTTGAGTTAAATAAATGAGATAAAGCAGCCAGAAAACTAACCTATGCTGAATTACCAACAAAATATGTGTGGCACGAACAACTGAAGATATGGAAAGAACGAAAACTGAAAAAAAGTATTGGCCGGATTTTTTACACAAGCCCAGCTTCAGGGGAGCGTTACTATCTCAGAATGTTGCTAAATGTGGTAAGAGGCCCTAAATCTTTTAAAAAGTTAATGACTGTTAACAAAAAGGTCTATGGAACTTTTAAAGAAGTATGTTTCGCATACGGCCTTCTCAATGACGACAATGAATGGACACAAGCTATAACTGAAGCAAGCTTCTGGAAATTAGGTCCTAAGCTACGGGACCTGTTTGTAACAATTTTGTTGTTCTGCGATGTTAGTAAACCATTAAAGCTTTGGGAAGAAACATGGGAGATTTTGTCAGAAGATATCTTACACCACAAGCGTAAAGTTTTCAACTATCCTGAGTTAGAGTTAACGGAGGAACAAATAAAAAACTACTGCTTGATAGAAATTCAGCAGTTGTTAAATAGAAACGGGAGATCTTTAAAAGATTTTCCTGATCTTCCACAACCTAATCGAAACCTCCTAACTAATTTGGATAATTGTTTGATTAGAGAAGCACTCGACTTTGATTCAAAAGAAAGTAAGATTGAACATGATCAGCTGCATTCGTTATTAAACCCCGAGCAAAAATTAATATATGAGCATGTAATTGAATCAATCCATTCTAAAAAAGGGGAGTTTTCCTTTGTTTACGGACCCGGAGGTACAGGAAAGACATTCTTATATAAAACCATAATTTCACGATTAAGATCAGAAAAAGAAGATTGTGTTTGCAGTTGCATCTTCAGGTAAACCTTTCATAAAATTCTATATACTTGATTGAATAATTAACAATTACATTATTAAACTTATGACAAATTTAAAATATTTAATTAGGAATCACGTCATTGCTACTTCCTGGAGGTAGAACCGCTCACAGTAGATTTGTTATCCTGCTTGAGCTAATGGAAAATAGCACATGTGGGATTAAACAAAATACGCACTTAGCAGAATTATTACAGCAGGTTGAGCTAATAATATGGGATGAAGCCCCTATGACTCAGAGGTATGCTTTTGAAGCGCTAGACAAAACGCTAAGGGATATATTAGGATACGAAAACAAAGAAAAAAGAGAAAAACTCTTTGGTGGGCTCACAGTGTTACTTGGAGGTGACTTCAGACAAATATTACCAGTCATCACAAAAAGCAAACGTCAAGAAGTAGTGCAAGCATGCATAAATCGTTCACATTTGTGGAAGTTTTGCAAAGTTTTCACACTGACACGCAGCATGAGAGTGAATGAAATTTCACCGGATGGTTCAATTAACTCAAGAAAGCAAGAATTCAACAGATGGGTTTTAAAGTTGGGCGATGGAAACTTGCCAGCAATAAGCAAAGCAGAGGAAGATGAGCCTACTTGGATTGAGATTCCCGAGGATTTCATTATCGAAACATGCAATGCTCCTATTGCTCAGATAGTTAAGGCAACATTTCCTGATTTTACTACTAGACAAGTTGAAGATGCATATCTCAAAGAACGAGCAATACTAACACCAAGAAATGATGACGCTGATGCTATTAACGCATACATGTTTGAACAATTAAAGGGCAAAACTATTACCTACAAGAGTGCAGATGAAGTATGCAAAGCATCATTTGATCAGTTGTATCAACAGAATTTATACCCAACAGAGTTTTTAAATTCGCTAAATTTACAAGGGATGCCACCCCACGAGCTGAATTTAAAAACAGACCTACCAATAATGCTATTGCGGAATGTTAATCCAGCACAGGGGTTGTGTAATGGAACAAGGCTAATCCTCACTGATCTAGGCCAGTTTGTCCTACGTGCCAAAATCCTAACAGGTTCAAAGATTGGAGAAACCGTCTTAATACCAAGAATAACACTAACAAGTACACAAACACAATGGCCATTCGTAATGAAGCGGAGGCAGTTTCCAGTGAAACCATGTTACGCAATGACAATTAACAAGAGTCAAGGGCAGTCACTTACACATGTAGGCGTCTATCTGCCAACTCCCGTGTTCAGTCACGGACAACTTTATGTCGCAGCGTCCAGGGTTACAACCCCTAATGGTCTAAAGATACTTATGGTGGGAGATGAAGAAGGTGAATTCAAGGGTCGAACCCGTAATATTGTTTACAAGGAAACTTTCAACAACTTATTTTAATAATTATATTTCTGTTTGAGAACAACTCTTTGTTTAGACATATACATTCACAAAATTCAATCGTAAACTGAGATTTACTTCATACTTTCAACCAAACTTTGAAATCCATACTATCTAACAATCTAAGATCTAATATAAACCAAACATTTCAACATAGACACACCAACTAATCCAAATGCATCCTCCTATTACAACACTAAACAAGTCAAAAATTCAAAATTCCCATATATGCCTATCAATCACAAATTTGGAAACAAGCACACTTAGTAAACCTTATTGAAGGGATTAGCCACTAAGTATCATTCATATACAAATTCAGCAAGGATGATAAATATAAAGCAATATATAATTACAACGATTTAAAACAAAATTAAAACTATAAAAAGTAAACTAACCATTCGATCATCCACTGGAAATTTGACATAAAACACAATTCCCAATTGAGGTTTCAAACAATTGTGCATCTCCAAGCATCCATCAACCCAATTCTGAGTACATGTTTTCATAAATAAATAAAAAAAAAAAAAAAAAAAAAAAAAAAAAAAAAAATCTCAAACAACTACCCCTTCATAAAATCAACATATGAAACCCCCTTGCACAATCAACAAAGAAATACCAAATCCATAATAAACAGCACTTATTATAATTACCTGTACATAAATCCGGCTATCCTTTCATAACAATTGATTCCACACTCTTAATTAAACTGATAATATGCTTTAATTTCAAAAGAATATTGTGAAATTGAATATCCCCAAATTTAGATAAAAATCCTAATTTAAATCGCCTATGTTCACTATAATGTGTGTTGACTACACTATGTGTGAGAGAAAAAGCACCAACTTTTTTATATAAAATAAATTAGGAAAGAAAAAAAAATAAATACACCAATGAAATTAAGATTAAAAGATAATATTCATTTCTGATATAATAATTAAGATTTACATCATATTCATTATATCATCATCATTAAACAACAACTGATAATAACTTAAAACAGCAAAAGATGAACCATGATGATGAAATACCCAAAAAAAACCTCCAACAAACACCTAATCATAAACTTCAAGAATGGAGATGTGATTCTCCTTTTCGGTCAACCCTTGACGAAGCTCAAGCAAGAGGGCAGTAACCACCTCCAACCTCCTACGCAGCCTGACAAGATCCTCATGCTCACATTCATAGACATCACCAGCAGACTCCTCTTCATCATGAATGAGAGACCATAACTCTGCCAATCGATCAGATTTTTGTTGGATTGTGGTTTGAAGTTGATCACGTCTTTCTCCAAGTAACCTTATAAAAACTTCGTCTTCCACATGCTCATGACCATATAGAAATTTGAAAGCTTTGTGCAATTCCTGCGTTTCAGAAACATTTTTTAGTTCGAATTTAGTAATAACACATTCAACCCTTCAACTTATGATAATAACAACTTACAAAACAAAGTGGTACTTACAAAATATAAGTTACATTCACAACTTACAATACAAATAATAAAAATTTTTACCAAAAATTATACTATAGTAAATTAGATAGAACAACAATGCTTCTTATTCCAATAAACAAAATAAAAACTCATATTCTTAAATTTTTAAATAACAAAGTATAATTATTTCCCTCACCATACTAAACTATAAATATGCATACACCCGACAAAACACACAACAATTATGTGATGAACTATTAAATTCAAACTCTGCAAATAACACGGGAACCATAACAAAAGACAAAAAAATAATTCATATTCTTAAAATTTTAAAGAACAAAGTATAAATATTTCACTTAGCATACTAAACTATAAATATGCATACATAAACTGAACCTTGAATCAGTAAATCCATTCAGAAACTTAATATATACATAATACATCCATACCATTTCCATTCAAATATGATAGATTAAACAAAAGTACATAAACCTAAACATAAAACAAACAGCCAAACAAATCCTATTATTCATAATCCGATCCAAAAATCTGCGATAGGCCGTGCGTAGCACGGGTTCTGAACGCCTCGTGATTTATAACATACCCCCCTTGAAATGATGAAGATGGTATTTAATTCTAATTAATGTTTAGGTCCCCTTAAACAACGATTGTGTTTGTTGTTATGTTTATGGCTTTAAGGAAGTGTAAATCCAGCATAGAACTGTGGTTGGCAAAGTTTTAAAATTAAAGAATTGATTTAGTGATATTAGAAAAGAGAGTATTTTTCCTAGCAAGTCATTTTTATAAGCAAATAAATCTGTGATTTGCACAGTTTCCAAATTTATTGGCACACTCTAAATTAGATTGTCTTGACATTTATACCCTCATAATACTTTTACACATTTTCACCATGTGAGGGTATAAATGTCAGGACACTCTAATTTATAGTGTGCCAATCAATTTGGGGAGTGTGCAAATCACCTCCCATAAATCAATAAGAGCACAAGGTGTAATGACTCTGAGTTAAGGTATAACTCTGCCCCACGTCAACGTCACATCAGCTTTAACTTTTCAACCTTAACTAAAAAAAAACACATCTTATCATAACTCAACCATATTGGGCCCCACTTATATTTTAAAACTTATAAATTATAATTTAAACCCTTTAACTAATTTTTCTTTCGTAACATCACCTCATAAATAATAATTCATTCATTAAATTCTATTACAAATAAAAACATACGAAAATAAAAAACATACAGAAATTTAAAAACATACGAATTACAAATACTTATTCATCTTCTTCGGAATCTTGTTGTTGTTGTTGTTGTCGTTGAAGATGTTTTTGCCAAAGATGCTCCATAATGCCTAGTTGGAAACTAGTATGCGTCTCTCTGTCGCGTATTTCTTTTGCCTTTCGACGTTGGACATCACATCTGTCGACCCACCTTTCTTGCCTCATACGTGGTGCCGGATCCACCCACATTTCGCCATACTCACGTAGTGCAAACTTTTGATCTTTTAAAATCATGTTATGCAAAATAATGCAAGAATACATGATTCTACGTATCCTGGTAACTTCCATTTGACGTGCCGGTTGTTGTATTGTACCTCAACGTCCAAGGAGCACACCAAAAGCACGTTCGACATCCTTTTGTGCACTTTCTTGTTTCTTTTTAAAATAACCATGTTTATCGTCAGTTGCAACCGTGAATGATTTGACGAAAGTTGCCCATTGTGGGTAAACTCCGTCAGCCAAGTAATATCCCTTTTCATATATGGTTCCATTTACCATATATGGTGCTACAGGGGCGACGTCATCAAGAATGTTGTCGAATAACGGAGAGTTATCTAAAACATTAATATCTTTATTCGCCTCCGCCACCCAAAAAATGCATGCCAAATCTGTAGAAAACTAGAAGGGGGGGGGGGTTGAATAGTTTTTACCGATTTAAATTTAGTTTATAAAACTTTAGATCGATTGTATGTGAAACCTTTGGATGTTGAAATATGGATAATGCAAGTTGCTTGAAAAGAAATAACTATGAAGAAAGTAAAGAGATAAAGAGATAGAAGAATGACACAATGGTTTATAGTGATTCGGCTACAAGGATACCTTCTTTGCCCTACTCCGCTCCCCGAGTAACCAACTCGAGAGTTCGTAAACATTATGTCAACAAGCTCCTTCAACCGGTGGAGAAACCTCACAACGCCGCTTACACTTTTTCCGGTACAAAGCTAAATACCGAGTCCTTAGCATGGCGGACCAAACCAACACAACAACATTGAGAATACAAGAAGAAGTATCAACAATAAGAAACAACTCAGTGGTCTTGAGGTGATGAGAGGTCCGAGCAACTTGAGAAGAAGAATGGCTCGTATGTTAGAAAGCGTGATCTCTTCTTGTAATAAGTACCTAGAGAACACAAGAGAAAGAGAGCAACAAGAATGATCTTTAGATATGAGGTTATAGAACTTAGAATATAGAGAGAAGATATATCTAAGTGGGGTGAGAAACAAGAGAGAAATGGCTCACTATTTATAGGCAATTATGAGCACTGTTCACCCGGATCCAGCGGATCCCTTCCCAAAGGGATCTGGCAAGACCAAACCTAGGGATCCGGCTATCTGGTAGTACCAGTCCGGACTTTGGGTTGTAATTCCGGGTTTTGGGTTATGGGTCAAGGTTCATGGGTCATGTGATGTCATGAATGATGTCAAAGACATCTTGGGTCATGGGTTATGGACTTTGGGTCATGGATCATAGGTTTTACCCATTATGAAGTCATGCATGATGTCATGCAATAGGTCATGGGTTATGGATCAAGCTCCATGGGTTATGGGTTATGGATTACCCAACTTTTTTTCATGCATTTCCTTTAATACAAGTAAGTATATTTGTATGTAAATGGTAAATGTAAAACATGTAATATTTAGATTTATACTTTTTCATAATCTTATGTTTGTTATCGACAAAACTTAAAGAGATCGATAAATATTAATAAACGTTTTTACGGTTTATTTGTATTAACGAAATCCATAAATCTTGCGAAGCAACAACTTCAAGCATTATTGTTGGGTATTTTTTATCACCCCTACCATATTGCCCTTGTCAACCCACCGGACAATTTTTCCACTCCCAATGCATGCAGTCAATGCTACCAAGCATTCCCAGAAAACTATGATAAGACTCATGTCTTTCATAAATACTTTGAATGTCGGCATATGTTGGTTTTCTTAAATACTCCGGCATAAAAAATTCAATAACGCACTTGTTAAAATTATCAAGACAATCACGTGAAGTATGCTCACCCATTTTCAAATATTCATCAAACGCATCGGGTGTGGTGCCGTATTCCAATTGGCGTATGGCAGATGCAAACTTCATAATAACACTTATACTCATTCGACCCGTACAATCGTGTACTTGGCTAAAGAATGCAAAATGACTTGGAATAGGATCGGAAGTATAAGATTCAATACCTTTGACTATTTCTAGAAATAGTTTCCGACTCATACGATATCTTTTTCGAGAATTCCGATGCGGATACTTACAACCTGGATTGAAATAGTCGTTCATCAAACGTTCTTTGGCAACCTCACATTCACGATAGATCGGGTTACGGGTCAAGCGAGGTTGAGATGCTTCTTGTTCCAACTGTTGTTGATATTCGTGCGCGGCCATCATAAAGTATAAGTGAGTATCGTCATCTACATCGGACCAGTTCTTAGGTTCTTCGTTACTTTGATTCGGGTCCATTGTGAATGAACAAGTTTTTTTTGTTAGAGAGGAAGTATATAAATTTGAGTTTGAGTTGTGTAAGTTTGAAAAAAAGTTGTGTGTTAATTGGGTATTTATAATGGTGAAAAACAGGTTTTGATTTTTTTTTATTGTTTTTTTATTTTATTTATTTATTTTTTATTTTTTATTTTTTTATTATTTTTTTTAACACAAATGACCGTTACATAACGTATAAGGACCAATAGTGTATTTTTTTTTAATATCAAAAGGTACATAGCCGTTGTAAGGACCAAAAGTGTATTTTTTTTACATACCCCTTAACGTTGCGTTAAGCTGGCAACTCAGCTCCTTAACTCTCCCCTTAACGCTGCCTTGTGGTGTGGTAACTCGCCCTTAACGCTACGTGCGTTAAGCCATAACTCACATCCATGGTCACTGCACCGTGTGCTCTAAGGGGTTAGTTTGGATTAGTTTTTTTTTAATGTTTGTGAGTTTATTCAAAATTGCAAAAGCTAGCAAGTTCCTTTTTTGTTAGTTCGTGAGTTTATTGATTCACGTTTATAGCTTATCTGTTCATAAGCTCAATTGGAAAATGTGGGTTATAATCTATTTCAAAATTAAATAAGCCAGTAAGCCTAGAAAATAAGTTGACGACCAAGCCAACTTCACTGAGTAGTGAACTTTATTTGAGTTGAGTTTGTGTGATGGTTAAGTTAAACTCTATAAGTTATTTCTAATAAAAAGTTAAAAACCGCCCCATATATAATTCATCGTGTTTATAAAAAAGAAAATAAATTTGTTTTTCTTTTTTCATTTAGGGCATCTCCGATAGAAAGTGGACAAAAAACTTTTTTTGCTCGAAAAAATGTTTGAAAAGCTTTTCATGATTGGAAGGAAATCTTTTAATAATTTGAGCTTTCTCAACTCATTTAAGGAATGAATTGAGAAATATCTCTTTCACACCATTTTATTTACTAAAAGTAAGAGAAAAAACTTTTCAAAAGTTTCTTTTACATTGAAGAAAAATGAGCCTTTGGGATAAAAAAGAGTGATTGAGTAGGAAAAAAATCATCAGTAAGGTTGTGTTTGTTTTTTTTTTTTAATTTGTCTGAACAAGCTCTTATGTCTGATTCGGTCAGATATTTGGCAACTTTGGTTGTTTGTTTTTTTCCAGATTTCAGAGCTCTAAAACTCTGAGCAACCTCCGATTCGGTCAGATGTTGACCTACTTCTGATTATCTCTGAAATACCACATAAAAGAAACAAAAATAAATAAGGTGATCTACACATGATCGGAGTGATGATCGGAATCAACCGGAGAGAGATGAAGATCTTCTTCTCCAACGTCTTCCATTTTCTTCAATTAATCATCATTATCATCGTTAATGGTTAGATTTGATTAGATCGAGCAAAAGGAAAAGATCTGGGTTTAGATTGAGCAGAAGAAAGTTCTGGGTTTAGATCGAGCAAAAGAAAGATCTGGGTTTAGAAGTGATTGTAACTCAGTTGGTGATTTTAATGGTGAGATTTGTAACTCAGTTGGTGATTCAAAACAGAAATGATTAATGGTGAGATTTGTAAGATGGATGTGTAGTTTCAGGGAGGCGTGGAAGAAGATAAGTTTTATATTTGCTACTGTGTTTGATTCATTTCCCCCAATTCAACGCATTATTTTTCTATAATAATGAGTCTATTTCATATTTAAATCATTCCGACAATAAATAAATTAAAATAAAAAATAATAATAATAATAATAATAATTTGATTCAGATTCAGACTTTTAGACCCAAACATTCATTATCTGATTCAGATTCAGACTTTTAGAGCAAACATTTAGATTCCGACATGCGAATCAGATTCAGACACAAAATATCTTAATAAACAAACAGCACCTAAGTCTTTGCATTATGGATGCTCTTAATGATGGGACCAAGAATGTTCTTTTTTCTATAGGTCAGGGTGTCATTAAGGATCATGCGGGTCCCACCATTATTTTACCCCTAACTGGGCCTTTATCTCCTCCTCATTCGGTTTATGCACATGCTCATGCTCATCAGCCCATTAGTTCTTACGCTACTGTGGGACTTTCTGATTCTTTTGGGCCTTGTATGTCTGGAAATAATATTGGGCATATACTAGACCTTAACATTCCAGTAATTCATGGTACGAATGTGATACGTACAAAAGTATAACAACCAGAAATCAAAGATGAAATGTGGATGTTATTCGAATAACAAACTGGGTTTCATATGAGGAAGAAATGTAACCGAATTTGATTATTCATGATTCACAATGCTTGTAAATGGAATTAAGAGAGAAAGGTTTACAATCAATTTTAGTGAATGATTACAAATGAAAAGATAGTTTGTGATTTATACAAGTGAAAAGGAAAACTAGTTACTAACAGCTTTTCCCGCCAAACTTCTAACTGATTTTTAGTTGACACGTGCCAGCCACATGACTTTTAGTTCAAACTCAATTTGGCGTGTATCAAATCCATCCTTCTTAGAATTTGACTTTCCACAGTCAAACTTGATTGTGAGCAGCCATCAACTGATCAGCTCCTGGATAAGTTTTTAGCAAGTCTGTGTACAGCTCCCATGTAGCTTCTTCCTCACTTCCATTAGACCATTGGACCAACACATATGCCACAGCCTTGTTGTTCAACTTCCCAAGTCTTCTGTCCAATATTCTAACTGGAAATACTGACATCATACCCCCATCATCACACATGGGTAAAGTACCAGCTTGTTCTACACTTCCCTTGCAAAGCTTTAGTTGGGACACATGAAAAACTGGGTGAATTTGACTGCCACTTGGTAACTGTAACTTATAAGCTACCTTGCCAATTCTTTCTAAGATCTTAAAGGGACCATAATACTTTGCTGAAAGTTTGTTGTAAGGGCTGGGTCTGTTTGTTGATTGTCTGTAAGGCTGCAATTTCAAATATACCCAAACACCTTCTTCAAATTCCCTGTCTGTTCTATGCTTGTCTGCTAGGCTTTTCATTCTATCTTGAGCTCTTTTCAAGTGAAACTTGAGCATCTCCACCACTTGCTCTCTAGCCTGCATTCTCCTATCCACAGCTTCCACACTACTCTCTCCTGGTAAGTAAGGCATGTGGATGGGTGGTGATTGTCCATACAACACTTCAAAGGGTGTGGTTTGTATGGCAGTATGAAAGTTAGTATTGTACCAAAATTCAGCCATAGATATCCATTGAGTCCATTCCTTGGGCCTTTCACCAGTCATACATCTTAAGTAACATTCAAGGCCTCTATTCACCACCTCTGTCTGACCATCAGTTTGTGGGTGATAGGTTGTTGACATCTTCAGTTTGACCTTCAAAACCTTGAATAATGACTGCCAAAAATTACTCAGGAACACCTTATCCCTATCACTCACAATGGTATTTGGCAACCCATGAAGCTTATAGACATTGTCCAAAAACACTTGTGCTACTTGGGTTGCTGTAAAGGGGTGTTGCAGTGGTATAAAATGGGCATATTTGCTGAGTCTATCCACCACAACAAAGATCACAAACTTCCCATTGGATTTTGGCAAACCTTCCACAAAATCCATAGAAATATCACTCCATACTCTGACTGGAATAGGTAGTGGTTGCAATAAGCCTGGATAAGCACTTAGATCAGGTTTTTGTCTTTGGCACACATCACATTCCCTGACCCAATTCTTCACCATTTTTCTTATACCCTTCCAATAGCACAGTGAGCTCAATTTTTGCACAGTTACTTGCACACCAGAGTGACCACCAACATATTCATTGTGGATCTATGAGAAAATTTGTTTCCTTAAAGTTTCATTGTTACCCACCACCAATTTTCCATTCCTTCTTAATTGACCATTTGCCCATGTATACTTCTTTGACTTGAAATTAGGGTCTGCAAAGCTTTTGATTAACTCAGCCAATTTCACATCCTCAGTCCAACTATCTTCTATCTTCTTTAACAGCTCATTAGTCACATTAGTAGCTATTATAGCACACAACTGTCCTTGCACTTCTTTTCTAGACAATGCATCAGCCACAGTGTTTTCACTACCCTTTTTATAAGCTATTTCATAGTCATACCCCAACAGCTTAGGTAACCATTTAGTTTGAAATGGAGTTGTCAATCTTTGGTCTAACAAATACTTCAAACTAAAATGATCAGTTTTGATTTTGAAGTGCCTATCCATCAAATATCCCTTCCATTTTTCCAATGCTAAAATAACAGCCAAAAACTCTTTTTCATAAGTTGACAATACTTGATGTTTGGGAGAGAGTGACTTACTGAGATATGCCAAAGGATGACCATCTTGTTGCAACACAGCTCCAATTCCAATGTCACAAGCATCAGTTTCCACAGTAAACTCTTTTTCAAAATTTGGCATTCCCAATACTAGAGCTTGAATCATGGCTGACTTTAATGTTTCAAAAGCTTGTTGGGCTGCATCTGACCATTTAAAGGCATTTTTCTTCAAAAGAGCAGTTAATGGTTTACTGATGACTGCATAACTTCTTATAAACCTCCTATAATATCCTGTCAACCCTAAGAACCCCCTCAATTGCTTCACATTCTTGGGTACAGGCCAATCCTTCATGGCTTCAATTTTAGCAGGGTCTGTAGCAACTCCCTTATCAGAGATTATATGACCCAAATATTCCACTTGTGACACAGCAAAAGTGCACTTACTCTTCTTTGCATATAAGGTATGAGCTTGCATAGTCTGCAATACCATCCTTAAGTGATCCAAATGCTCTTTGATTGAATTACTATAGACCAAGATATCATCAAAGAAAACCAGTACAAACTTCCTCAAGTAGGGCTTGAAAACCTCATTCATTAATGACTGGAAAGTGGAAGGAGCATTGGTTAGCCCAAATGGCATAACCAAGAACTCATAGTGACCATCATGAGTTCTGAATGCAGTTTTGTGAATATCTGATTCTTTCATCCTAATTTGATGATAACCAGATCTGAGGTCAAGTTTTGAGAACACCATTGATCCATGTAATTCATCTATCAGCTCCTCAATCATGGGAATTGGAAACTTGTCTTTGACTGTGTTCTTATTCAACTGCCTATAATCAACACACATTCTCCAACTGCCATTCTTCTTTTTCACCATAACAATTGGAGATGAGAATGAGCTATGGCTTGGTCTTACCACTCCTGACTCCAACAATTCCTTTACCATCTGTTCTATAGCATCCTTTTGGCTAGGAGGGTGCCTATAGGGTCTAATGTTGACTGGTGGAGTGTTGGGCATAAGGGGAATTTGATGATCATGTGACCTCTTAGGTGGTAATACTGTAACACCCCAACCCAACAAGGGTAGAAGTATTACGTTATGGTGACTAATCAGAACAAACACAAACATATGATTCAATAATACAAATGAAATTCAAGGTTACAAAGGTAAATCTGAAATACAAGGTACAATAATACTTTCTAAGTTTAAATAAAGTGAAACTCTTCTAATTGTCTCTAATCCAGCACATCTACAAAGCAAAGTCTTCTAAGTCCAGAAATACTCTCTTCCCATAACCCAGCTTCCTACTAAAACCTGCTTATTACCTGCCGCACACGAAAAGAAAACGTGCGGCTGAGCTTAAAAAGCTCAGTGAACAGATACATATACAAAGCAAAGAATAACGAAACAGAAATATAATATGGCAATGGAAATGTCATAAGGTATAAACGAAACAAATGGATAATAAGAAAAGAATAGGATAGTCATCCACCACGAGCCCAGAAACAGATCACATCATATCGTAACCATCAATCTTCAAATCATATAGAGGGGAGACCTCTCAGATAATCAGATAATATGAGGGGTGTCCTCATTCTTCAAATGGAGTAGCTAGCTCCCAGAAATATGTGAAAGGCATGTATTGCACACAGCACCAGTCACCAGACAAATCATATCAAATCATATACAGTTAAATCCACTAAACAGAACAGATCTAGGATGCATCCATGCGCCCCCCAAACAAATACTGGCCATAACAAATATAATGCGCATATCATAATCAAAATGGGGACGTGGCGGAACATCACTCTACCGCCCTAGAGTCATGCCATTGGTGCATCAATGACACGGACATGGAACCCCCATGCCTAGTGAAATGGCTCGGGTATCAAACTAAGAGTCAGATATCAAATCATAATCAGAGTGTCATATAACAAAGGTCAAATCAGATGGTCCATAACAGATGGTTCATAACAGATATATCAGATGAAATACCAAAGGTCCAAATCAGAGTTTAATCAGAAGGTTCATAATAAAAGGGATCATAGCAATGGCTTTGGAAATCTTAAACGAATCAGAATCAGAATCATATCAATGAGATAGGACACCCTTACTGAAAAAGGGCAGAGTATCTGTACCTTATGACGAAAGCAAAACAGAAACAAGCACAGAATATGGAAAACGGCTCAAGGTCTCTCCTTCTTCACACCTAAAGGAGTAGAAGGGAATTACAATTCATTCTTAATTAATTGCCTTTCCATTTTAAGTAACTTTCTATTTTTAGCAGGTTTCCATATTTAGCAAGTTTCCATAATTAGAAAGTTTCCTTATTTAGTAAGTTTCCATAATTAGCAATATTCAAAATATAACTTAGGTTAAGTCATTAATTAGGTTATTATGGAAATCACATTCATTTTAAATAAGTTATACAAGTTTAAGGTTAAATATGACAAGTTTTCATAACTTATGGTTCAAAATGTAATTTATACCAAGGATGAAGGTTCAAAGTGAAAATATCATAAGTAATTCATTTTACTTCTTAAGTTATCCAGAGTTACACATTTAGTCCTTTAGTTTACACAATTTACACTATATACCCTTTAAATTACATAAGTTACATATTAAACCTTATAACATTTATACTTACATATCAAACCGTTAGTTTACCAATCTTACACAAAATACCCTTAAATTGATATGTGGTACGAATCACACCTTCAAGATTATAAGAATTTCACAACAGTCCCTCAATTTACAAAGTTTACAATTTTAACCCTATAGTTTCCATTTTCAATCTTTAATTAATAATAATTACACAATGGTCCAATAATTCTCCAAATTTACACATTATCCCTTGAATATAATTTATTACTTGAATCAACCTTAACTTTCCATAAATTACATATTTAGTCCCTCTATTTTAATTATTTTATAAACCGAATTACATATTAATTAATAAATCAAAATAACCCTTTTAAATACAAAACTAACACATGAGACCATCCTTTTATATTTTACACAATTTCCATCAGGTCTAAAGTAATTTACAAAATTATCCCTTAAGTTTTTAGAAATTACAAAACGCACCCTTCTATTTGATTTATACAATCGGTATACATTTTTATATCAAAATCAAAACCCTAATTTTCACCAATCATTAGATCATCATGACCACATCATTAAAACACATTAAATTTCCAGATTTGATCATATAAACCCTAGGTCGATTTGGGTATTAGGGTTTTCACACTTTTTCTTTTATTTTCCCTTTATACGGTTTTAACAATAATTCGACATGGATGATTTTAGGCCTCAAAAATTCGAAGGAACATTTTTATGATGTTATATGATGATTATAGAAGCCACAAAAATTAATAACCTGGTCCAGAAAAATCGCATACATGATTTATAGATTTAATTCGATTTTAGGGTTTCAAAACACATAATTTCCATACGATCAATATATGGTGCATGGCCTGAGTTTATCATTTTTCCCACGTTTTATATGATTAGTATAAGCTTAGAAAAATACCAGATTGATTATAGAACGATCGGATGAACGATTTTGGATTTTTGACACACGTCTAGAACAACTCGACACCAATAATTCACCACGACTTCAAACGCGACCAAACCACCTTGTAGACATTTTTCACAGAGTTTATATGATGTGAGGATCATGAGAAAAATATAAAACGAATTTTACAGTGATCGAATGAATTGTTTGTGAATTTACCTTACGATTGGATTATGCGAAAAGAAATAAAGCTAGCGATCAAACAAGGGCTTCCCACGACCTAAACCAAATTTTCTTAGCTTCCTTATAACGTGTACAACACCAAAAAAATGTGCTATGAACTCCAGAAATTCGTATGAGCACTAGAGAGAATCGTTTGTGTGTGTTTTTGTTTATGCGGCTAAGGTTTTTGGTTGTAATTGTGATTTATCAATTATGATGGAATTAAGGCCAAGTCAAAGGGGGAGGGAGACCAGAAAAACGTCCCACATAATGACCCATTCAATGAGTATAATTTCCATACTTAAATTTGTATTAAAATGTATTTAATTCTATTTTTAAAATTCAATTAATAATCATAATACTAAATAAAGTATCCATTCGGTTGAAAGAGGCGTATTTTGGTCATTTTGTAACTTTTAAAAATGTTAATCGCGATTGTCAAAATTATTTGGTATCATATCTTGTCTATTTCCAGAAGTTCGGGATCGATTCGGTACTTTATAAGTTAAATATTAAAATTTTAAGATCATAGGGGCAATTTGGTCTTTTTACCATGTTTTAGAATTTCGAGTTTTACAAATACTGTGGGTACTTCAAACACACTCTTAAACTCATCCAAAAATTCATCAACCTCCTGTGGCTTAATCAAAGTAACTCCTTGCATACTGCACATTAACACAGGACACACACAAACTGCCATAGAATTCAGTGTGGCATTAAACTGCAACTTAGGCTGCATCCATTCCAAAGCAGGTTGTGGTGCACCTCTTAGTAACACTTTCTTATTCCCAACATAATATTCCATGGTCAAATTAGCAAAATTACACTGAATGTTTCCCAAAGAAGCTAACCATTGTATCCCTAACACCATATCACAGCCTCCTAAGGGTAAGACCATAGCATCAATTGTGTAAGTAAGCTCCCCCAAAGTCAATGACAAGCCTTGACACAACAATGTACTAGTCATAGCATCTCCATTAGCCACTGAAACTTGGAGAGGACACATTTTTTTAGTTTTACACCCCATTTTCTTTGCAGTTTTTACATCAATGAAATTGTATGTACTGCCACAATCAAAAAGTACATGTACCCCTTGCTTTCCTACCATACCTTTAACCCTCATAGTTTGGTAGTTGTACACCCCAGTAAGTGCATTCAATGAGATTTGAGCTACCATTTCATTACTGTGCTCAATTTCACCCATTGTCTCAGACTCACCCATTTGACCCATTTCATTATTAGTCAACTCATCTTCCATACCATCTATTTCCTCATCAATTACAACTTCTAAGGAATGTAATTGGCCACTACACTTGTGTCCAGGCACATACTTTTGGTCACAATAAAAACAAAGATTTTTAGCCCTTTTTTCTTCCAATTCTTTTTGGGTCAATCTTTTATAGGGTGTTTGACTCTGCCTATAACTACCTCCATTATTGACATAAGAAGTATTATTAGGCCTAGTCACATAAGCATTGTTCCTGTTCTGGTAATTATTCACTGGATTGACTTTAGGAGTAGGTAAAATAGGATTATACCTTTGCTTATTGACCAAATTGGTACTCTCTTGCATCTTGGCCAAACAGTAAACATCCCCCAAGTTGGTAACCTTGAACATTCTGATTGGCATACTGATCTCCTTCTTTAACCCCCCAATGAACAAACTAATTGCATATGACTCAGTCAACTCCAATCTATTCAAGAGGGCTTCAAACAATTCTTGATACTGTTGCACAGTCCCTTCTTGTTTCAAATTCTTGATCTCTACCATGGGATCATCATACACAACTGCAAATCTCCTTACAACTTCTTGTTCATACTGATCCCAAGTAGCTAATTCACCAAACCTTTTGACAAATTGTTGGTGCCACACTAAAGCCTTTTCATAAGCATGCATTGAAGCCAATTCAACTTTCATCTCTTCAGGCACAACATCAATCTTGAAGAATTGCTTGCATCTAAACACCCAACCTTTCACATCATCACCATTGAACTTTGGGAAATCAATCTTGGTCATTCTACCATATTGATTCCCATTGTTTTGATTAGCAGCACCATGATTTCTATGAACAATACCAGTACTTGTTCCTTCACCACTTCTGAAACTGTTGAGTTGATTGGTAAACAAACCTTGCTGTTGTACGATTGTTCGCAACTGATTGTTAATGCTTTCCATAGCAGTTGTGAATCTCTCATTCAAACTAGTAACTGATTCTTGCAAAGACTCCACAGTTGGTCATGACTCCACCATTGTTCTTGTATTCACCATCTCACCAGTATTATTATCACTCATCAACAATGGGATAATAACTACTGATCTTGTTCTTGATTACCCAAACCAAGTGATTCTGATCAGCTTGTTCAAGGCTAGAGAATTTAACCACTAATGGGCTAGCCTTGTGACCGTACAAATGTTTGGCACTAATCTGATGTAATAGAACAAGAGAAATTAGTGGTGACTAATTTCTTGGCCGGAAATTTCTGTTTTGTTGCCGAAATTGACCGAAGAAGATGACCGGAAAATCAAGAATGTCAGTGTAACACTCTTGAAGATAATGTGTTGCCAGAAAAGAGGTTCTTGATACCACTTGATACGTACAAAAGTATAACAACCAGAAATCAAAGATGAAATGTGGATGTTATTCGAATAACCAACTGGGTTTCATATGAGGAAGAAATGTAACCGAATTTGATTATTCATGATTCACAATGCTTGTAAATGGAATTAAGAGAGAAAGGTTTACAATCAATTTTAGTGAATGATTACAAATGAAAAGATAGTTTGTGATTTATACAAGTGAAAAGGAAAACTAGTTACTAATAGCTTTTCCCGCCAAACTTCTAACTGATTTTTAGTTGACACGTGCCAGCCACGTAACTTTTAGTTCAAACTCAATTTGGCGTGTATCAGAATGACATACATGAGGATAATGAGCTAGATGAATTGCTTTCTAGCATTGAACGACTTTCTGAAAGGGCTATTACCAACCAATTTAAAGGTGGGAGAAAGAGGATTTCTAAGCATAAGAAAAAGAAATTAGTTGTTTGTGAACCTTTGCTCCTCCCAAGCTTCGTCTGGAGGTCTTGAAAAGATATTGGATACTCTTTCAGACCAACGGATTTGTTGTAGGTTCTCCATAGATCCTCATGATCTAGCTGGGTTTTTTATGGTGTTATCCCTTGTCAAATGATCGGTATTTCTTTAAATTGTAATGGGCTTGGTGCCGATTGTAAGAAAACATAGATTAAGAGTTTGGTTGAAAAAGATTCATCCATGTTTTTGGGTATTCGAGAAACAAAACTTTGAATCTATAAATTATACTTTTTTCTGTTCCCTATGGCCTCAACATGATGTTATGTTCGAGTTTAGCAGTGCGACTAGTGCTTCAGGTTGGATTCTTACCATGTGGAATGCTCAATTTTTTCTCTATTGAACAAAAGTTTGCAGACAGGAATTACTTATGCATTCTTGGCTCATGGGTTGGGATTTGTCTAAAGTTGGTTTTATTAATGTATATGCCCCTCAACCTAGCTCTCAGAAGGCTCTTTTATGAGATGCTATTGATTCTCTAATCAACTCTTTCAAGGCTATTTGGATTATCTCTGGAGATTTTAATGTTGTTAGAACTAGGGATGAAAGGATAGGTCACTTCGACAACAGAGAAGCAAACGAGTTTAATGGCTTTATTTCTCGAGCCGGGTTATTTGATTTCCCCTCTATGGAAAAAGATTCACCATGTTCGATAAAGATGGTAAACAGGTTAGCAAGTTAGATAGATTCTTGGTTTCTCATAATTTCTTTGATTCATGGAATGATGCTTCGGTTTCGGTTCTTTGCCGCACCTTTTCTGATCCTTGCCCCGTTCTCCTTAAAGTGGGTCTCCCAAAATTTGGCCTAAAACCTTTTAATTTTTTTTATAAATAGGTCGGTAATTCGGATTTGCTAGAAGCTATTAGCAACTCGTGGTCCCTGAGTTGTGATTCTGTGACTTCTCTCACCCCCGATCTTGTGCTAAAAAATAAGCTGAAGTGCTTGCGTCATGCCATCATAAATTGGGCCACAACCCGTAATGCTTCTCAAAAGCAATCTAGGGATGATCTCCTGCATTCTCTCCTGGATTGGGATATCAAAGCCAAAATAGATCTCATAAACGACTGGGACATTGGTACAAGGGAGGAGTGGATCATGGTTTTAAGTCATTTGGATCAAATGCATCGAGGTGGCCTTAAACAAAAATGTCGTTTGAAGTGGGCGGTGGAAGGAGACGAAAACACTCATTTTTTCACTCATTCCTTGTGACAACCGGTAATTTTTAGGGATTATTTTAATGTTGCATTTTGGCTAAAAATGAATATTAATATATGGGCACCATTTTGGGAACGTATTGGGAATTTGTTTTGGAATATATGGAATTTTGTTGGAATACTGTTACGTGATATATGAAGTTTCCCCCTAGAATGTGAGATTTAGCACAACGCGAGTCGACACAGTCTAGACCTAATAATATGTGTAATGTTTGATTTTAGACGCTTTGAACGAACGTAGACAAATTTATAGTCTTTTTTAACAGAAAAATGATTCCAAAAATATTGGCGCAACTTAAAACGCCTCACGAGAATCTTTACTGTGCTAAACTAGCCCTAGAAACATGATAATAAAAGTTTAACAAAAACTGCCACTTTTGGCCCCCTTGTGTCAGTTTCAATCCGCGCCCCCTAATGTTTGTGCGTTTGGCAGATTTGGTCCCTGGGGTTAATAAAACCCCACTCCCTCTCTCATTTTCACTATAACCCAAACCCTAAACAAATTGTTTCTCTCTCCCCTTGAGTTGCAGTCGCCGCCCCATAAACCACCACCATCACCACATTACACCGCCACCTCCACCTTCAAAATAACACTCAACCCACCCTTACTTCATCCCTTACGAGGTAAATCCATGGTGCACACGCGTAAATCCGAGCATCTCATACACCACCACCACGTCACCACATCACCACCACCTCAAATCACCACAACCGTACCTCTTTTACATAGATCCGTCTAGATCGAGGGTAATAGAAGTTAGGCCGAGTATTTTTGTTTGTGTTTTACTCCTCCATATTTCATCTCTTCTTCTCTCTTCTTGGTAAAGGAATAAGATGTGTGTGAGTTAAAATTTTGATTAAAATAACGATTCACATTTGTGATGTGAATCGGTGTTAATATAAAACGGGTTTTGTAAAATGGGTTTTAGATATAAAACTAAACTATGAAGCGTATTGTGTTAAAACAAGTTAAAAATCCTTGGTATCATCTATCCTTCCTTGTGTCGACTCATCATTACGTCAGGATCTACGAGTTGGTACGAATAAGCTCACGTACGAGCTTATGAGAGGGCTTATTTTCAAGCTTATTCTTGAGCTTATTTCACGTTTTTGTTGACAACTTTTTATTTATATGCTACGATAATAATTTTTCTTGGTTTAGTTGGATTTGTAATATGGGCCGAGACCCAAGGGAGTCATGGTTTTGAGTTTGATCTATTTGGATTTGGATTGATGATGGTCGAACCGTAGGTTTAGATGGCCACTTGGTTTTGATATAATTAGTAAAGTGTTTTGGATTGGAACGTGATGTTTTAGCCACGAAAAGTGTTAGCCGAGACCTCGTGGTCTCGGGTGAACTTGGTTATGCCCATATTTGGTAAATTAGTTAGTGATGTGAATTTGGACTTACGGATTGTTGACTTTTAGTTTTGACCCGTAGATAATATTTGACGTGACTCGAAATGGAAAATGACCCGTGTGACTTAATAAAATTTGAATTTGATTTGGACAAAAGAAAAAGAGAGAAAAAATAAATGAATTGACAAGTTTAATTAGCAAAATCTAATTTACTAGTAAAATTTATTGTAACACAAAGTGATTTGGATAAAAATAAATGTGGGTTGACTTTTAATAAAAATGAGACACACGTAGGGTTATTGTACGTTTCGAGACATGTTACCGTAGGATACTATATTTGGATCTATTGGATTTCTTGTTGGATTATTTATTTATTTGGTTGTTGATTGGTAGTCGGTATACTATAGGATATTTGCAACACCGGACTTGGAATATATATTTTGACTTGAGATGTTATTGGACTTTGGACATTTTAGACTATTGGGACACGAAACGACTACAGTACATTAGACTCATAATGAATTTAATGTATTTGAGCCGTAACGGGCGAACAATATGGAAATAATGTCTAATGAACAATAATATTTATAATCTCTTGTTAACTAAACGTACTTGGAAACTAATAAAGTCATTCGACTTGGAACGTTCTACGGACGAACGAGTCGTGGCAAATTTTTATATAAAACATGTATGTTTTATGAAACTTAACGGGATTATGCGATAATACTGACGACTACCAACCCTTTCAGTTAGTTGGTGTGTTTGATATGTGTGATTACTTTGGGTTACCCCCGTCATCTCTTCTTGACTTCCCGTCATCTCCTCCGCGACGATTCCGTTATTGTCTTCCTTTTGGCGTGTGTACTCTTGAGTCAGTGTCTTCCTACCGTCACACAGATGATGATACCAAACTCTAATAAACGGATGAAACCAGATTAATTTGGAAACGGATTTGGGAATGGGAATATTTAACTTTTGGGAACTTTTACACATGTAGTTATCCTGTGGAATATATGTTAAAACGAGTCGTGCCGAGTCCGTTGTGCCATAACACAGTTAGCTAGTTGTGCTACTCTGTCCTTAATACTGTTGTGTTGTGCTAATGATTGGTTTATTGTGCTGCTCTACCTCTTGATATTGTTGATATTGCGTTGTTGTGGCTAAGGTGAGTTCATAGCCCTACTCTTTACTCATATTACTGTTTTACTGAAATATTAGGGTGAGAAACATGCAAAACATTTCATGGACCTTAACTGCACCTATATTTTTATTAATCTATTACGTAGAATGAGCCTAAGTCATAGAATCCCATTCATGCCCATTTTCATGAACCGTCAATTCCTGCGGGGAAGCGCGAATGCTATAAATAGATCTATTGGGGGTGACCCCCCCCCCCAACGTTCGGTTTGGCCAGGATGACCAAACGCGAGCGTATAACATGTCGAAACACGAGTGTCACGGGATAGACACTTACAAAGGCCTTTATTTAACGTGCTTCTAGAGCATACACAATAGTCAAGCTTCGGTTGCATGAACTTAGTGCTGACATAATAGACATCACTTTTGTTGTGAACACTACAATTGTTTAAGGTCCAACTCATTGCTTTATGATTAAACCTATGAACTCACCAGCGTTAGTTGACTTTTTAGCATGTTTTCCCAGGTATTTGGTTGTAGGAGATTGGATGACTACTTGATTTGGAGGCTTGGCAAACGGCATGGTTTATGGATCAATTTAGACTCTGATAAATTATTTGGGACCTATCATTATGTTTTCTTTGGGCTTACTTCCGAAATTTTGAACAAATGTAAATCTTAAATATATAGTTTTGGAATGTTTTATTTAAAACGGATGATGTATTTCCGTTTCCTTATGCTTGTGTTGTGTGACAATCCCGTAGCACCCCGAAGCTTTACTAAGTCTTCCGTTGTACCAAATTCTGGGGGTGTTATAGATTGGTATCAGAGCTCAAGTGATACCACTTGTAAAGAACAAATATTAATACTTTATCACACCTTAACAATAAGAATAAGATAGAAGAGAATGAATGGTACAGTAGAAAGAATATGGCGTGGAGTATATATGACTAGAATGTTAAGATATTAGATTAGAGAAGAGAAAAGAAAGAGAATACAAAGCAACACATACTCCCACCTTACCCTCTCTAAAGCACACACACTAATGTGGTGGGAGTGTGACATATATAGTTGGTGACTGATGCCCTAATGGGCTTTAGCTTGGGCTTTGGTTGGGCCTTTTATGGATTGGACATTTAATACAATATATGGACTAGACTAACTTAACTAACAATCAATTAGCTTGGTCCAATCCATGTGCCCTTGACTATCCTATTACATTATACTCGACACAGTACAAAGTTGTTAAATAAGGAATGACCATCACTTTATATTTAATGCTAACAATCTCCCCCTAAGGGATGGTCATTCAAATGATGCTCCCAGTGATTAGGTCTTTCGACTTTGACGTCTTGAACTTTGTTTGTCGTTGTAGAATAGTCTTCATTCTTCGTTCCTTCATGCAATGTGATCTTTGAAGTATCGTCTTTTGTGGTTGTTCTTGCCTTGATCAACATCTTCGTTTGGTTATGCATCGTGTCCTCCAACATACTCATACGTCTTGGATTTTATACTTATGCTAACAATCTCTCCTCATTCTTTCCTCATTTGATACATGAACTTTGTTCTTGACATCTTGATTAGCTTCTTGATGTTGTCTTTAACACTTGGTCTTTAACTTGATCCTTTTGTCTTTAACACTTGGTCTTTAACTTGGTCCTTTTGCCAAAGCAGGTCTCATGAACGACTGGGACATTGGTAAAAATGAGGTGTGGATCATGGATTTAAGCCATTTGGATCAAATGCATTGAGGTGGCCTTAAACAAAAATGTCGTTCGAAGTGGGTGGTGGAAGGAGACGAAAACACTCATTTTTTCACTCATTCCTCAAGCATAGATATGCAATTCGAATATTAAAGGGGTTCAAGTAAATGGATTGTGGTATGATTCTCTTTCCTTTATCAAATAGGCAGCCGATAAACAGTTTCTTCAAGATTCAAGGAAGTCAATAAGCCGAGACCCACTTTTAGTAGCCCTCTATTTTGAAAGCTTAGCTGTGAGGAGTCTAATTGGAATCGAGTATCTCTATGAATGAGATAAAAACCGCAGTTTAGGATTGTGATAGCTCGAAAGCTCCGGGGTCGGATGGTTATAATTTTAAATTCATTAAAGCATATTGGGGGTAATAAAACTCGACTTCCAAAATTGTGTTAAACACTTCGAGGCTACTGGTTCATTGGCCAACGGATGTAACCCCTCATTCATTGGCTTAATCCCCAAAAAAAAACCCGACCCGCTTGGGTTCTCATATTATCGTCCAATTAGTTTAATCGGATGTGTTTACAAAGTGATATCCAAAATTCTTGCATCCAGATTAGCCAAGGTCATCCTCATTGGTTATAGGCCAACCAAACGGTGTTCATAGCAGGTAGACAAATTCTTGATGGTTGTCTAGTTGTGATTGAAATTGTTCGTATGGCGCATATTGAGAAGCTCAAGCTCATGGTGTTTAAGGTTGATTTTGAAAAGGCTTTTGATAGCGTAAATTGGAATTTCCTTCATGATGTCATGAGTTAAATGGGGTTCAGTGAGAAATGGACAAAGTGGATTAGTGCGTGTCTTTCCTCGGCTTCTATTTCGGTATTGATTAATTGGTCCCCATCTAAGGAGTTTGTGGAAAACTAGAAGGGGGGTTGAATAGTTTTACCGTTTTGAAATTCTTTTGCTTTGAATACTTAACGTGATTTCAAAGATATGCAAACAATAAACAATATATAACAAGTAAATAGAGAAAGAAACAATCAAACCACAACACGGATGTTTATAGTGGTTCAGTCTACAAGGACTCTCTTCCTTGCCCTACTCCACTCCTCGAGCCTCTAACTCGAGAGTTTTTCTTCACTAAGAAACAAGCTCCCTTCAAGGTGGAGAAAACCTTTACACGTCGCTTACTCTTTTTCCGGTACAAAGCTAGATACCGAGTTCTTTTACAAGGGCACAATCACTCCCGATACTCTATGTATTTTAAGGACTAAAATACAAACCGATCACTACTGAATGTTTGGTACAACAATGATGTGTGATAAACAACTAAATCACACAGTGACTATTCTAACAAGTCTTGCAACAGTATGTTGAAGCTTGTGATGCTTTGATCTCTTTGCTACAAAAGAAAGATCACTAAGAATGTAATACGTAATGGGTTAGTAATGAAAGAATGAATGAATGTTGTTTATGCTAAAAGTGATGAGTAAACAAGAATGATTGGCCTGTTATTTATAGGTAAAATGATAAAACAGGCCACGGATTAGGCGGAACCAAATTGAGGGTTCCGTCCGTTATGCAATTTGGTTCCGCCAGTCCCTGATAGCAAATCTCCAAATATCTTTCCAAATCTTGCCAAGATATTACCATATTCAATTCTTTGCTTGAAGATCTTTCCATGATATTCTCAAAATCTTTCAAGATATCTAAAGATCTCAATATGATGTATGCCATGATGTCATGTACATATTTTGATTTTAAGAATTAAAATGTAATATGTAAAATGTAAAATGTATGTAACATGTATGTATCATGTATAAACTAGTGATCTTGTATATAGCATGTTATGAGAATTTAAAAGCCTATAACTATATATGTAAAAGACTTAACTTATATTTATGCTTTGCTAAAGATAAAATCTATAATTGTCATTAACAAAATATGGCAAAGATCGTAAAATATAAATGACATTTTTTAGACGATATTTGTATTAACAGAATTTAAAATGGAACATGGAATTCAGAAAGGTGATCTGCTTTCCCCTTTTCTCTTCCTTCTCGTGGTCGAGGCTCTTCAAATTGACATGTTAGAAGCATGTATTAAAGGTTTCTTTAAAGGAGTTTCTCTCCCGAATGGAGGTACTATCTTTCTCTTTTACATTATGTGGATGATGCTCTTTTTTTTTTGGGATTGGTCGAGATTAAATGCTAGAAACCTGATGAAGCGAAAAGTGTACCGCTTTTAGGGGGTCATTTAAGCCCTAAATCGTATTTATTTGATCAAATATTGCCCTAAATCGTTCATTTTGTCATTTTAGGTACTTTGGAGAAGAAATCTGGAAAAGGAAGCATTTTGGACGTTTTTGGAGCATAAAAGTGAAGAAAACGACAAAGTCTTCAAAGTTGCTGGAAAAGTACACTTGACGGTGTCAAGAATTGTTCCAGACGGCGTCATGGCTTGGCAAAAGAGGTGGATATGACAAAATACACGTGACGCGCCAGAGAGTTTTACGATGGAGATCTGACGGCGTCACCCTTTAAGGTGATCAAGGCCATCACGGTTTAAGTTAAAGAGAGACGGCGTCAAGCACATTTCTGACGGCGTCAACCCTTGATAGGCCAGAGCGGATTTTGGAGGATTAAAAAGGGACGGCGTCAGGAAGACCATCCGGGAACCCTAGCCACGGCGAGGTGACGGTGTCACCTCCTACAACGTGACGCCGTCAGCCACTAAACTCTATATATAGTTTTGCAATTTTTATTCATATTGTGCAACTTTGTGAGGAGAAACCCTAAGACGAATTTTCTGCCATTTTTAAGGGTTTTATACCCTTGGATCTCCCATGTTTAATTGAAGATAAGTAATCACTTAATCAATCAATATGTCTATGTGTTGTTTGATTATATCTTGTTCTTGTCTTTTGATTAACATGCTAGGCTAGATTTATCTTGTGTTTGCTTAGATCTAATGAAACCTAACTATTGATTATTGGTTATTAGTGTGTTATTAATTGTATTGGATGATTGTTTATCGATGTTAGGCTTAAGAAAACTGGCTAACCTCCTATACGGTAACTTGCTTGAACGTCTTAAGAAACATGAACCAATGCGTACTAAGGTTTTTATGGTTGTATTTAATGCATGAGCGAATTCTAGTGATCCCATGTTAGGAGCTTCTTAGCCGGCTCGACATAGGAGTGAAGTAGGAGCTCGTAGAGTTGGGGAAGTACGTACGCCACCCCTCGATTGGTATTAAGGAATACACCCGTCATCCACACAATTAATACACACTAATCAACCGGTAAAAGATAGTTAGGGAGTAAGGAAATCTAAGTAAACACATTTATCTCCATATAAGTTTCACAACCTTTTCATTTTCAGTTATTTTATTTTATTTGCACTTGTAGTTATTTGGGTTAGTTGACTAGCAACTAATTCCGCCCACTCCTTCAAACCCGAGATTTTACTTGCTTTTATAAAAAATATAAAAAATACAAAAAGAATCTTCCCTCACCCTTAGACCTATTAGAGTAGTTTTTCAATCCTAACGACACTATTCCCCTAGAGAACGATCAATCCCCCAGTACTTGCCACTTCACTATACTACATCGGTCAGGTACACTGCCTGGTGGGGATTGCAAGCCTCTTGAGATCCCTCGAGAGGTAAAACCTGTTGTAAGGTCGCAAAACCACGCATCAAGTTTTTGGCGCCGCTGCCGGGGAATAGTTATTGTTTAGGTTGAATTTTTATTTTATTAGGTCTACTCACTAGATTCCTTTCTAGTGAGATTTTTATTTTATTTTTCTAGATTTTCTTTAGTCTATCTTTTTTCTTCGTTTCTTTGTTCGTAACCATTACCATCCGACATCATGGAAGGTGGTAATATCCTTGATCCCAACAACCCACCACCACAACAACACCCACCTCTTAGAGCCCGTACCTTAGGAGACTACTCCCGTCCTAGCCACCATGGCTATCGAAACACCATTGAGCTCACTCAAGGAGCCAATGTCACTCCCTTGCGATCCGACACCATCCGGTTGGTGCAAAGCGGATGCGCATTCCATGGACTTCGTTCCGAAGATCCTAATCAACATCTCAAGGACTTTCTCAAAATTGTTGATTCCATAGACCTTGATGTTGCCACTCGAGAGACGACCCGACTACGTCTCTTTCAATTCTCTCTGCGGGACCAAGCTAGTCAATGGCTAGAGCGTCTACCCGCAGGATCCATCACCTCTTGGGATGATCTCACCACTCGTTTCCTCGCTCAGTTTTTCCCACCAGGAAGAACTACCAAGCTAAGGAATGATATCTTGATGTTCCAACAACGTCAAGGCGAAACCCTCTACGAGGCATGGACTCAATTCAAGGACTTACTCCAAAAAGTCCCTCACCATGGCATAGAACTTTGGCTCCAAGTCCAAATCTTCTATGACCATATCAATCTCTCCACGAGGCAAACCATTGACCAAGCGGCTGGTGGTAAGCTACGTGATCTAAGTGCGGAACAATCATGGGCTCTCCTGGAAGATCTTGCTCTTTATGACAACGAAAGTTGGAGTGACCCCCGTGATTTGAATAAAACGGTCAAGGCAATATCTTTGCCTTCGAACAATTCAAGCACTTTCGACCGTAGGATCATAGAACTTGAAGACCAAGTCAAGTTTCTTATGAAATCCTACGAGGCTCCTAAACCTTCAAGCCAAGTGAACAAAATCACTTCTTCATGAGAATTATGTAGTGGTCCCCACGACACTCGTGATTGCGTGGAACTCCCCGAACAAGCTTTTGCGGACTACGCATCCTCGCGTACCGACGGAGCGGGAGACAAGTGGTACACTTTCAAACCCGAGCCAAACCCCTACGGTGATTCATACAACCCCTCATGGAAAAATCACCCAAACCTTAGGTGGAAACAAAACCAAAACGCACAACAAACCAATTCTTCCAACCCACCTAATCGTTTCCAATCAAGCGGTTCCAACTCGAACCGTACTTTCAATAACAATCCTTCCAACAATTATGGTAGTACCAATAACTTTGAAGGATTGATGTCCCAATTTATGGCATCTCAAGAAGCTCGTTTAGCCAAGTTTGAATCCGAATTCAATCAACAACAAACGGAGATGACCAATAAAATTGACAACTTATTGAAAGCCCTCAATAACCAAGTGCTATCACCTCCACATAAGGACGCTAGGAACACAAATAGCGGACCCCAAGTAAAAGACCCCTCTTCATCCAAACACGTCCACTTCGTCAACATTGTCACTATCAAACCAATTGATAGGAATGAGGGTAATAGTGAACCTGAGGATGAGGTTAAGAAAGTCGAGGTTGATAAAGAAGTTATGAAAAGTGAGATTGAAGAAGTAGATGATGATGAGGACTACTTCAATAGGCTACCCACTAAAGAAGAGCGCGCATATCATACAGACTTATTCGATGACCCCGAGACACCATACTTCCTAGGTAGACCAATTATAAAAATAGGCGACCCTTCTAATCTCAACATACCATGCAACATCGGACATTTGCATGTGTGAAAAGCTTACATCGACCTTAGATCGCCCATAAACATCATGACTAGAGCCCACTACAACTTGATAATGAAAAATCAACTTGGGTATAGGATGTTCCCTGATAAGGGTTGGATGAGTAACTTCGCGGGAAGAGTTAAGGGATTACCGGTTTATGTAGGAAACTTCACCTATGTCACCGACTTTGTAATTGTAGAAGATATCCGCCCAATAGTCGATGCATGCTTAACTCAAGTAGTTTTTGGAAAACCATTTGTTGAGGTCTCTAGAATGACTTATGAACCTTCCTTAGGGATAGTTAGATTTAAGGATGAGACCGATGAGGTAACCTACCAAATGCCATATAAGATAGAGCAATTCCAACACTTGTCAAATGTTGAGAAGGAGCTTAAGCAAGCGGTCTACTATAGGAATGATGAAGATAGAAATAAAGGAGTAGACTATGTTATGGAAAGGATATCCGGTTTCTACAAGGATTGTTTGAAATTAGGACCGGAATATAAAACCGGAAATGAGAATGGCCTAGAAACCGTGACCAATGATGGAGTCACGTAATGTACGGTGACTTTGAGTCTAGCTACAAGACTCGTTAATAAAGAAAAGCGCTTCTTGGGAGGCAACCCAAGCTTTATTTGCTTTGTGTGTTTATTTATTTGTTTGTTTGATTTTATTTGCTTCCGTATGTGTGTTTAATTTTCATTATTATTGATTCATGTTCAAAACTAAATTGTGAAAATGCTTTATCTTGTTTTTAATTTCGTCTTAACTACATATAAAGGTATTTTGCAAAAGATAAGTGTAAGGGAAATCCAAATCGGTTTATTAGAACAAATGAACATGAATCATAACAATAATAAATTAACATACATATTAGTAATTGTTTGAGTCAAATGCTTGTATCGAGTCATAATGATATTTTGCAGGAATTCCCGGAAGTAAGGTATAGGTTTTTCCAGAAATTTTCCGGAAACTTAACATGAGAATTCTGTCAGATCATTTCTGACGGCGTCAGGCATTACAACCTGACGGCGTCAGGTTTTAATTTTCTGAAATTTTTGAAAGTTTTGTTTTTCTACCGGAATCATAAAAAGTTTTTATTAAATCTATAACTTATAAACTCCAGGAATCTGCAAAATAATCATTCCACAAGCATTATATCCTTATATAGATTTATCCCGCCGTTGTTATGCAGGTTTTCGTGTTTGTTTTCTCAGGTTTAACAGGTTATTTTGGACAAGGAGATGTATGTGGAATCAAGCTTTTGGCGATGCATTAGTCTTGGAGCTTCTACATTCTCTTGGAAGAAGATTTAACCATGTTACCTCTTTATCCACCAAACGAATCAGGGGAGTATTTGATTTCATTCTTTTACCTTGTTACTTTTATATCCTGTTATTTGAACATTGGGGACAATGTTCATCTTAAGTGTAAGGGGGGTAAAGTACGATACTTTAGAGAATACAAGTGCGCTTGATTTTTGTTTGTTTAATGGTAGATGTGTAATAAAACTGAGAGAAATACCTGTTAAGGCAATTTTAGTGCCAAATTTAAAATTTTTTACAACATATAGGAGTGACACTTTGGTCTTAATGAGCGTCTCATGGATAGGAGTTATATGACTAGCACAAAAAACCGTACCACTAAAAAATTTTCCACCCCCAAATATGTGAGGTTCGCCCCTAGAATTGGTAGGAAAAGCATTTATGCTATGATGTGTGTACCGGTAGCACTTAGATTCTAGAACTTGCGTTAGGACCATTCCGAGGCCACAAGTGAGACTACATTCGTGTAGTTAGATTTACTACATGATAAAAGGCATTAGGATTAACTCATTGTTTGACACCTGTGTTTTTGTTATAATTACTTTGGCTACATTGGTCAAGTAATTCTCCCACACCCTTTGCGTTGTACTCATTTTTAGTACACGATACCCCTAGTACACCCCTCAGAGCCTATCTTTTCGTTTCTAACTTTAAGCATTTTACTTAAAGTAAGAATTTGTTTACACCCCACTTAAATGTACACCCAAATCGCCTTAGCCTACCTTGTATGCACTTATTTTTAGTGCATTATTGTGACAACATTTGTTTAAACCCTTAGTTAATTATCTAATCGATTACATGGTTGCTAAGTCGAGTCATATCCTTGTACATATTATTTTGGGACGATTGGGACTCATGGGTAAAGTACTAGTGTAATGGAGTAATGGGGAAGAACAACATTATTACCCCCATATGTGCTAAATATTTTAAAATTACTCCAAGTGTTTCGATTATCTTAATTCGAGTTATTAGAATAGTTATTTGTAAAGTTATGTAAAAGTTCAAGTGTAAGGGGAATGCAACGCCCCTATGATGTATTATTTTGGATGGTAGGGCAAGAGTGTATGAAGAAAAAAAAAAATCGAAAAAATCAAGAAAAATAAAAAAAAAATGAGAAAAAGAAAAGTAGAAAAAAGCATACGGACTACCATCCCGTTTCATTTTATGTTTATTTTATGTTTTTGTTATTTTGTTTTTAGCTTAAGTCGAGTCTAGTCTTGGCTTAGCAACGCCATATTGTACATGTAATTAATCAAGATCTTTAACTCGCCACCAGTAAAATATCCTTTATCCAACAAAACCATGTTTATCATATCCCTACACCTCACGTTATAACCCATGTAAAAGCCCTCTTTGATAGTTTATCTTAGGTGCTTACGCCTAGTGGAGAAGGTTTTCGATCCTTTCCCAAGCCTATGGTAATCTATTTGCTATGACAGGTAGTGAGAGATATTATCCGTTTTCATTTATGAGATATACTTTTATGACACCTGAGATATGTGAGTATCTAAACACTACTTGTGAGGTGCTAGTTTGTAATCTCCGTGCTTATTATGATTAAAGTGGAATGACTATTTGTTGTAATTACTTTTATATTAGCATTAAATGACCCCTAACTTGTATTTTGATTAGAATAAAAACGCATTTGCTTGAGGACAAGCAAATCTCAAGTGTAAGGGTATTTGATGAAGCGAAAAGTGTACCGCTTTTAGGGGGTCATTTAAGCCCTAAATCGTATTTATTTGATCAAATATTGCCCTAAATCGTTCCTTTTGTCATTTTAGGTACTTTGGAGAAGAAATCTGGAAAAGGAAGCATTTTGGACGTTTTTGGAGCATAAAAGTGAAGAAAACGACAAAGTCTTCAAAGTTGCTGGAAAAGTACACTTGACGGCGTCAAGAATTGTTCCAGACGGCGTCATGGCTTGGCAAAAGAGGTGGATATGACAAAATACACGTGACGCGCCAGAGAGTTTTACAATGGAGATCTGACGGCGTCACCCTTTAAGGTGATCAAGGCCATCACGGTTTAAGTTAAAGAGAGACGGCGTCAAGCACATTTCTGACGGCGTCAACCCTTGATAGGCCAGAGCGGATTTTGGAGGATTAAAAAGGGACGGCGTCAGGAAGACCATCCGGGAACCCTAGCCACGGCGAGGTGACGGCGTCACCTCCTACAACGTGACACCGTCAGCCACTAAACTCTATATATAGTTTTGCAATTTTTATTCATAGTGTGCAACTTTGTGAGGAGAAACCCTAAGACGAATTTTCTGCCATTTTTAAGGGTTTTATACCCTTGGATCTCCCATGTTTAATTGAAGATAAGTAATCACTTAATCAATCAATATGTCTATGTGTTGTTTGATTATATCTTGTTCTTGTCTTTTGATTAACATGCTAGGCTAGATTTATCTTGTGTTTGCTTAGATCTAATGAAACCTAACTATTGATTATTGGTTATTAGTGTGTTATTAATTGTATTGGATGATCGTTTATCGATGTTAGGCTTAAGAAAACTGGCTAACCTCCTATACGGTAACTTGCTTGAACGTCTTAAGAAACATGAACCAATGCGTACTAAGGTTTTTATGGTTGTATTTAATGCATGAGCGAATTCTAGTGATCCCATGTTAGGAGCTTCTTAGCCGGCTCGACATAGGAGTGAAGTAGGAGCTTGTAGAGTTGGGGAAGTACGTACGCCACCCCACGATTGGTATTAAGGAATACACCCGTCATCCACGCAATGAATACACACTAATCAACCGGTAAAAGATAGTTAGGGAGTAAGGAAATCTAAGTAAACACATTTCTCTCCATATAAGTTTCACAACCTTTTCATTTTCAGTTATTTTATTTTATTTGCACTTGTAGTTATTTGGGTTAGTTGACTAGCAACTAATTCCGCCCACTCCTTCAAACCCGAGATTTTACTTGCTTTTATAAAAAATATAAAAAATACAAAAAGAATCTTCCCTCACCCTTAGACCTATTAGAGTAGTTTTTCAATCCTAACGACACTATTCCCCTAGAGAACGATCAATCCCCCGGTACTTGCCACTTCACTATACTACATCGGTCAGGTACACTGCCTGGTGGGGATTGTAAGCCTCTTGAGATCCCTCGAGAGGTAAAACCTGTTGTAAGGTCGCAAAACCACGCATCAAAACCTAATCCTCTCTCTCAAATGTTTTGATCGTGCTCCTGGTCTAAAGATTAACCTATCTAAAAGTAGATTATTTAGGAATGGTATTTCGCCTAATATCGTCGAGGAGGTTGCTGCTTCTTTTAGGTATACTCATGACGTTCTTTCGTTCTTGTATCTTGGTCTCCCGGTGGGTAAATCGATGCGTTTATGCAAGGATTGGAATAAGGTGGTTAATCGGTTTAGAGTTAGGCTTTCCTCTTGGAAAGCTAAGACTTTATCTATTGGGGGTAGATTCACGCTTATCAAAGCTATCTCGGCAGCCTCCCACTATGCTACTTTTCCCTCTTCAAAGCTCCTCAAAAAATCATCAAGCTCCTTGAATCCATTAGGAGTCATTTCTTTTGGAGTTTTAACGATTCGCAACATGGTATTAGTTAGGTTAAATGGAATAATATTCTCCTCAATTCCAACTTGGGAGGTTTGGGCGTCGGTAGTCTTTTTGCAAAGAACCTTGGCCTTCTTAGCAAATGGAAGTGGCAATATCTTATGGAAAAGAATGCTCTTTGGCACATGGTTATCAAAGAATTTTAAGGTGAAGGTGGTGCTTTTGATTCCATGGTCGGCTCGTTTAATTCTAAAGGTGTTTGGTTTGACATCTTAAAGGCCGTGAAGTGTACCGAGATTGTTCCTATTTTTAAACATTTCGTATGTTTGAAAGTGTTTAATGGCAGCAACATTTCGTTTTGGCATGACCCTTGGTGTGGAAATGGGTTATGTCTCAAGGATTTATTCCCAAGACTATTCGCACTCGATGTTTACCAGGATTGCAAAATCACGGATAGATGGCAGTTTGTTGATGGTTTATGGCAGGGCATTTGGAAATGGAGATGCCCGCCACGGGGTCATGCAATCGATGACATTAACAATCTTGGGTCTATGATTGGTAATCTCACTTTATCCGTTGTTTCTAGTGACAAATGGACGTGGTCATTGGAGGGTTCGGGAACATCAAAATTAGTACTCTTTCAAATATCATTCAAAACGTTTATTTGACGAACTCTAATCTTGGAGTTCATCATAAGTGGAATTCGTGGATTCCTTGAAAGGTTAATATTTGTGTATGGCGAGCCTCACCCCCGCTCCAATCTTCTTGTTCGTGGAGTTCCCATTTCCCCTGCTTCCTGTCCTTTTTGTGACAACTATAACGAGGATATTGTCCATTCTCTCATTAGTTTCCCATATGTCTCCCCCATATGGAGAAAAGTTTGGAGTTGGTGGCATCTTCCTCTCCCTGTGTCGTTCCCTTCCTTCTCGGTTTTGGATGTCTTGTTGGGTAATATTGATACGTATGGATGTTCGAAGCTCAAGAAGATAACCAAAAGGGTGTTTCAAGTTTCTATTTAGGCGATTTGGAAGCGAAGGAATAAATGATTAACGCGTCCACTGATGATGTTGAAAAGGTTCGAAAAGAGGATGTTTTCCTTCTCATCGAGAGAATTACCAAAATTTGGATCGCTACCCATTGCACTTCGAATTCGAACCCTGCTTCTTGGAATTGTTGTATATCTCGGCCTTTTGATGCATTTTTGTAATTGTATATAGTTTCTTGGATTTCTGGTTTTGGAGCTCTATCTTGTTTTAGCTCTTGATTCGTTCCTTTGCATATACACTTTGTTGCTTTTGCTCGACCTCCTCTTTGGAGCCGTGTTTTTAATGATATCTTAGCTTTCGAAAAAACTAATTATTCACACAATAGTATTATATCTATATACTAAAGAAGAACGTCGGTGGCAATATAATAATACCGGTTCCAATATAAAATTATTAAACGTTTAGCCCGTGATATTAGCCCATCGATTAATTCTATATATATATATATATTAAAACACCCATTAGATTAGCCCACCATGGCCCAATATGCAAGTACCGTATATGTTTTTTTTTTTTTTTTTACTTGATGGATAACTACGACTCCTTAATCTCCGACCGCCTAAAAGCCGATTTGATCTTTACGCCGACCTCTTGCGAAACGTAATTCATAGTTGTTTTGTTCAGGTTTGTTGTGTCGGAAGAAGAATAAAAAAGGTATTCGTTTTGTTCACCCTTTTTTTCTTAGTTAAATTAAACACAGGTTCGCCAAAAGTATTTTTTTTGGGATTAAAGATGTTGGTTGTTACTTATTTGTGTGGTTTTATTTTATAAAAGACACTAATAACTAATTAACTTAGTAAAGTTTGATATAGAAAAATTTAATACTTTAATATAGGAGTTGTAAAGTTGTTGGTTATTGATCTGATGTTTGATGTTAGTGTTATGTGCTGCTGCGTTTTTCTTGTTGTGTCACAAGATGGATGTGGAGAAGAAGAGTAATAGACCGGGGTTTGACCTTCAAATGGCATGTAAGATGTGCAATACATTTTAGTTTCATATTTAATATTTCGAGTATTCAATTGGGGTTTATTTTTTTGGTTTTTTAACGTTTTGGTTATACTAAATTGGTGTGGGTTAAGGTTTATGAATGTAGGATTTTTGTTATGCTAAATTGGTGCTACGGTTTGGTTTTGTTGGGCAGTATGGGGCAGTGAAAACTGGTGGGAGGTGATTAACGTTCAAGCGGAAAGAACCAGGGGGCTGATGCAACAACAGTGGTTGATGTCAAGGCGTTCCAAAAGGGTATTTGTTAATGTTAAATTTAAGATTTTCAAAACTTAACATTATTTTCGATTTTATGTTTGACTAATTGTGGGTGTTGCATATCGTAATAGAAATATGGTGGATAAGAGGCCTTTCAAATCAGTACATCTGCAGGTCTACAAGAACCCTTGATCGTTGCTATTAGTTGATGTTAGCCCAAACGTTTTCGAGGTAGAATCCTATACCTCGAGCTGTACGTACCTTATTTTTATTATGTATCTGTTTCAATCAGTATCCAGCTCCTTTTTTATGTTTAAATTTATAACCATGTATAACTTTTTAACAAATGAAAGACTACATTGCAACCCCGAAGCCTAATGGTTATCAGAGTCTTCATACTACTGTAATTCCGTTTCTTTACGAGATTACATTTCGCCTGGAAGTTAAGCTAGGTTCCTCAATAACTTTATTTCCTTTCATTGTTATATTATATAGTTTCACTTCCAGTTAATTATATATCTATCAATGGTTGGAAGATTAAAACTGAAGAGATGAACTTGATAGCAACTAGAGGCATTGCTGCTCATTATATCAAGAAAGTGTTTGTTAATGATTTGGTCAGACATACAGTATGTACTGAAGATAGAAACTTTGAAAGAAAAGCAACATGACTAAACACTGCAAATGTGGCACTCAGGGTAGGGTATCAGTTGCTCTTCACAATTATGGTACTATCTACCTAAAAACATTAATTTTCAATTGATACCTTTTTCTCAGATTGGTTGGCTCAATGCAATTAGAGAATGGCAAGAAGAATTTGTCGGAAACATGAGTTGTAGAGAGTTCGTAGATACAGTCACTAAGGGTCTTCTAGGTAGCCGTGTCTTTGTATTTACGCCAAGAGGAGAGGTAAGTAGATTGAAGACCGTTAATGCAGGAGATTATTATTTTGCTTTTGATGTTCTCTATAATTTTTTCTATTATGTTTTATTTATTATATTAATACTATTAACAGATCCAAAACCTTATCAAGGGTGCAACTGCAATTGACTATGCTTATATGATACATACTGACATTGGAAACAAGATGGTGGCTGCAAAGGCAAGTCTAATGGCTTTATTACTCATGGATCTTTTCTCATTGCACGATCTGCAGTGTAACGATTTAATCTCTCTCCCTCTCTCTCTCGGGTTGAGTCCACCGCGAAAAACCTGTTGACAGTTATTCTTAATCTCTAAAATTGGTTCGTATCTACTTTTATGTTCCATTAATTGTTTCAATTTTAATTTTCCTTTTTTGCTTTGAATGACTTTGGGTGGCAGGAACCGTTTATGAACAACAAACTTTTTATCAGCACAAAAGATTATCATCTACGTCCGAGATTAAAGGTATGAGTCATTTTAAATTACTTTGCAATCATTGTTTTTCGAGTATTGGGTTAGGGTATGGTTGAAGTGGTGATGTGTGGTGGTGGTGAGGCGGCGGAGATGGTTGTTGACCATTGTAGTATCTGAGATGAAGGTGTCGCATGGGAGGGAAGGTTTAACAGATATTAGGGGGGAACCAAATTATTTTGTTTCGGTCTTAAATTTTTAGATACAAATTGTGCGTTTGTTTTGTTTTTGAGAAAATTTTACACAGTTGCTGATTTTAGGTAACAAGGAGGCTAATGTGATCTGATATATGGTTTTGACAAGAAGGATATGGGCGATTTACAAGGAAACCATTCATACTCTGATTTTGTTCATAAAGTGGTTTGTGACAACGGTTGGTGGCATAAAGGTATACCGTTTACTCACAACTCAGCTTTACATGTCAAAGCCACTCATATAATGGGCTTGCCATAATCATATTGGTTGTTTACCTTTCTTACGCTAATGATTTGCGGTTATTCAGATGGCCGCAGGTGCGACTAATCCTGAGGTTGGACGTCAGAGGCACTGGTAATTTGCTTATCAAATACCTTCTTTCACAGCTAATAATATGCTTCTTATAGATTACAGGTGAACGTTTAGCTATTTTCTGTCAACGTGTTGCGTTAGATTATTTATCAGGTTTATGGCCTCTTATTAGTGATAACAAGCTTGGGAAGTTGAACATGTAAAACACATTTTAAGTTACGCCAACTCTTTGCAAGGTCATGCGTTCTTACAGGTATCCATCATAGATAAAAAGATAGTCCTGATGCCGCCCATGCCAACAATAAATCGAAGCATTCTATTTTTTTGGGGCAGTAAATCGAACCATTCTATAACTAAAAGGTAGGCATGCATGCTTATCTGTGCTTATGTTATTCTATTGCTGCATACAAAATATAGCTAACATTTAAATACCGGTGCACCTACGCTTATGTTCAATATCATTTGTGCCCTTTATTCGATGATTCTCATCTGTTATGCATTTATTATATTTCAGATACAGTGGATGCTAAAACAAAAGGTAGATGTGTTCACTTATGACACACCCTTTGCCTACACACAGCAGATCCCGTTAGTATTAAGTGATACAGAATGCATTAGTTTTAATGGTCCCTACATTTAATGGAGCCTTTTCAAGATTTGAAAATGGTCCCTCTACTAATGTTTCATGCATGTCCACCCAACCGTCGTGGCCTTTGGAAGCTGTTGCTCTTCAACAAGTGCCGGGTATCTTTTGTTTCTATCAAGTTATGATTCTTTTGGACGAGTTTCTATTTTCTTCGCACATGTGATTTGATTTTCTATATGTAGATGCGACCACATCAGCTGGCCAACAACATGCATTCGTGTCTCGGCGTACGGTCCCAACAATTGGGACTTCTTTCAGGGCACTATTTCAGAAGACTTGCAGTCTGTGAACTCAGCCCAAACAGCGTATGTAATGCCAGAAACTGCCACCGGTTAGTATAACTTTTATTAGTTTTTGTGTTTGATGCACATACTTATAGTCATTTTACAGACCAGATGATATTAATGTATTTGAGTTTTGTTGTTCTTTTACTGTTGGTTGCAGCTGCCACGCCCTCTCGAAGTCAATTTCAGCAACCCGCTACAACTATTCGGCGTCGACAGAGGCGAGCAGGTTATATAATCATTCTTTCTTTGACTTTCCACAATATATGTACAACTGTTGAGTTTTTCTATTTCAAATATCTTATCATGTGTTCTGTGCAGGCTAAGAACGAACAAACGCAGCAAATTTTCAAACACCTGTTTTTGGTGCCGAACGACCCGGTGCGCAACGCAGAGGTGTGTTTCTAAATATGAAACTTTTATTCCTTTTTTATGAACTTTTTTTCCTTATCTTAATTAACAATATATTCTTTATGTGTTGTATGTGTTTAGGACGACCACGTGTAGCAGCCTCTAACCCACAGGTTTCAACTGAGTCGCTCAATTCTATGCGTCGCAGAGGTTAGCTTTTAAACATTACTCCTGATTTTTTAGCATTCTTATTTTCTACTAATTTTTCTATATTTTAACTTGCCACGTATTTTCTTTCATGCTTTCAGGTGTACCAACAGAATATAAGTACTTTGGTCGCTGCGATCAAGTGTGTTCCCATTGCCATGCTCTTTTTTGGTTAGAAGAAAGGGTTATGGGCCTACCTCGAAATGTTGCGCCACAGCATCATAGGTGCTGTTCTGGTGGTCGCACTGTTTTGCGAACTCATCAGCAATATCCGCCATACATACGACAGTTGTTCTCAGACAGGCATTTTATGGAAAACATTCGAGCTTTTAATATGGGAAATGGGTGACAAGAAATGTGTGACAACGTGAACCTACTGGATTTTGTAGCATGCTGTTACACAGACAGGTACGCCTAATGAATATGCAAAAGCGCTTCATCAAATTAGGCCTAAGGATTGTCAGAAACCTAGACGTACTGAAACTGTATGCTATGAGCATCATAGATATGGAAACAATGATAATTGACAAGAAAATTGATATGACAATAATGATAGATGATGATGAAGAGACCACTTGCGGATAAACTTACCATAACATTTTATAATATTATATTTTGCATTAGTAGTGCAACGTTTGCCGATACAAACATTGGAGATCCTGCTTAGATTAATATATGTGGTCTTTATGCTTATGAGAACATATATATAAATAGCAGTCGTTCTAAAATACCAAAAAAAAGGGCTAAAAAATGATCAGCCAAAGAAATAGAAAAGGACAGTTGAGTTAGTTATAACTCGGTCTCATCATTTTGCAGGTTTTGCGTTAGCAGTTGCGCCGAGACAACAAAGTCAGTCTTTTGAAAATGAAAAGCTAGATTTAGAAATGTATTTTGATAACAAGTGTCGGCGTATATGGCCGACTGGCCCTAACCGAACGACCACGGTCGTTCGGATAACGAATGGCTCCAGAAATAGAACAAGACTGAGAATATGCATTTCCGGCGTACATGGCCGAAGGGCCCGAGCCGGACGAACCTAACAGGTCGTCCGGTATAGCGTATAGCTAAGTCAGGACAAACCCCGGTCACATACGTCCGAACGATGTGATCCGGACGAAGACCAGTGCCGAACGGATCATACGGCCGTTCGGCCCAACGGCTAACTCCAGGTCAGAAAGTCAACCTTAGTATTAGTGGTATGTGACAGAAGTGCAGGAACTATGGCAGGTCAGAGGAAAGACCCAAACAGGGCAAAGTCCCAGTTGCCGCCCAAAAGTGTCACCATCAGATTTGGACTCATCCGATGGGGACAAAAACAGGTCTCCTATATAAAGGAGCAATCTCCACAGTAATGGTAACACACACTTTTACACACAGTAATTATCTTACTAATATATTACCCACCTTTCGGTACTTACTCTCACGCCGGAGTCGGGTCCTGGGGTCACACCCGGGGCGAGACTAACGCGTCTACTTTCTTAGCAGCTGTCCGAAGGACTTGACGATCTCAAGGCCGAAGGACATTTCGGAGCATTATCCTACCCACAGAAAAATACTTAAACATTGGCGCCATCCGTGGGACCGGCATTCAATCTACCGAAGCTATAGAATGTCAGGTTCTGAACGTCCGGAAGGTTCGGGAGGAGAGAACCTTGGAACTCCACCCGTCAACCATGCCGGAAGCAAAAACACCGAGTCTCTTTCAGTCACCAGAGAACAGATAGAAGAATATGTTTCGACCCTCAAGTCCATGATCCAGGAACACAACCGAACAAGCACTGTCCAACCAATGCGTCTGGATTTTCTTGAAACAGACGGCCCGGATAAAACCGGAGTAGCTAAGGAAAAACAGGGGATCGTTACGGGAGATAAGATACCAGATTCAGACTTGGGGAAACCCTTCAAGGAAGTCCGAAAGTCACCCTTCACTCGGCGTCTAATTGAGTTTTCCGCACCAAAACATAGGATGCCCGCTCATATCAAGCTGTACGACGGATCAACAGATCCCCAAGATCATCTCAACAGGTTCACCGGAGCGGCGGGGCAAGGAGAATGGCCCATACCCGTGTGGTGTAGAATGTTTCAGCAAACATTGGACAGGAGTGCCCGAGGATGGTTCGATCGACTTCCTCCAAATAGTGTGGACGAGTGGGCAGACCTCCGGACTCAGTTTGAAGCGCGCTTCTCCCTACACAAAGCGTGCACCAAAGACCCCACCGAGATAACAAAGATCGTAAGGAGGGCTAATGAAACATTGCCCGCCTTTAAGGAAAGATGGACCATCGAAACTGGATTCATACAGGGAGCCCCTGAAATCATGAGAATCTCTTCATTCATGAATGGTTGCAAGTGCCCAGAGCTAGCCAAGCGGTTTTCCGACAAGGTTCCTCGTACGGTTGATGAAATGATGATCCGGGTGGATGATTATGTGCGAGCAGAAGAAGCATTCGTCAACACTGAATTGCCTCAAGGAGAGAGTCGGGATCGGTACAGAAGAGCACCCATCGGGTCCTCTAGAAGAGACGACAGAGCACACCGAAGGTATGGAAATGAAAGCAGGAATGAAGGACGATACGGTTATCCGAGCAGAGATCGCTATGATCAGGGTAAACACCGCGACCGACCGGCGCCGTACCTACCGGCGCGAAACGATTATCAGGGTCGAAATACCCCTCGGTTGACGCTGGAGTCACTCACAAAGCCGCCGAAAGAGATCTTAGCCACAGAACACCAGCTACGATTGCCTCCACCTAAGCCAATGCGAGACCCGCCCAAAAAAGAAAATCAAGATAAGTATTGTGACTACCACGGGGAGAAGGGACATTTCACAAATGATTGCTACCAACTAAAGAGGCAATTGGAGTTAGCTCTGGAATCGGGAAAGTTGGATCACCTGATAAAAGATGTGAGACAAAGGGGAAGAGGTGCCCCGAAAAGAGAGGCGCCAGCCAAAGACAAGGTTATCAACGTGATTGACATCAAACCGAATCAGCGAAAAGGCAAGACAGAAGAGCATGAAGGAAAATGGATGAGGACCCCAATCACCTTTCCCCCCATACCCATGGGAAAGAGGTCAGAAGAGCCGCTTATCATAAAAGCTATGGTAGAAGGGTATCCGGTAAAAAGGATATTCGTAGATGAAGGGGCGGCTGTGGAGGTTATGTTCGAACATTGCTTCGATAACCTAGGTCCCGAAATAAAAGCCAAATTAGTGCAAAAGCAAGAGGGCCTTATCGGATTCAATGGACAAGAGGCCAAATCATTAGGAGAGGTGGAGCTGGACGTGTCAGTCGGGGAAGGTGGATTATACAGGGATATCGTCATGAAGTTCACCATCGTGCGTGCCCCTTCCCCGTACGACATCATCCTCGGAAGAATTGGATTGAAGACGTTAGGGGCCATCCCCTCAACCATACACGCTATGTTAAAATTCCCAACTTCCAAAGGAATAGCCACTTTGAAAGCTCAACGGATGGTCACCTCGGCAAAGACAGTATTCCGAGAGAAAACCGGCGAAGACAGTATTCGCCGAGAAGAGAAGCTGGCCGAAAATGGGACGCACCCGAACATGGGCCAGCCGCATGGAAGAAAGGAAAAAGCGACAAGGAGGAAGATCCGGTTCAGAACACAGATGAAGAAGTTCACGTATCAAAAGAATGAGGAAAGCAAGAAAAGCCAAGGCAAGCTAAGTCCGGACGGGGAAGATCCATATCGAACAACCGAAACACCCCGACACGGCCCAAACAAGACAAAAGCTGGAAGGAGGAAGATGGTGCCCCAGAAAGTGGCACGAAATTAGTCTAAGGAAATATTTTCTTTAATGTAAGGCCATGAGCCACTATGAACAAACTCATTATGAAATATTATATATTCTCCTTCGACTTAAAGAGGAGAAAATTTTCCCACATTTTTGTTGCAAGCCAAGACGAGGCAGTCGCGCGGCTCCGGTGAGGATTAGCTACCCTCATCCGGCCCGCGCAGCCAAAACCAAGCCGAGGCGTATCCGCCCCTAACGGCAAGGATTATACATTAAAATTTAGCCGAGGCGTATCCGCCCCTAACGGCAAGGATCATACATTAAAATTTAGCCGAGGCATATTCGCCCTTAACGGCAATAATTATTCCTTAAAATTCAGCCGAGGCGTATCCGCCCCTAACGGCAACAATTATTCCTTAAAATTCAGCCGAGGCATATTCGCCCCTAACGGCAATAATTAATTCTTAAAATTTGGCCGAGGCGTATCCGCCCCTAACGGCAACAATTATTCCTTAAAATTCAGCCGAGGCATATTTGCCCCTAACGGCAATAATTAATTCTTAAAATTTGGCCGAGGCGTATCCGCCCCTAACGGCAACAATTATTCCTTAAAATTCAGCCGAGGCGTATTCGCCCCCAACGGCGATAGTTAATTCTTAAAATTTGGCCGAGGCGTATCCGCCCCTAACGGCAACAATTATTCCTTAAAGTTCAGCCGAGGCGTATTCGCCCCCAACGGCGATAGTTAATTCTTAAAATTTGGCCGAGGCGTATCCGCCCCTAACGGCAATAACTAATTCTCAGGGGTGTGTCGAGGCATATCCGCCCCAACGGCCACAGTTGATACTAAAAACCTAAAAGCAAGGGCAGCAGTTGATCCTAAAATTATGAACTTAGAAACTATCTCCAACGTCGAAAGGAAATTCGAGGTACATTCAACAAAACAATACGGCAAATAAGAAGGCAATCACACAACAAGATCCGCAAGATACATGCCTAAAGCAAAAAAAAACATAACAAAAGTCATATGCACCCTGATCGGCAATCCTCAATCCTTGCAACAAAGAGGAAACGCGCTGAAGTACATTCGTCCTCAACGGAAACATGGAAGTTAAAAACAAGGGAATCAAGCGCATTCGGCAGACAATACGGCAAGAGGCGAGGATCATACAGCGCATTTTGCAAAATATATACACATAAAAAAATAAAGAAGCATGCATAAATAACAAGACCAAAGATAGCAAAGGTAAACAGACTGTCATTAGCAAAAAAGACCGGAGGCGCAACCTCCCAGCCAAGGCAAGTTACAATCACCAACGTTCCGATAAAACCTACCCGAACCTATAATAGTTCATTACACAACAAAATAAAAATAGCCACATGCGGCACATCGGCAAATATTATCTCCAAACGATAAAAGGATTGAATAAAAGCTTCAAAAGGCATCCGGAACAGCCTTGATCCATAGTCAAAATGGAGGCAGTCCGGACCCACAGCAAACTAACTTAGGATCCAGCATTTCCTTCGACATTTTCTTCAACGTTTCCTTCGGCATTTTCAACAACATTCGCCTCGGCTACGGTAACCAAACGGCCCTGAACAACCACAGTCCCTTCGGCCACACCACTCCCACCACCAGCACCAACGTTTACACTCTCGGATGTAACATTCTTATCAGCAGACTCATCGGCAGTTGAAGGTTTGGTTGGTTCGGCAGGAGCAGGATCCGGATAGAGCTCCAGGATCTCGGCCATCGGCCTGTAACAAGCGCCGCTAACCTTTCGGATATATGGGTATTCAGTGGTGAAAAGTTGGTCGAACAAAGCCATGTATTTTGTCTCGGCATCCAAATCTAAGCCCTCAAAATCAGCTAGAACCTCGGCGGCTTGTTCCGGATTGCGGTCGACAGATATCCCACCTATAAACCCAGCATCGGACGAAAGATTGAATGGGATAGCCAAGGATTGCTTGTACTCATGACTGCTAAGAAGACGGCGGACCATTTCCGGAAGGAATTCCTTAATCACTCGGATGCGTTCCATATCAGTGGTACCCACCCGGACCGCCAAATCCTCTCTCTCTTTTCTCAATTCCTGGTTATCTTTCCGTTCGTCAGCCAACAATTGCTTGGTTCTATTTAACTCAGCTTCCAACGACTTAAGCACCTCTCCTTGCCCCTCTTTCTCTCTTACCAGTTCAGAAACTCGCCCAGTTAAACTCTGGATAGCAACCTGACAGTCCGCGTTCTCAGCCCTCAGCTTCTCTAACTCCGCCGGATCCTGTTCGGCACATTTTTCATGGACAGCTGTAAGAGTGTTGTACTGATCAAGCAAGGTCTCAAACCGAAGAAGGATGTCAGACTGTGCAACGGAACTCTTCCCAAGCAGCATCCAAGCACGGTTACAAGCATCCTCATCACATAAACTTGCCAAGTACTCCTCCTCTCGGGGAGTGGACAGATGAGCCATCAGATCTCGGCAGACGGAAGAACCTGTCAAACGGGCATCCGCCGTAACAGTCCACTGGGGCACGAAAATATTCCCCGGAGTAAACTCATCTTCACCCATCTCGTCAAGACCCTCCACATGCAATTTCTTCTTTCCCCGTCCATGCGAAACCACGGGACTTCCTGCTATTAAAAAAAAATAATAATAATAAAATAGTAAGTGATAATATATAATGGTCGGAACACACGCGTAAGAAATACATACAAAAAAAGAGGAGGAAAAACAAGAAAAGAACACGCAACATACCATCCTCACCAGAGACGAATTGGCTACTCGCCCCTTCTTCTCCTTCCGGTTGACCGGCGGAACCGCCCGGAGGGAAGGAACGAAGAGGAGCAGGTGCCGAGATAGGTCCGGAGGAATCCAGCTCTATGATAGGAGTGTCAGCATGGGTCTTGCTCTTCTTTGACTGCCGAGGGGTGGCACCTTCTCCAGCCGAGCGTTTTCCCGAAATTGGGGGCCCTTTACTTCCCCCGGCACCCTCTCCTTTCGCCTTTTGGCTTGAGCGCGCAACAGCCTCTTTTCTCCTTTTTGCTTCCAAGACTTTCTCATTTGGTACTTCGACGGCTAGCATCGCAACGGTTTTGTCTGGGATGTCCGCATTGGACGGAGCAGGCGCTGTCACGTGCAACGGCAGAGTTTCACCCTCATGAAGAGGGTCCCCCTTACCCATAACAGCCCCCTTTCGACGCTCAGGCTTACGTAGATATTCTGCCATTGTTAAATCTACAAACAAACAAGTCAAGAACACATATATCACTCGGATGAAGATACGCAACAAATAACACAAAAAACAAAGAAGAAGTTAAAGGGCAGGCTATACCCTTTCCTTCGGCGTCTTTAAGCGCCGCCCGATATCCGGAATGCTCCCAATGGGATGTCAGCCCAAGTGCATAATGGAACCCTCGGGGAATCTGGATAAGGTCAATCACCTGTTCGGCAAGTCTGTTAGCATCGGCAACGGAAAACTCTTCCGCAGGAAAAGGATCTGAAATATCTGAATAATGATGTCGCCACGGCATGGCAAAGGGAATAGCTCTTCGGTCTATCAAAAAGAACTTTGTCTTCCATCCTTTTAATCCGGTTAAAATCTCGTTAAAGCAAACTCTTTTTTCCCTCCCTCCCCTCTTCTCGAATGAGAACCACTCACCCTGTTTACTCAACTTATAAAATGCTCGGAAAAGGGGAGTCGTCGGGACAATGTGCAAACTCCTACAGTACACTTCAAATAAAGTGGCCCGATGCAAGCCCAACGGAACCATCTGGGAAATATGGACTTGCCAATGCCTGATAACGTCCAGCAAAAATGATGAGAAAGGCACAGTAATGCCACCTTCGGCAAAATCCTCTAAGTACAGTCCTATAACATCGGAAGGCAATCGATCTATCGTCATATCAGCTGGCGGGAGTCTCGGATGAAGATCCTCCGGAATGTGATTTTCCATTAACAACATGGTCATATCTGTCTCATCCATTTTGCTAGTATACTTTCGCATATCAAACTTCGGAACGAAGCTCTCAGCTTCCGGAGGGTCATCCTCTCGGGAGGAAACGGACCGGCGGGACATCGCTTTACCGAAGGATATGTAGAGTATAGCCGAAGAACAAATGATAACAAGACAAAAATAGTGCGAAACGTACCTTTGATTCGGACGAACGGCAAAACGAGCAAATGAAAAACGTTAGGAAAGGACGAATGGGTAATGTGTCAGAGATGAGAAATAAATTACAGTGGGTAAAATGAATTGAATGGCGCTATTTATAGACAGAAAAGAAAAGGCGCGAAACGTCGCGTCACGTCAGACGCTGACGTGGCATCTCCTTGTCCATACGATGACGCATGCTTCCACGTGTCACGACCTCAAAAACACGGTAAAAACGACGGCGCCCAAATAAACGAAAACAATAATGACCTTTGGCGTTTTATGAATGAATAGCATTTAACCAGAACCATCGGACCTACCATGTCGGCAGACCGAGACACAGAAATTTTTCAAAAGTATCACACTATCGCTTTACGATACTATGATACTGGGGGGGACATGTCGGCGTATATGGCCGACTGGCCCTAACCGAACGACCACGGTCGTTCGGATAACGAATGGCTCCAGAAATAGAACAAGACTGAGAATATGCATTTCCGGCGTACATGGCCGAAGGGCCCGAGCCGGACGAACCTAACAGGTCGTCCGGTCTAGCGTATAGCTAAGTCAGGACAAACCCCGGTCACATACGTCCGAACGATGTGATCCGGACGAAGACCAGTGCCGAACGGATCATACGGCCGTTCGGCCCAACGGCTAACTCCAGGTCAGAAAGTCAACCTTAGTATTAGTGGTATGTGACAGAAGTGCAGGAACTATGGCAGGTCAGAGGAAAGACCCAAACAGGGCAAAGTCCCAGTTGCCGCCCAAAAGTGTCACCATCAGATTTGGACTCATCCGATGGGGACAAAAACAGGTCTCCTATATAAAGGAGCAATCTCCACAGTAATGGTAACACACACTTTTACACACAGTAATTATCTTACTAATATATTACCCACCTTTCGGTACTTACTCTCACGCCGGAGTCGGGTCCTGGGGTCACACCCGGGGCGAGACTAACGCGTCTACTTTCTTAGCAGCTGTCCGAAGGACTTGACGATCTCAAGGCCGAAGGACATTTCGGAGCATTATCCTACCCACAGAAAAATACTTAAACATATTTTGATAACAAGTGTGTCCAACTTTAACTTTACATATTTGATGTAGTAATAAACTTTCATGTGTATTTGTGCAATATCTCTATACATATTTGATGTACGAAGGCCTCTTATTCCACAAGAACGAAAGCACTTTTTCACTCAGAATACCATTTACTAGCAACTACTTTACGTACGCATTTAAAAATCTAATGAGGTACTCCGCCGGAACGCGACGAGGTCGTCCCACTCGTTATATCAAAAGAATGATTAAAAAAAACTTTAAATCATGTTCAAATAAAAAACAATATATGGGCGGAAATAAAATAAAATAAAATCTTTGAAATAACTCACAACAGGGTGGACTAATTGGATTCTATCCACCTACTAAAAAACACTCTTTAATACCCTTTTTATTACACACACGCACACAACACACAAACACACAAACGCAAGACATAAACAAAGACATAAACCCACTTTCTAGTTGTTCTTCATCTGTCTTCAACGTTGTAAATTATAACTCGTCTTTTTAAGATCTCAAACACCCTTCTTGTTGTTGATGTAACATAAAAGATTTTATATACTACTTACTCTAAACCCAACACACACAAAAAAACTAAATAAATTTAATATTTATAAATTTTTGTCAAATGGGTAGTTGTTATTCAACCACCAGCAGCAAAGGTGGCCGGAAAGATGGTGGTGGTGGTGGTGGTGATGGTGGTGATGAGAGTGAAAGATGGTGGAAGTCAAAAAGTGGTAGGTTTGGTAGTAGGAGGTCAACTGGTGATCATATGAAGTTTAAATTTGGTGGTGATAAGGAGGAAAGGTGGTTGAGTCAGGTGCCAGGTAGACTTTCCGGTAATGGGTCAAGTGGTGTTGCTAGTTTGTATACACAACAAGGCAAGAAAGGGACTAATCAAGATGCTATGATTGTTTGGGAGGTATGTTGTTTTTTATCATCATTACACACATGTGTTTAGCTTATGCCTTATAGTTTATAAGCATCTTCCTATGTGCTTATTTACATGTACTTACAACAACAACAACAATACCCAATCCTGCCCATGAGGAGGTAGGATGTAGAGAGTCATACTCGTGCCCAGGGTGGAACCAGGGGGCTTCCCACGGGACCCGGGACCCTATGGATTTTTTCTATGTAGTGTTAATTTTTGAAAAAAAAAAAAAAAAAAATTCCTAAATGCATCGTAAATGCACCCGGTCCATGAAATGTGTTTCTAGTGTTATTTAGTTAGTATACTTAAAAGAAAATTTGTGCACCCGGTTATATTTGATCCAGGTTCCGTCCCTGCTCGTGCCTGAGGGTAGAAAGACTGCTCTTTAGTGAAAGTAAGCCATTAGCCTTTATGTTTTTGCTTGATTTTTCATAAAGTAAGCAAATAAGCCTATAAATACTTAAAATATGCAATTCCAGTATCCAAACATGATGTTGTGTTGGAATCTTTTAATATTAAAAGGGTCTAGTTGGTTAGGTTAGAAGTTACTTAAGTTGGGGGATATTGGTGACAATTAATGTGACTAGGGTGTACAAGGGATATATTTGGATTAAACTATCACATAGTATTTTTATGTAGTATATTATCATTTATAGTTTCTGGATATAGTCAAACTCTATATGATGGTTTTGGGATAATCAGTTTAGGAGCTAATCACATTATCGGAAAAAAAGAGAGTAATCACATTATCATTGTCAAAACGCAATGCCAAACCACTAGTTGGATTGCCACTATATTATTAATCTATTTAGCTCGATGACTAGTATCTATCCTAGAACTGATACATCTTTTAGTTTTGTTTCATTTTGGTGTGATGATGCAAACGGTTGATCGTATTTTTTCAATATGTTGAATCTGAAATTTTTGTGAATCAGAAATTTAGTTCAAAAAATGAGGCGGTGTTTTGTGGAGTATTTGATGGGCATGGTCCTTACGGGCATATGGTTGCTAGGAAAGTTAGGGACCATCTTCCGGTTCTATTATCTACTCATTGGAGTGCTAATTCCGAAAGTGAGAATAGCAATACTAATGGAAGTGCACACAAGGAAGAAGAAGAAAATACTTGGTGTGATGAATCATTAGTTAATGAGAAAGAACAAGTGCCTGAGAAGTATATTCCACTTAAAAAGTCATTATTAAAAGCTTTTAGCTTAATGGATATGGAACTGAAGACACATCCATCTATCGACTGTTTCTGCAGTGGATCGACTGCGGTTGCTTTGATTAAGCAGGTACATACAATAATATTCTGTGATTGTTAAATTATATCTTCTTTGTACAGTTAATGTTGATGAATTGCTAATAGTTGACAAATTAATTAAAGAAATAATGAGAAGTCATTGCAGCAATAAGCAATATGAGTTGATCTAAACTGCGCTTCCTATGGGAATGTAGGGTGGAAATAAGTTAGATGCATTCTAGCTAAACTATAAATGAACGAAATAATGTAAGGAGGCCACCTATATTTAAACCTTCTACATCAATGCTACCCAACTATTGAAACAACTTTATAGGGCAACCAAGAATATACCTAGTTTTTCTTATACCAAATCTGCTAACAACATGATGATAGACGAAGGTTTTCTTCATTTTTTTGACTGTTCTATAACTGTTCAAAATAGAAAAATGTGACCCAAAACTTTTTTGGTTTTTTAAAAGTTTAAGATTATCTTCGTCATCCAACCTGATTTACACCAGACTAGCTGGGTACCCGCTCATTGCAGCGGCAGGTACCCTGTAATTAAAACCTTTAGCAACCAACGTTTTTAATTATACGTTTTTCATGTCAATAACTTTACATATGACAAAAATTATAGGTTAAGGATAACTTTAAGCAATGGCGAAGTATTTCATATAATATGCCCATGTGGAAATGCGGCAATATAGAGTCGGTAGTGAGTAATATTATGAAGATAGAATGTCATTGTGGTTGGTAACGGCTTATATTCGCAATTAGTTAATAAACGGTGTGATAAACTTAATTACATTTTATACGCCAAAAAAGTTGCACCTCCTGATCACAAAATATGATATTTTATTTTTGAAATGTTTTCACCATATTGAATTATAAAAATTATTTGCATCATCTTAATAAATGAATATACAAATATATATCTTCTAAAGTTACTTTTGTGTATCTTGTTAATATTATCAACAATCTTTTGTATTATATTTGTCCCACATAATTTCAAAACTAAAGTATGCAAACAGATAGTGTGTAAACTTAATCTTTTACTGTAGTAGTTAAAGATAAAAGATAAAGATCTGGTATAACGAAATCAAATATATATATAGGTGGCATGAAAGTAGTTTCAATGACTTGTCCTGACTAACCACTTGGGTGATGAGCCACCTTTGATGTCTTCTGTATATCGTTGATAACAAACCACTAATGACTAATTGTTTCAGGCTCAAGATCTTATTATTGGAAATCTAGGGGACTCGAGAGCTGTGCTGGCAACCAGAGACAATAACAACAGTTTAGTCCCAGTCCAATTGACCGTTGATTTAAAGCCCAATCTCCCAAGTAACTATCTCTCTCTTTCTGATTACGTATAAAATTATCGAGGGTTTGTTGGAAGGGATGTTGATGTGTTATAAATTGTACGTTTTAATTTTATTCAGGAGAAGCAGCTAGGATTCAGCAGTTTAAAGGACGCGTTTTTGCATTGCAAGACGAGCCAGAGATTTCACGTGTGTGGTTACCTAATAGTGATTCACCTGGTTTAGCAATGGCTAGAGCTTTTGGGGACTTTTGTTTAAAGGACTTTGGGCTAATATCTGTACCAGATGTTTATTACCACCATATTACTGATAAAGACCAGTTTGTCGTTCTTGCAACAGATGGGGTACCTTTTTTCCGTCCATCTTTTTTAGAGGTTGCAACATGGGCGGGCTGGGAAAAATTTTAAATGGTTTCGGGTGAAAGCGAGTAAAATATTAGTGCGTGTCAAAATAAGCTGGGTCAAACTGGACTGACCAGGAACACTTTTTATCACCACCATTTTTTCTAAAGGTGGAAATATCGGTAAGTCGGGTTACAGTAAAGAAATGTGTTTTGGTCAAAAGAGATAATATTTGGCACAAGTCAAAATGGGTCTGACTGTAATGAAACTACTTCTTTCAGCAATTTTTCAGAAATATTTCGGTGCTAAATATGATTACGGAAACTATATTATTACAACAGCTATTTAACTTTATTTACTATAGTGATTTAGGAGCTTTAACATTCTAGACCCAATAAGCAAAGCTCTAAAGAATTTTTATTAATATTGTGCAACAGGTATGGGACGTCCTTTCAAATAAAGAAGTTGTAGACATAGTGGCTGCAGCCCCTAGTCGATCAACTGCATCCCGAGCTCTAGTCGATTGTGCAACAAGGGCTTGGCGGCTCAAATACCCCACATCCAAAAACGACGATTGTGCAGTCGTATGCCTATTTCTTGATGCAAAACCCACGGCCAGTTCACCCAAGAAGCAAGAAAAAGAACCACATTCTGCTATTGCTCCATCAGAAGAAACAACAGCAATATCTGTTCTTGAGCATTCAGGCACCGTTAGAAGTTCAAATGAAATTGTACCATGTGTTGAACCAGAAGTAGATAAACTAGCTGAAAAGGGTGTCGGAGTATCTAAAAGGAGCCTGGCCGAGTGCATATTAACCCCTGAAGAAGACGAATGGTCAGCACTTGAAGGCGTGACTCGTGTCAATAGTTTATTAAGCATTCCAAGGTTCTTGTCTGGTGACAAAAAGTCAACCAGTTCGAGAAAATCTGGTGTCAAGATCTGATTTTGAATGTTAACCCAAATCTTTAATATGAACATAAAGATCTGTAGGGATGAGAGTTGTTTACAGCAGTATCTCTTGATGTAACTTTTCTTTTTCTTTTTTTCTTTTGTTTTTGTTTTGATTTTGTGTTTGTATCTTGTGATTTTGTGCATACCTCCAATATATTAGTTGTTGAATGAACAGATTTTGATCGTTGCTGTAATGTTTAAGAAACATTTTTTTATGTTGTCTATAGAAAAATATGGTAAATTAAATAGGGTTAATGACATGTAATAGCAACTTACTTTCTTATTTATTCAAATATCATATACGAACGCAAAAATATAACACAATACCCATCCAACTTTCAAATTTTGTTTCATTATCATACGTTTTTGTTTGCACCGTTAGTCCTTTTGACTAACGACCGTTTGTAATTAACTTAAAAATATGTTTTTCTTACGTTTTCTTACATTTGCATACGTTTCCATCCGTTTTTATACGTTTCCGCCCGTTTTCTTACGTTTTCATACGTTTTTGTTCGTTTTTAAACATTCTCGTCCATTTTTATACGTTCTCAAGTGTTTTTAAACGTTTTTCTTACGTTGTCATACGTTTTTTTTGTTTTTAAACGTTTTCATCCGTTTTTATATATTTTCAAGCTTTTTTTATACGTTTTCATCCATTTTTATACATTTGCGTCCGTTTTTATACGTTTTCGTCCATTTTTATATGTTTTTTAAGTTTTATCTATTTTTATACTTTTTTATACGTTTTTATCCGTTTTCATACGTTTCTATACGTATTCTTACGTTTTTTTTCCGTTTTTATACTTTTGCGTCCGTTTTATACGCTTTTATCTGTTTTTGTACGTTTTCATATGTTTTTGCCCGTTTTTATACGGATGAAAAATCATGAAAAGGATGAAAATAGATAAAAACGAATGCGGACTAAAACGTATAAAAACATAAGAAAACAAATAAAAATGAATAAAAACGAATAAAAACGTATAAAAACAGATAAAAACGTAAAAAACTTACAAAATTGACAAAAAAAATATAAAAACGGACGCAAACGTATGAAAACGTAAGAAAACGAATAAAAACGTAAGAAAACATATTTTTTTGTTAATTACAAATGGTCGTTAATCAAAAAGTATGATAATGAAACAAATGGGAAAATACATTGCTATTACATGCCAAAAGAACTAACGGTGCAAAGAGTTGGATGGGTATAATGATATTTTTTTTGTGTTTGTATCTGATATTTGAACAAATGAGAAAGTACGTTGCTATTAGATGCTACTAACCCAATTAAATAATGCATACTCAACTTTGCCCTGTTTCTTTTGATATACTAGTACATTTGTTAATTTCTTTTGGGTAGTATTTGTAACGCCCCTTGACCACTTTGACCAAAAACGTGAAAATTTTTCGCAAAAAGTAACATTCTGAAACTGACCCACACTAAGGACTAGATTATGGAACCTAAAAGTAGATCCTGGAAGATCCACATTAAGGTCCAGATTTATGGGACCTAAAAGTAGATCCTGGAAGATCTACACCAAGGTCCAGGACTGAAATTATACTTTAGGATTTGACGGGAAACGCTTGACTTTACTTGACATTCCGCTACTCTATTGACCCTTTATAAGAATCTACATTCATAACCAAGATAAACATTTAACTCATAACCAAGGTGAGGAAACTTTATAACCAAGATGAGTAAAAACTGGATCCACATTTAGGTCCAAATTGGAACCTAAAAGTAGATCCTCGTTTTCTTCACTTTTATGCTCCAAAAACGTCCAAAATGCTTCTTTTTTCCAGATTTCTTCTCCAAAGTACCCAAAATGACAAAAGGAACGATTTAGGGCATTATTTGATCAAATAAATACGATTTAGGGCTTAAATGACCCCCTAAAAGCGGTACACTTTTCGCTTCATCAAATACCCTTACACTTGAGATTTGCTTGTCCTCAAGCAAATGCGCTTTTATTCTAATCAAAATACAATTTAGGGGTCATTTAATGCTAATATAAAAGTAATTACAACAAATAGTCGTTCCACTTTAATCATAATAAGCACGGAGATTACAAACTAGCACTTCACAAGTAGTGTTTAGATACTCACATCTCTCAGGTGTCATAAAAGTATATCTCATAAATGAAAATGAATAATATCTCTCACTACCTGTCATAGCAAATAGATTACCATAGGCTTGGGAAAGGATCAAAAATCTCCTCCACTAGGCGTAAGCACCTAAGATAAACTATCAAAGAGGGCTTTTAAACGGGTTATAACGTTAGGTGTAGGGATACGATAAACACGGTTTTGTTGGATAAAGGATATTTTACTGGTGGCGAGTTAAAGATCTTGATTAATTACATGTACAATATGGCGTTGCTAAGCCAAGAATAGACTCGACTTAAGCTAATGAAAAAAATAACAAAAAGATAAAATAAACATAAAATGAAACGGGATGGTAGTCCGTATGTTTTTTCTACTTTTTTTTTTTTTTTTTTTTTTTTTTTTTTTTTTTTTTTTTTTTTTTTTTTTTACACTCTTGCCCTACCATCCAAAATAATACATCGTAGGGGGGTTGTATCCCCCTTACACTTGAACTTTTACATAACTTTACAATTAACTATTCTAATGACTCGAATTAAGATAATCGAAACACTTGAAGTACTTTTAAAATATTTAGCACATATGGGGGTAATAATGTTGTTCTTCCCCATTACTCCATTACACTAGTACTTTACCCATGAGTCCCAATCGTCCCAAAACAATATGTACAAGGATATGACTCGACTTAGCAACCATGTAATCAATTAGATAATTAACTTGGGGTTTAAACAAATGTTGTCACAATAATGCACTAAAAATAAGTGCATACAAGGTAGGCTAAGGCGATTTGGGTGTACATTTAAGTGGAGTGTAAACAAATTCTTACTTTAAGTAAAATGCTTAAAGTTAGAAACGAAAAGATAGGCTCTGAGGGGTGTACTAGGGTATCGTGTACTAAAAATGAGTACAACGCAAAGGGTGTGGGAGAATTACTTGACTAATGTAGCCAATGTAATTATAACAAAAACACAGGTGTAAAACAATGGGTTAATCCTAATGCCTCTTATCATGTAGTAAATCTAACTACACGAATGTAGTCTCACTTGTGGCCTCGGAATGGTCCTAACGCAAGTTCTAGAATCTAAGTGCTACCGGTACACACATCATAGCATAAATGCTTTTCCTACCAATTCTAGGGGCGAACCTCACATATTTGGGGTGGAAATTTTTTTTAGTGGTACGGTTTTGTGCTAGTCATATAACTCCTATCCGTGAGACGCTCATTAAGACCAAAGTTTCACTCCTATATGTTGTAAAAAATTTTAAATTTGGCACTAAAATTGCCTTAACAGGTATTTCTCTCAGTTTTATTACACATCTACCATTAAACAAACGAAAAATCAAGCGTAATAGCATTCTCTAAGGTATCGTACTTTACCCCCCCTTACACTTAAGATGAACATTGTCCCCAATGTTCAAATAACAAGATGTAAAAGTAAATAAGGTAAAAGAATGAAATCAAATACTCCCCTGATTCGCTCGGTGGATAAAGGGGTAACATGGTTAGATCTTCTTCCAAGGTAATGTTGAAGCTTCAAGATTAAAGCATTGCCAAAAGCTAGATTCCACATACATTTCCTTGTCCAAAATAACCTGTTAAACCTGAGAAAACAAACACGAAAACGTGCATAACATCGGCGGGATAAATCTGTATAAGGATATAATGCTTGTGGAATGATTATTTTCCAGATTCCTGGAGTTTATAAGTTAGAGATTTAATAAAAACTTTTATGATTCCGGAAGAAAAACAAAACTTTCAAAAATTTCAGAAAATTAAAACCTGACGCTGTCAGGTTGTAAAGCCTGACGCCGTCAGAAATGATCTGACAGAATTCTCATGTTAAGTTTCCGGAAAATTTCTGGAAAAACCTATACCTTACTTCCTGGAATTCCTGCAAAATATCATTATGACTCGATACAAGCATTTGACTCAAACAATTACTAATATGTATGTTAATTTATTATTGTTACGATTCATGTTCATTTGTTCTAATAAACCGATTTGGATTTCCCTTACACTTATCTTTTTGCAAAATACCTTTATATGTAGTTAAGACGAAGTTAAAAACAAGATAAAGCATTTTCACAATTTAGTTTCGAACATGAATCAATAATAATAAAAATTAAACATACATACGGAAGCAAATAAAATCAAACAAACAAATAAATAAACACACAAAACAAATAAAGCTTGGGTTGCCTCCCAAGAAGCGCTTTTCTTTATTAACGAGTCTTGTAGCTAGACTCAAAGTCCTTTTAACCTATGTAAGTGAGATCGTCATCGAGGACATCTTTAGGGTTAAGCTTGGATTGAAGTTTTCTATTGGTCCGCATAGTACGATATATCTTTTCAAACCTCTCTCCATCCGGGTCATACAATGTCATCTTAATATGCCATGACCCATCTCCATCTTTGGGTGGTTTGTCCCAATCCCACTTATGATCATTGTCTTCACATATCCACCTATTCATCCCTAGGTTAATTGGCAAAACTACTAGGAAATCAATCATCTTCCTAAAAACTAGAGGGTCTTCAAATGGATCCAATTCGGTGTCCCTAGCCAAGAGTTGTTCTACCGTATGTGTTCGGCTCACAAAGTCCTCTTCTAGGTAAAATGGGCATTGGGGTCCTATGAAGTCTCCATCGATCCAGGGTCCATATCTAGATGGTCTCCTATTTAATTCTAACCAATGGGGTGTTGGTTCCTCACTAGTATCATAGGCATGTTTCTTCACATCATAGACTGACCAAGTATCACCTTCTCCTACCGCTATCTTAGATTCCTTACAATCAATCATAGCACTAGCGGTCGCCAAAAATCCTCTACCTATCAACAAGGGGCATGTAGGGTCGCTAACCATATCAAGGACGTGGAAATCGGCTAAAATGGTTAGTTTTTCTATGTGTACTAACACGTCCTTGACTACTCCAACCGGGTAAGCAACACTTCCATCCTCTAAGCCTATTATTACCTCGGTTTCTTCAAGTTTCCCTAGTTTTAGAGAGGTGTAGAGAGGAAACGGAAGTAAGTTAAGGCTTGATCCAAGATCGGCTAATGTGTCATAAGCCTCCGAATTACCGATCTTGCAAGGTAGAACAAATAAGCCCGGATCATCTAACTTCTTAGGTAGGTTGTTTTGAACGAAGGCGGTCCCTTTGTCACCTAACTCGAGCTTCTTCTCATATTTTTCTAAGAGGGCATTATAATAGGGGGCTCGTGCTAATACATCAATAACCGGACGTTCAAGGTGGAGCTCCTTGAATTCTTCGTCAAGGTTTTGAGTGGGAGGTGTTTCAACTATGTTGTTGACCAATTTAGTGTTGGATATCATAACTTCTTGGTCATTTTGAACGACTTGGGTTTGTTTGAAACACGAGCTCATGGAATTAACCGAATAATATTGTGGACAAGAACTAGGAGACGAAACCGATGAAATGGCATTGACATTTAGTTTCGGGTTCTTGACTGTGTTGCTAGGGAGTGCTCCCATTTCTCGGTCATTGAGGGCTTTCAACAAAGTGTCAATCTTATTGGTCATCTCGCTTTGTTTTTGTTTGAAATCGGCTTCAAACTTTGCTATCCGAGCTTCTTGAGATGCCATAAATTTGGACATCAATCCTTCAAGATTATTGGTACTACCATAATTGTTGGAAGGATTGTTATTGAAAGTACGGTTTGGGGATGAACCGCTTGATTGGAAACGATTAGGTGGGTTGGAAGAATTGGTTTGTTGTGCGTTTTGGTTTTGTTTCCACCTAAGGTTTGGGTGATTTTTCCATGAGGGGTTGTATGAATCACCGTAGGGGTTTGGCTCGGGTTTGAAAGTGTACCACTTGTCTCCCGCTTCGTCGGTACGCGAGGATGCGTAGTCCGCAAAAGCTTGTTCGGGGAGTTCCACGCAATCACGAGTGTCGTGGGGACCACTACATAATTTACACGAAGAAGTGATTTTGTTCACTTGGCTTGAAGGTTTAGGAGCCTCGTAGGATTTCATAAGAAACTTGACTTGGTCTTCAAGTTCTATGATCCTACGGTCGGAAGTGCTTGAATTGTTCGAAGGCAAAGATATTGCCTTGACCGTTTTATTCAAATCACGGGGATCATTCCAACTTTCGTTGTCATAAAGAGCAAGATCTTCTAGGAGAGCCCATGATTGTTCCGCACTTAGATCACGTAGCTTACCACCGGCCGATTGGTCAATGGTTTGCCTCGTGGAGAGATTGATGTGGTCATAGAAGATTTGGACTTGGAGCCAAAGTTCTATGCCATGGTGTGAGGCCCTCTTGTTTGATACACGGTTAAGGTGGTTAAACCTTGTGTCTTTGTGTATAAGATATATTGAGTTAATATGATTAAGTACGCGGAATTTACTTAACCACACTTAGAAGGTTATGTATGTTATGGAAATGGAAGAATTATATTTGTTACTTAACAATGAACAAAGAAAGTATTTCACTAAACGATTCAATATTATTCCAAATAATACGAGTGATCTTGTGTTTATCACTAGGGTTACAAAACCTTGAATCTTATACTTCTAGATTTGTAATATGTTATTTTTGTTTGTTCTATGTCTTAACAGATATTCACACATATTCACTAGACTAAGATCTCTTTTATAGTTGCAAAAGATCTTTACAAATTGCTTAAAAGTCTTGAGCGACTTACTTGTTTAACTTATTCATATTGGTGTCAGTACATAAGATACAACATGTATCTATGTATACAACTTGTTAACTAAGCACATGGAGTAAGATATTATCTACCGTATATGTTTGACCAAAATACAATAAATATCTTTTCGATCTTATCCTATGAGTCACTGATCAGCAGTACCTTCATCTTGAACTAGCAGTACCTTGATGTACTAGCAGTACCTTGATCATGAACTAGCAGTACCTTGATGTACTAGCAGTACCTTGATGTACTAGCAGTACCTTTGACTTAGAGTAATTTCTAATACTCTAACTTCAGAATATTTAATTCCCAACAATCCTCCCCTAAACATGTGAATTAATTCAAACATGTTTTTCTGAATTAAATGAGGACTTGTGAAGATCTTTCAAACACTTCATGAATCTGAACTATTCTTCTATTCTGAACTCATCTGCTTTGTTCTTCTTTGACTTCAGCAATATCAAAACATTGTACCAAAAGATGGTGCAATTTCCTTGGATGGAGGAATTGTAAGAGGCAATGATTTCAACAAGTGAAATCATCTATCAGCATGCCTTTGCAAGTGATAAACAAACATAATGAACTGAAATTGAATCTTTCCTTCGTTTGATCTAGATAGAACTTTCTCCTTTAGAAATGCTTCATCCCTTCTAGATATTTGATCTGTTCTAATCATTTTCAACCTCTACATCATCATCTTGTATGCTCTTGTCTTCTCCTTCCTTCTATTGGTTTATTCTTCCTTTTCTGGGAAATTATTTCCTCCCCTGAAGCAAATAATATTTGTTTCCTCCCCTTGTTTGGAAGATCTCACTATGTACTAAAGAACTTCTCTTCATATCACCTGATCTATCAGTTTGAACTTGTTTTCAGACAATATTGTACATGAAGCCATCAATTCCTTAAGAGTTTAAGTTTCTGTCCTCATCACTTCTAGGTGTGTTAACTCCTATGAGAGGTGAATCAGTGGACATTTTGATTCATAGTCCATCAATGAATGGTTTTTGTGAATCTCTTGAAAATCCTTTTAAGAAATCATTTAACTTAGTAGTATGTTCATGATTTTAGAATTGAAAAATCATACTACTTGCAACCATTTTGAAGAAATCAAGTGAATAACAGTCACCTAATCAAAATTTCGGTTTAAAATAACCTCTGGTTGTGTGAGAACCAATGTATTTCAGTTATCACTAACTGCCTGTGAAAAGATAAATCTATTCAAAAGATTTTCTTGACAGGGTTTCCAGCTCATAGCAATTGTTACCTCCAACACAAGTGTTAGATTCACTTTTACTAGCTGTTCTTTCTATCAGATGTCCTTAGACTAACTCATTATACTTGAAAGTATAAAATGATAGAAAGTGAGTTGTATCAGTTACTATCTGATCAACTAAGTCATCAATTCAATGTGAAATATCATAACTAGATTTCAAGAAAGAAGTTTTAAGGAGGTTAAATTCCTAAACTCAGTCCATCATAAACCTATTATGGTCAACAATTTGATAAGCATTCTGCTGTTCCCATTTCACTTGAAATATCCTTTGTGTTCACATATTCATACCTGAAATAGTTAGTCTAAAACCAAAAGAACAATGTACAAAGTACTTGTCTTGCATTAGAATAATCATAAAACCAACTGTATGAATAACACAATTCAAATTTTGATATAGCAGTACCTTATAAATCCAGCAGTACTTTCAAAATTTTATGTACAAAAACACATCATATTGAAAATTTAAAGATTAAGCATTCCAATACTTGCTACCAAGTACTGAAACCTTGAAACATCAAAAGCTTTTGTTAGCAGATCTGCAAAATTATGCTCTGAAGCAATTTTAAGAACCTGAATTAATCTTTTCTCATTGCAGTCTCTTATAAAGTGATGTCTAATTTCAATGTGTTTTGTTTTAGAGTGTTGTACAGGATTTTTAATAATACAAATTGTACTACTATTATCAATATAAATAACAGTGTTTAAGAAATTGTACCCATAATCAAGAAGTTGGTTTTGAAGCCATAGAACTTGACTAGAGCAACTTGCAGCAGCTATATATTCAGCTTCAGTTGTTGAATTTGCCACACTTGTTTGCTTCTTACACTGCCATGAGACAAGTCTACACCCAAGGAATTGACATCCTCCAGTTGTTGACTTTCTGTCTAAGCTAGCACCAGCATAATCACTATCCGAATATGCTACCAAGTCAAAAGGAGATTCTCTAGAATACCATATACCCAACCTTGGTTGACCTTTAAGATATCTAAAAATTCTCTTGACTGCAATTAAATGAGAAACCTTTGGAGTAACTTGAAATCTTGCACATACACAAACAGGAAACATGATATCAGGTCTAGATGATGTAAGATACATCAAGGAGCCTATCATAGATCTGTAACTGTGTACATCTACATTTTCTCCATCTTCATCTTTCAGAAGGTGCTTCTCTGGGTCCATTGGTGTGCTTGCAATTTTTGAATCAGCAAATTGAAATTTTCTAAGTATCTCTGCAACATATTTGTCTTGACTAATAAATATGCCTTCAGATGATTGCTTAACTTGCAAACCTAAAAAGAATGTAAGTTCTCCCATAGAACTCATTTGAAACTTATCTTTCATAAGCTTCTCAAATTCTAAACACATTTCCTTCCTTGTAGATCCAAAGATAATGTCATCCACATACACCCTGCACTAACAAAAGATCCTTCTTGTGCTGTTTGATGAAAAGTGTCTGATCAATCTTCCCTCTTTGAAATCCATTTTCTAATAAGTAGGAAGCAAGTGTTGCATACCAAGCTCTTGGTGCCTGATGAAGGCCATAGAGAGCTTTCACTACTCTGTACACTTTGTTTGGATGTAATGGATCAATGAAACCAGGAGGTTGTGAAACATACACCTCTCTTTCAATTTCACCATATAAAAATGCACTTTTGACATCCATTTGATAGACTGTGAAGCCTAAAAATGAAGCATAAGCTAGAAACAGCCTAATTGCCTCAATCCTTGCTACTGGAGCATAAACTTCATCATAGTCTATTCCTTCTTCTTGTGTGTACCCTTGTGCTACTAGTCTAGCCTTATTTTTGATCACAATTCCTCTTTCATCCCTTTTGTTCTTAAAAACCCATCTAGTGCCAATTACCTTTTCATTCCTAGGTAAATCTGCTAGCACCCAAACCTTTTGAATCTTGAACTGAAGAAGCTCTTCTTGCATAGCCTCTACCCAGCTTGAATCATCTAGGGCTGTAAGAATATTCTTTGGTTCCTTTTGAGAGAGAAAACATACAAATAAACATGAGTTTGAAAGTTCATGTTGTTTTGAAGCATAAAGGGCATCAAGAATCCCTTTTTGGTCTGAAGAAACCAATTGTCTTCTTGTCTTCACACCAGATTGTATATCTCCAATCACATTATCCAGGGAGTGAACTTTGTGAATCCTTGTGTGTGGTGTTGTAGGAACATGATAAGATGGTGTAAGATTAGTCACATCCACTTCATCTTCTTGGAACTCTGCATCTTTTGAGTGTGAAGGACCAGCAGGACCTTCAGCTGAACTAACAGTTCCTTCAAATAAACTACCAGTACCTTGAGAAGTACTAACAGTACCTTGCTCTGACTCAGCAGTACCATCAATATTTAACATATTGAGTTGTTCCTCTGTTCCAACATCTCTTCTTTGAGCCTCAACATCTTCTTTTGCTTTACCAGAAGAAGATTCATCATTGTTTGAAGCTAAATCCACACTGGTACTTGACCACAATGGCATAATGACATCAGATTGATCTTTATCTAACTCCACCTCATTTGTTGCTTGTGAACCTGAAAAATTATTAGTTTCTGCAACAACAGGTAAATAATTCATAGAGTTTGTTAGATAATCAAGATCAAATATCCATTTGGGTCCTTGACCTACTACATTGGATTTGTTTTCCTGAAACTCCACATGTAGTTCTTCTTGAACTTTCTCAGTTCTTAAGTTGTAAACTCTAAAAGCTTTGCTAACAAGAGAATATCTAACTAAGAAACCTTCATCTGCTTTACCATCGAATTTTCCTAAATGGTCTAAGGTATTGAGAATTGTCACATGACATCCAAAAGGTCTAAGAAATCCTATTGCAGGAGTTCTACCATTAAAGAGTTCATATGATGTCTTATTGTGAGGCTGCACAACTAAAACTCTATTTTGAACATAGCAAGCAGTGTTAATTGCCTCTGCCCAAAAGATTATAGGTAGCTTGGAATCAGCTAACATTGTTCTAGCAGCTTTAATTAGTGTTCTATTCTTTCTTTCAACCACTCCATTCTGTTGTGGTGTTCTAGCAACACTATATTCTCTCCTAATACCTTTTTCTTTGCAGAAATCATCCATAACTCTATTTCTAAACTCTGTCCCATTATCACTCCTAATGACTTTTACTTTCTTGCTTACTTGGTTTTCTATCAGTGTAATGAATTCCTTAAGAATGCTTGATGTCTCATCCTTAGTGGCTAAAAAGAAAACCCATGTAAATCTGCTATAGTCATCAGTTATAACAAGACAATATTTTTTATGTTGTATACTCCTTACTGAAACTGGTCCAAATAAGTCCATATGCAGCATAAACAATGACTGATTGATAGAGTTAAAAATTTTGGGCTTACAAGTGGCTTTGTGTTGTTTGCCTTTTAGACAAGCAATGCATGTTTGATCATTTTCAAATCTTTTGTGAGGTAAACCTCTTACCAAACCATTCTTAACAATTTTATTTATGGTTTTAAAGTTAATATGACCAAGCCTTCTATGTCATAACATTGATTCATCCAATGTGGCCTTTGATACAAGACAAGTTAAATCCTTTTTAGGAATGATGTTCTTCATATCAACACTATACATATTGGCCTTTCTAGGAATTCTAAGAAGTACTAGATTTTCATCAGGCATCTTAAAATCCTTAGATAGAACAAGACATTCAGTGTCAGTAAAAAGGACATTATTCTTTTTGTCACACATTTGTGAAACACTAAAAAGATTATACTTTAACTCTTGTACATAGTACACATTTTCAAAATCTAAATTTCCGGTTTTAATAGTACCTTTACCAGAAATTTTGCCACGAAAACCACCTCCAAAGGTAACATATCCTTCATTGAATTCTTGAAAGTCTGAAAGATAAGACATGTTGCCTGTCATGTGATTGGAACATCCACTATCTGAGTATCCTTGATCTTGATGATCAATAGAATGTTCCTGCACACAAATAAGAGTGTTAGTTTTCTTTGGGGATCCAAGCCATTACTGACTTGGATCTGCCTCTTGCATCAATGTAATTTAATCTTTTAAGGACTGTTGATGCAACATTGGATTTTTGAATCCAACATGCTGAGGCCTTAACAGCATTTGCCCTATTACCCTTAGCAGCAGAGTGAGTAACATGCTTAGCAGAGTCTGCTAACTTTGAAGTCACACCCTTTGGTCTCCAAATTTGTTTGTGAACCACTGCTTTTGATTGAATGGGTCTTAGAACAGTTTTAGATGCATGTTTGAAAGTTGTTTTTGCATCCTTAGCTGTTGATTTTGGGTTAACAGTCATCAAAGGTCTAACATTACCTTTAGATTTACCAGTACCTTTAATTTGAACTGGCAGTACTTTGTTAACAGGACCTTTTTGTCTGTCAGGACCTTTGAGTCCAGACTTGTTTGAGACTGTTCTGGGTTTAGTTCTATGAGTATTAGAGTGAAAGAGAGTTTGAGGAGTTTGCCTTTTGTAGTTCACCCTATTGTATTCATACCCAGTAACCCTTTGGTTGCAGAAAGCTGCAAGATGGTCAAAACTACCACATGTATAACAAGCTTTATTATAAAAAGCAAAGTCATCACCTATTTGGTTAGACTTGAGGTTGTTCCAATTCCTTTGGTTACCTCTGGGCTTGTTTGTAGTTCTATATTGTTCACAATATCTAACTGGTTTCCTAACAGTCTTAACATTTGACTTAGGCCTGTTAGTGTTGTGATTGACTATCTTAGGAATACTTGTTCCTACTTTCTTAACCAAGACAGGTTTAGACATAACCTGTTCTTCTTCACTATCACTATCAGTTGTGCAATCTTCAACAACTATAGCATCTCCTTTCTTAACAAAGGACACCTTGTCCTGATAAGATAAAGTTTTATCTAAACTTTTACTTACCTTTTCTATGTTAGGAGATTTAGTGACCTTAGAACCATATTCCATGATTGGTTCTTGAAACTCAGGTAACCCTGTGTGTGCTAAATCAATACCTGGAGGTGAATGAACACCTCTGTATGGTGGGGGTACAGACTTAAATCCAACACCAGAATTAACCTTATCAATAACTTGGGCTTCCCAAAGCTTATTGAATCCTTCTGAGGAATGTGCTAAAACATCCACAAAAACCTTTACATTTTCTCTTTCATTTTTGTGTTTAGCTAATGAATCATTCAACTCAACAATACACTCATCTCTGATCTTAATGTCATTTTTTAGTATATTGATGTCATCAGCAAAATGAATTTCATTATTTTTAAAATGTAAGACTTGTTTTTCTAAAACAGCTAGACCTCTTTTGTGATTAGCCAAATTAAAAAGAGAGTTAAGTAGCTCTTCTTTATGAGCTTCAAATCTCTTATTAAGGTCTTCATAAGCTTTAAGATTAGGACATGATTCAGTACAAGATGTAATATTGTTTACCTCTGAATCAGAATGGGCCATTAGAGCAAATTCATTGGCCAAAAGAGCAGCATTTGGTGGTGCATCCTCTTCAATAGCCATAGAGCTCCAATCATAACCAATACCATCAATAGCCAACATAGCCTTTGGCTCTTCAACAGTAACTTCCTTTTTCCTATCTTGCTTATACCATGTGTTTCTATTCTCCTGCTTTCTTGGGCTTCTACACTCCTTAGCAAAGTGTCCTAACCTATGACAGTTGAAACACTCTACTTTCTTCTTATCAAACCCAGCAGTGTCATTACCATTTATGGTAATCTGCTTTCCAGTTCTTTGCCAATACTTCTTAGCCCTCATGCTAAGCAAAGCAACCTGCCATTTAATATCCATAGCTTCCAAATCATCACCATCTACCTGTTCAAGGTCTTCATGGTTGAGAAGAGAGCCATTAGATTGACTGGTAATAAAGGCATAGAATGTTGAATCTCCAAGATCAGCAACATCCTTGTGAGAACTTGTAGAAGGAGCACTTTCACCTTCATCTACCTCTTCACTCTTACCAATACTAGGAGATGACAAGAGTGCCACGTTCCCAGAACTAGTACCATAAGTTCCAGACTTTCTAAGACTTTGTTCAACAATTTTGAAGTTGTTGTACAAATCATTGAGCTTCATTGTTTCAATGTCTGGTTTGTTCATCCAGACAATGACATGAGTGTGGAACTCATCAGGTAGACTTCTTAAAAACTTCATGTTGAGATCTTCCTTCTCTGTCTCAACACCCAACACAGCTAACTGACTGACAAGCTTATGTAATCTAGAGAATAGCTTATCAAGAGACTCATTACTAAAAGCAGTGAAGTTTTCAAATTGTTGCTTTAGTAGTGTCTTCTGTGTCTTTTTGGTAGTTTCATTACCACCAAAATATGCACAAATCTCTTCAAAAAGAGTTTTTGCATCAAGATACTTGTTAAATGATAGCATCTGCTCACCAGGAATGGTCATAAGCAGCAAATTTCTTGCTTTCTGATCATTTCTCTTCAGTATCTTCTCTTCATTTGACACTGGTCCAGTATTTCTTTTCCTACTTGTTTTACCTTCTAGGACAACTTCTGAGTAGCTTGGTGAAAAGGAATCACCATATATAATTATATCCCAAAGGGTATAATCTTGGACCATGAAATATTGCTCAATTCTCATCCTCCATAACTCAAACTTATTGGGTTTGATCATGGGCAACTTTGCAGCAACATTTGTTTGAACATCCTGAGCTTCCATTTCTGTTTCTTCTAAATCAAATATATCAACCTCTAGCTCTGATACCAACTGTGAGGTCCTCTTGTTTGATACACGGTTAAGGTGGTTAAACCTTGTGTCTTTGTGTATAAGATATATTGAGTTAATATGATTAAGTACGCGGAATTTACTTAACCACACTTAGAAGGTTATGTATGTTATGGAAATGGAAGAATTATATTTGTTACTTAACAATGAACAAAGAAAGTATTTCACTAAACGATTCAATATTATTCCAAATAATACGAGTGATCTTGTGTTTATCACTAGGGTTACAAAACCTTGAATCTTATACTTCTAGATTTGTAATATGTTATTTTTGTTTGTTCTATGTCTTAACAGATATTCACACATATTCACTAGACTAAGATCTCTTTTATAGTTGCAAAAGATCTTTACAAATTGCTTAAAAGTCTTGACCGACTTACTTGTTTAACTTATTCATATTGGTGTCAGTACATAAAATACAACATGTATCTATGTATACAACTTGTTAACTAAGCACATGGAGTAAGATATTATCTACCGTATATGTTTGACCAAAATACAATAAATATCTTTTCGATCTTATCCTATGAGTCACTGATCAGCAGTACCTTCATCTTGAACTAGCAGTACCTTGATGTACTAGCAGTACCTTGATCATGAACTAGCAGTACCTTGATGTACTAGCAGTACCTTGATGTACTAGCAGTACCTTTGACTTAGAGTAATTTCTAATACTCTAACTTCAGAATATTTAATTCCCAACACATGGTGAGGGACTTTTTGGAGTAAGTCCTTGAATCGAGTCCATGCCTCGTAGAGGGTTTCGCCTTGACGTTGTTGGAACATCAAGATATCATTCCTTAGCTTGGTAGTTCTTCCTGGTGGGAAAAACTGAGCAAGGAAACGAGTGGTGAGATCATCCCAAGAGGTGATGGATCCTGCGGGTAGACGCTCTAGCCATTGACTAGCTTGGTCCCGCAGAGAGAATTGAAAGAGACGCAGTCGGGTCGTCTCTCGAGTGGCAACATCAAGGTCTATGGAATCAACGATTTTGAGAAAGTCCTTGAGATGTTGATTAGGATCTTCGGAACGAAGTCCATGGAATGCGCATCCGCTTTGCACCAACCGGATGGTGTCGGATCGCAAGGGAGTGACATTGGCTCCTTGAGTGAGCTCAATGGTGTTTCGATAGCCATGGTGGCTAGGACGGGAGTAGTCTCCTAAGGTACGGGCTCTAGGAGGTGGGTGTTGTTGTGGTGGTGGGTTGTTGGGATCGAGGATATTACCACCTTCCATGATGTCGGATGGTAATGGTTACGAACAAAGAAACGAAGAAAAAAGATAGACTAAAGAAAACCTAGAAAAATAAAATAAAAATCTCACTAGAAAGGAATCTAGTGAGTAGACCTAATAAAATAAAAATTCAACCTAAACAATAACTATTCCCCGGCAGCGGCGCCAAAAACTTGATGCGTGGTTTTGCGACCTTACAACAGGTTTTACCTCTCGAGGGATCTCAAGAGGCTTGCAATCCCCACCAGGCAGTGTACCTGACCGATGTAGTATAGTGAAGTGGCAAGTACCGGGGGATTGATCGTTCAACTCAAAGAATAGTGTTCGTTAGGATTGAAATTTATCTACTAGGTCTAGAGGTGAGGGATGATTCTTTTTGTATTTTTATATTTTATGAAAAGCAAGTAAAATCTCTGGTTTGAAGGAGTGGGCGGAATTAGTTGCTAATCAACTAACCCAAAAGCTACTAATTAAACTAATGTGCAGGAAAGTAAACTAGGGTTCTACAAGGGAAGTGAACATGTCTACCTATGATATGTTACTCCTTGCTAGCTATCCAATTCTACCTATTGAATTGTCACACCTTGTTTTAATTGACGGGTTGTATTCCTTAATACCAATCGTGGGGGTGTGTACGATCTTCCCCAACTCTATAAGCTCCTACTTCACTCCTATGTCGAGCCGGCTAAGAAGCTCCTAACATGGGATCACTAGAATTCGCTTATGCATTAAATACAACCAATTAACCTTAGTACACCTTGGTTCATGTTTCTTAAGACGTTCAAGCAAGTTACCGTATAGGAGGTTAGCCAGTTTTCTTAAGCCTAACATCGATATCATCCAATCATACAAGAGACAATAAGAAACAAGAATTATAAGCTAAACCAATTAGATCTATTGAATTTGTCCACGCCCTAATTGATGGAGATGGACACACACATCAACAAAAATCAATAAGATCTAATTAGTTATACACAAGTTTCACACAATCATAGGTAAACACTAGGTGATTTAGTAAAACATAATCAATGAAGAACAAGCAACAATAATAATGGAAGACATAATTAAGATAGAATCAACACACCATTACAAGATGTTTATGGAGTGATTAAGACCTTCTAAGTTGCTGGAAAAACACCTACCTAAACCCTAGAATCGGACTTAGGGTTTAGGGCTTACAAAAAGTGAAGTTATGATGTTGTATTTATAGGCAATATTTCTGTCGGCAAGGCTTGACGGCCTTCTTGACGCCGTCTCCCTTTAAACTCCAAAAATACGTTCTGGCCTATCAAGGCTTGACGCTGTCAAAGGTACTATTCCAGCAGATTTTGAGACTTTGTCGTTTTCTTCACTTTTATGCTCCAAAAACATCTAAAATGCTTCCTTTTCCAATTTTCTCCTCCGAAGTACCTAAAATGACAAAAGGAACGATTTAGGGCATTATTTGATCAAATAAATACGATTTAGGGCTTAAATGACCCCCTAAAAGCGGTACACTTTTCGCTTCATCATACACTAAGGTCCAGACTTTGGGGACCTAAAAGTAGATCCCAGAACTGACGGTTTATGCATAACCCTCATTTGACCCATTTTCACAACAAACCATTTATACGACTTCCGTTTAACACCAAACTTGACCAACTTCATTTATTTAACATATCCAACATGTTCCAACATTACTTGACCCGTCTACCACCCCAAAATGGGTACGAACACGCTTAAGCCAAACATCCCATTATCATTACTCAAAAACACTTAAAACACACTTTGACCCATCGTTAGACTCCCAAATCGTTATGACCTTTTTAACATACAAATTGACACTCGACTACACTTTACAAATCAATAAAAGACTCCCGGGGGTACAACCTTGTCACTTGAGCTCGGTATTCTATACTAAGCTCCTAATTACAATTTATCATCCAATCCGCTTCCAAATCCTTAAGCTACAATCAAAGTCCTTACATTTCGCCGCACATGAACCTACAAAACATTAACAACTAAAAGGATAAGCTTACGCTTAGTAAGTAACCCAACATAAAACATATATCATACACATATTCCCACATAAGCATCATAATCACCTCATAAGCTTCTAAACTACAACATCTAAACCATATCACACATATTCTCATACCATAACCATTATCAATCATAACAACCATAACTAACTACATACCTTAATTAATCCAAATCCATCAAGCTACATACTCTTAGCCACAACCACTAGCCATCCATACTTAGCTTAAAACCATTCTAAATCCAACTCCTATGCTCTCACACAACCACAATACATACATGATAAATACATACATAACACATGTTTTAGGGAGAGTTACTTACCTTAGTCCAAGCTAACAACATCAAAGTCATCATCATCACCACTATCATCCATCATCATCACCATCAATCTTCTATAACATATCAAACCCTAATAACATAACAATTAATAATATATCAAGGGTTAACAAAACCCATCAAATACACTCATCTTCCAAACCATATCATCATATGATCATATCTTGATCATATGATGAAAACCCACTTTACTCATAATCTACAACCTCATTAACATCAAGAGAGTAATTACTTACTTGAACAAGATCATTGCTAGGGAAAGCTATGGACATAAGATCTTCATCTTCATCATCCTTGATCAATAACTAGTTTTTCCCTCTATTTCTCTTCTCTCTAAAAAAACCGGCCTTCATCACACACACCTCAATAATAGGTGGAAATGTCTAGAAATAACTAGATATAACTAGTTAGGTGCCACTTTGGTATAATGGCAAGAATGGTCCTTCTAGTCTCTTTTCTTCTACTTTAACCACAACTAACTTATATCTCATAATTAACACTTGGCAAACTAGGTCCCTTTTGTTCATACACCATAACTTATATTACTACATTAGTCATATTTTGACTATTTGTTTGACTACCAGGTTTGACTTTCCACATAACTTCGTTGACCAACCAATCGCATCCAACCTTAGCATATTTCATCTAGGGTGGGTCCCAACACCTGGGAAACGGGTGTTACAGTATTAAATGAGTATTTGAAATCTAAATTGTTTAGGTAGTGGCAGTGTTTTATAAGAGAGACAACAATTAACGGTTGCTGGTGCTGGCCACGGTATTTCAAGCTATGTGACAATTCTTGGCTTCTTGCCAATGGTCGTATATAAGAGCGAGAAGAACGTGTTTGTGGAAACTAGAAGGAGAGTTGAATAGTTTTTACCGCTTTTTAAATTTATTCGCTTTGAGTACTTAACGTGATTTCCAATTAAAGCAAATAATCAAATAATATAAGTAAAGAAAGTAAGGAAAGAACAATCAAACCACAACACGGATATTTATAGTGGTTCGCTCTACAAGGACTCTCTTCCTTGCCCTACTCCACTCCTCGAGCCTCTAACTCGAGAGTTTTTCTTCACTAAGAAACAAGCTCCCTTCTAGGCGGAGAAAACCTTTACACGTCGCTTACTCTTTTTTCGGCACTAAGCTAGATACCGAGTTCTTTACAAGGGTACAACTACTCCCAACGTCGCTTAACCTTTTTTCGGTACTAAGCTAGATACCGAGTTCTTTACAAAAGTACAATCACTCTCGACACTCTATGTGTTTTGAGGACTAAAACACTAACCGATCACTACTGAATGTTTGGTATAAACAATGATGTGTAAACTACAAATGAATCACACAATCACTATTCTAAAGGTTTACAACACTGTGTTGAACTTTGATGCTTGATCTTCTTTGCTACAAAAGTAAGATCTCTACAAAGGAAATGAATGAATGAATGGGTTAGTAAACTAAAAAAGAATGTATATGCAATGTATGCTATGTGAGTGATGAGTGTCCTTGTATGATTAGCTTGCTATTTATAGGCAAAACTGACCAGACAAAGGACGAATTTGGCGGACCCAAATATTTGGTTCCGCCCATACTGTTGTTTGGGTCCGCCGGGACATGACAGCTAGCTCTTACAAGATCTTTCCAAATCTTGCCAAGATCTTATACAATATAATATTATGCTTGAAGATCTATCCAAAATATTTCCTAAATCTACAAGATATCATAAAAATATCCAATGATGTATGCAATGATGTCATGAACATATTTCTATTTTAATTCTTAAAATGTAAATAATGTAAATGTATATATGTATGTAACATGTATCCTAGTGATCATGTAGCATGTAAATGATAGGTTTTAAAAGCTTATTACTATAAATGTAAAAGACTTTAACTTATATTTAAGCTTTGCTAAAGATAAACTTTATAATTGTCATTAACAAAATATAACAAAGATCCTAAAATATAAATAACATTTTAGAACGATATTTGTAGTAACAGTGTTTATTATGTAAAGGAAATATATCGATGCATGTTTATTGTAATAGCGATTCGTAAATACCACAACGTTGTGTTCCTCTTTAAAGCTACCGGGAATTATAATGACCAAAAATTTCATTCATGTCTAAAAGCAGGGAAATCATAATGACTAAATTTCATTCATGTCTAAAGCAGAGATCTCTTCGGCTCAACACGAGGACATATTCCAAGCATTCCAAAGATTATCTCTGTTGTGGACTTCAAACCGTGCCTCTAAATGTCGCTTTTCTTGCTGTCATTGGATTAGAGTGCCTCTAAATGTCGCTTTTCTTGCTGTCATTGGATTAGAGCTCCTGGAGAAGTGGATAACTTATAGTGTGTAGTTTCGGCTTGACTTGGTGTTGGTGTTGGTGTTACTGTTTAGGTGTTTCATCTTAGTGTAGTGGTTGTGATTGGTTGTATTTTTTTCATTCATTCTGGCTCTTGCTTTGATGTTTGCCTTTTTATAATATCTTTGCCTATTTCAAAAATAATATTAATAATAATAATAATAATAATAATAATAATAAAAAAATAAAAAATAAAAAAGTTGCGTATTCTTAGGGTATTCACAAATTGGGTAATACACATGTAAATCGAAAATAAAAAACCGAACCGAACCAAATAAATTGAATCGTACTTGTAATCGAATTGAATTTTTCCAAAACCGAACCGAATTAAATATTCGATTTTCGGTTAAAATATGATTTTAGCAAAATGAAAACCGAAACAAACCGAAAACCGAATTCATATAAATATATTCTTTTATATATTTGTATAAAAAAGAAACTATTAAAACTATTTGTTAGTATAAATATAACATTTTTTAAACTTGAAATTTTTTTATTAATGAAATTTATATAATTAAATGAAGAAAAAATATAAATTGTGTAATTCGAGTTATTCGGATTAACTCGAGAATCGAACCGAATTTACAGAATTTAAATTCAATTTTCGGTTTGTTTTAATATAATTTAAATTCGGTTCAATTCAGCATTTGATTTTACTAAAGAAAAATTTAACCAAACAAGCTGATAACCAAACCGATCACTCGGGTCTACAAGTAACGACAAAATCCGGAACATCCCATTTCAGTCTAGTAGTTGCATCTGTTTGACTCGAAAGGGCAAAAGCCCAAACAAATCCACCCACTTTAATAAAATCACACAACAGTCAAAATAATAACACCCTTGCTTTTTCTTGCATCACACATCAGCAAAAAGAAGAAGATGAGTAAGTTAATCTCATCGTCACCTTCAGAAATGGACTTATTAGATCGACCCAATATTGAAGATTATTTACCCTCTGATTCTATTCATCAACATCAACCCAACACTAAGCTTAAATTGTATATTTATTTCTTTCTTTCTTACTTTTTATTTATATATCTGTGTTTGTTTTTTTATTTATTTATTTTTTATTTTTTCATGTAGGCGAGATTTGCTAGATATATCGCCCACGTTAACTGAAGCAGCTGGTGCCATTGTTGATGTATGTCTTTTATTTTATTTTAGTCATTTATATTTCTAGTTAAAAACTGATATATACAGGATAACAGCAACTGTTAATTATGGAATTAGTGTTTCTGTTTGCTTATTTCTTAGCTTAATTAGAAAAAATAGAATGTTAGGGATCTGCAAACTTGTTTCAAGGGTTTTTAGGTTACATATATGAGGGTAAAAAGGAAATTCTGGCCCGAAATAAGCAGACGAGGAGATGCAGTTTGGAAAACGTTCCAAACTGCTTTATGATAAGTAGTTGAGCAGAAAAAACAACCAATCCCTAACACCTAAGTTTGGGCGGCCCCACTGACCTCCTACAACCAACTTGGGAAAAGTGAATCGCGTAACGTCATGATTAATGGGACATAGGGACATGATTTGAACCCATGACTTACGCGTTATGCTTCATGTCCCTTAGGCCTTAACCAATGAGCTACTATTGCGGGGACAATAAAATTCCAATAGTAGCTTGCATCTTATGTGCATAATATAGGTTCCGATGTTCCAAAAGTTGATATTGGTTAGATTTTTCATTGTTTTTTCATGTCATCACTTTGCAAACGTCTTTTTGTCATTTATCTGCTCGATTGTGTCAATTCATAGTGTTACATAGATAATCATGAACATAATAAGGAGATATCATGAACATAATAAGGAACATCTTTTCATGTTGGTCTTTCCATCTTCTTCATTTGGTTGTTATCTTCCTTATCAGATAGCATGGTAAAATGTTGTTCAGTTTATAACCAGACCTTTAATCCTTCGTGTCTGAGCAGGACTCTTTCACGCGATGTTTCAAGTCAAACCCACCAGAGCCTTGGAACTGGAACATTTATTTATTCCCATTGTGGTGCTTGGGAGTTGTAGTTAGATATGGGATTCTATTCCCAGGGAGGTAAGCATTTGCCATTTAATCGCATATTATTTGGATTTATGTAACCTTGTTCCGAACGAATGCAACATAAATTATTTGAACAATGATTAGCCTTTTGAACCATCAGATATAGAAACCAATATGCATCTGCAACCATTGTTTTAATCTATATTCTTTAACAACCATCATATTTCTGATATGAACCATATTAGTATTCCTGTATTTTATTATTATAGCTATATTTATTAGTAGTTTCTTAATTAGTAACTAGTTTCCTTTATAGTATTTTCTTAGGGACCAAGTTAAGTCTAGGGTATCGTTTCTTATATATAGGGTATAAGGGTTGTAATTCTCATTATGTTGAATATTATTATGGTTTATGATTTCGTGTCAATTGAGAGCAAGGTTTAAAAGTACGGAAACGAGCCTCGAGGCGTTTTCCCTTCGCCTCAAGAGGCGTAAGCCTCGAGGCGAACCGAGGCGTAAGGTCAAGGCGAAATTAAAAAAAAAATATATAAATTATATATCTTATAAAAAAATACTAAACATCAAAGAAAGTTCATAATCAATCAAACAACATAATTTGCATCATCTTCCAACTCCTCATTCTCATCCACACGTTAATCTTCATTGACCGAATCATCTTCAGACTCCTCATCAATCAAATTTATCTGAACACTTTTTCTCTTCCTAGATGTTCCACTTTCACAAAGCAGATGAAGTCATGAAACCATAAAAAAGGTTCGAACAAGACTAGTAAATTAATGCCATCAGAATTTAATTGACCAAAAAAAAGGTTCGAACAAGAGAAACATACCTGAAAGATCCTTCAATCCTTGCCGTGAGATTTCAATGTAATGGATGGAGTGGACTTCAATTCTATCGATCAGAATTAGGGAATGAATCGACTGAGTTTTGCAGAAGAACAGGCTTTGCAGAAGATGGAATATTATATGTAATGACTGATTTAGGTCAGGATTTATAGACTGAAAAATAGATAATTGGCTCCAATTTTTTCCCGCCAATTCTGCCAGCCCGCCAAAAATAAAAGAAAAATCCGCCTCAGACCTTAAAACCGTCTCATACGCTTCTAGACCGCCTCAGGTACATGAGGCGTACGTTCCAAAACACCTCCTGAGGTGCTGCCTCATAATCGTTTTATGCCCGTTTCGCCTCGAGGCGCCGCCTCAGACCGCTTTTTTAAACCATGATTGGGAGAGCTTATTCGACCTCTCGAACGTCGATTATTCTATCTTTATTGTTCTATTATCTCTATCGTATCCGGTTCGTATCAAATTGGCATCAGAGCAAGATTCTGGACCAATTTTTTCCCCCAAGAGGTACTGTTCGTAAAAAAAAAAAAAAAAAAAAGCGCACACACACACACACAAAAATTTTAATGGCTAACAAGAAGATCGAGGGTCTGGAAACTGAGTTTGCACAGTTCCGTACTGAAATCAATGTTAGGTTCATTGAAATCAATGACAGGTTCGTTGCAATGCAACAAGAAAGCAAGGCGATGCAAGAAGAGACTACAAAGCGATTGGATGATGTGATGAAGGCTTTGGCAGCTTTGACCACTAGCACAAGTAAGATCCAACCTGCATACACTCACATGGATGTTAGGGAGATTCAACAACAACTTGCCCTCATAAAATTAAGGTTGAGGGAGAAGAAGGATGAGAGGGCTAACAAGGCTGAAAGTCAGATCACCAGCTTTCCCAACAAAACCACAATAACAGAAAAAAATGGTGAAGGTGATGCTCTTTTGTCAGGTTCAGGGGACTCGGAACAGAAGGAGAAAAAAGAGGAAACAAATTCGTTACTGGCACAAGGAGAAGATGAATTGCAGCTTGATGGTGAAACTAATTTGTGGAACGATCATGGGGAGACAACTCGTTGCTTTAATCTACAACCACACATGGATGTGACAGCGGAAGGTCAGACATGCTTAGAACCAAGGCACTGGCCTTCACATGGGCCTGACTTAGGATGTAATCACCTGCAAAATCTGGTGCTCCAAGTGACAAGGAGAAAGTACAAGAGAGGGCATTCATTCCAGCATACCATGGTCTTCATTGGGTGGCTGGAACAAGATTTTTTGTTCGGGCCTCTCTTTGCACAAAGGAAAATATGGGATCCTGGAATTACCCGAGGCAACATATTCAAGCAACACCTTGAGGACAAGGTGTTTTTGGGGGCGGGAGTATTGATATGAACCATATTAGTATTCCTGTATTTTATTATTATAGCTATATTTATTAGTAGTTTCTTAATTAGTAACTAGTTTCCTTTATAGTATTTTCTTAGGGACCAAGTTAAGTCTAGGGTATCGTTTCTTATATATAGGGTATAAGGGTTGTAATTCTCATTATGTTGAATATTATTATGGTTTATGATTTCGTGTCAATTGGGAGAGCTTATTCGACCTCTCGAACGTCGATTATTCTATCTTTATTGTTCTATTTCGAAAAGTGAATTGTATCTCTTGAAAGATGGGAATTACTGTTAAAATTTTCTAATTTCCTTACGTTTCCGCTTCTGGAATAATCCATTAGTTTGCCCCTCTTTCCAGATTCCATTGTTTAGAATTTACTTTCATCGAAATTCTACGTGTATGAAGCTTTCTATAATTAGAATATTAGTTACTTACCTATTAACCATGTCTAGACATTATGATAATGCATCATGTGGGTACAAGACTACCAGTTTACGACTGTTTGGTTCTTAATGATATTGCAGGGTTCTTATTCTGACATTAGGATGGATAATATTCCTATCGTGTTACATTCCTGTGCATGTGCTATTAAAAGGGCATGATAAGTTGAGGAAAAGGTTAGAGGTATGAATGTATTTCTGGCATCCTTTTACATCTATGCTTACTACTATTAAATATGACGCATATGTTTTTGGGAGAATTTCATCTATATCCTTGTTAAACTGTTAAATTACATCAATATCCTTCTAAAAATCATCATTACATCAATATCCTTTCAAAATTTTAAAATACACAAATTTATCCAAATAAACAATAAAAATATAACATTTGATGTTATACTTTCTTATTTAAATATTGGAGTAATTAACATGATAGATTACATTTTTACCCCTCTAACCCGAATTTAAAAAGTAAAAGCTTAATCCTAATCTAAGAAATCAAAGGTTGTTCTTCACCTTCAGACCCACCGTTTCTTTTGCTTCCAATATAAAATTTGAAGAAACCGGTCTCATGTAAGTAGTTACCCAGAAAGTTGAAATGTTTTTAGGGGGTATTTGGATTGATGGTCTGGTAATGGGAAAGCAAATGATAGTAAGTATTTGGTTTGAGTGCAAACCAAACACCATTTCACTTCTGGACCTTGTGTTAGATGGTTCTGTAATTCTGATGTTGTGATTCATTTTTATCCACATACTTGCATCACTTTTCACCGTTCTTAACCTCATTTGATATACATTTCTATGGGCGGCAGAGAGCTCTGGTGGAGTTAATTTGCAGCTTCTTTGTTGCATCATGGACAGGAGTAGTAAAGTATCATGGTCCTCGGCCATCTGCAAGGCCTAAACAGGTATAATATTTCAGGTATTTTTTTGCATTTAGTTTTAAAATCATTCTTTTCTGTGACAATATATTGTATTACAGTACTCAAATTCGACATTTTTATCTGAGTACTTGATTGTTGGATGAACAGGTGTTTGTGGCTAATCATACATCAATGATTGATTTCATCGTTTTAGAACAGATGACTGCATTTGCTGTAATCATGCAGAAGCACCCTGGATGGGTTGGTATGTGCTAATGCTTATTCTGCATATCCCACTAAATATGAGTGAGTGAAAAAAATGGCTGATTCATTACTTTCATTTAGGACTTTTGCAAAGCACTATCTTGGAAAGTGTTGGATGTATATGGTTCAATCGTTCAGAAGCAAAGGATCGTGAAATTGTAACAAGAAAGTATGTGAAGTGTTTCCACTCTAAAGCTGTCCCTTTTATTTTATTTTATTTAAAGTTTATAAATGTTGTAATATGAGCTCGAATTCAGATTAAGGGAACACGTTGAAGGAGCTGACAACAATCCTCTTCTTATATTCCCAGAAGGAACATGTGTAAATAATCATTATACCGTTATGTTCAAAAAGGTACATTTTTCAATTCGTATTAAGATTTTGTTTACTTCATAGTTATATTTATTTGGTGTTAAGCAGCACTTTCCTCTGCCAACAAAGGTTCATTTCGAGTCACAAGAATAATCCCTCTCTTTTTCTTTAACTGTTATCTCGATCGGTCTTTCAGGGTGCGTTTGAACTCGGGGCCACTGTTTGTCCAATTGCAATTAAGTACAACAAGATATTTGTTGACGCCTTCTGGAATAGCAGAAAGTAAGAATTTTCCTTACATAGTTTGTTTTAATTTCAATGTTATTTTCTTAATTTATCGTCTTAAGATGTGTGATTTCATTTTGCAGACAATCCTTCACAACTCACCTATTGCAGCTGATGTGTTCATGGGCTGTGGTGTGTGATGTTTGGTACCTTGAGCCCCAAAAGATAAAGCCTGGAGAAACAGCCATCGAGTTTGCAGAGAGGTTTGATAGCTTCTTTAACTTGTTATACATTGAGATGTTTTACTTCTTGTGTCTAAAGTCATTTTATTTCGCTTTTTCAGGGTCAGGCAAATCATCTCCGTTCGTGCAGGTCTTAAGATGGTTCCTTGGGATGGATACCTGAAATACTCTCGCCCTAGCCCAAAACATAGAGAACGCAAGTAAGTTAAACTTCTATGATTCTTTTGAGTTTATATTTGTGCAAACAAAGATATTTCTAATATAGCCTAATGTACACTCTATAAAACATGAGGGACAACTGACTCAAGTTTCTTCTATAGCGAGCTATATAATATGATTTGTGTTTGCAATATTGTGCAGGCAACAAAACTTTGCAGAGTCAGTTCTGCGTCAGTTGGAAGAAAAATAGAGGTTAGGAGCATAATTTTACAGCGCTTTTCTCATCACCTATTCCTTTCTATATATCTGTATAGCCTCTGTAGCTGATCACCGGGCTTCTTTCTTTTTTTTTAAGAAATGCTTCTTTCTAATTCTAAGGTGGTAGGGCAGCTAGTTTGAGTGGGGCCTGACGGTTTCCCGAACTTCTTATAGATATGAACATGGCCTTTATTTGTTGGAGCACTTAGTTTCTTATTATCATTAAACTGTGATATTTGGATGTCAGTTCTGTCTTGTTATGGGATTTTTGAAGTTCTTTTATTGTTAATTAAAAACTTCCCTTACCCATGTTAAGTCAAACATTGCACTTCACAAAAGTTCTTTTGGGCTGAGAATATTTCAGTATTAACATATTTTTTTAAATCTTTTGACTAACCGGTGTTATCTTTGTTGATAGTTTCAAGTTTTGAGGATAAGAGTGGTGTATTGTTCATGAACAAATAAGAATTTCAAGTTTTGACCATAACTTGGTGAGTAATTCTAAATTCATGAACACATAGACGTTGCAACAGTTGGGTGATTAGACGGCTAACTAACGAGATTGTATTATTAGTTAGTTATAATAGGATATCTCTAATAGTCCGCACAAACTAATTTTTGTATATTGTATTCTTTTCAGATTATAAAGTATGATGCTGCGGATCATAGATGGATGTCAATTATAGCATGAACAAATGAGGACATTGGGTTTTTGCAGAAAGCGGGCTTAGTGATGCTACTCGTAATGTCTGCTACAGATGTGTGTGCTGACTTTTGGTTTTAAGAGCTTATGTTTTATGCTTTTCTCAATTTGTTAGCAGAAGAGTAGTTTGTAATAATGAAAGATAAAGTTTTAATTAGGTTAATGGTATTGCTTTGACAACAAAAAATAAAAGAGTTGTAATAATATCTTACTCAGTTTTGGTCAATTTACTTGGACATAAATCATCAGTAACTGATAAATACTTATTTGTTAAAGGACCCTTTATTATGTGCATAATGTAAACATAATTGTTTGTTTACTGGAGGGAACAACAAAGATGGTTAAGATTTATCATCCAAGACATATATATAGGCCATAACAAGAACAATATAGAAAGCTAGAGCAAGATAAGCAAAACAAATATGACAGTAGCATAAGTGACTGACATGAAAAAGTAAAAATATGATCACAAGTTATGTGAATGCCCTCCATCACGACACCCCGCCTCACAACCATCACCGCAAATAGTCAGCCATTGTATTTCCTTGTAAAATTCAGCCAGCCTTAACAGCCCAACATCTCCACAACACATTTGGATCCGTCCAATTCCAATACATTGTAAACTACGAAACAGGGGCTTCCAACGAAAATTCCAGATGTACCTGCATCAGCAAAAAGAATTAGCGGCAATCGACATTGTATCTTCTTGTGTTTGTACCGGTTTTTGCTTCACTTTCTAACAAAAATATGATCTATGTTTTCAGTTACCTGTAAGCTTTTTAAATTATGCATGAAATTAGTGCATTCCCAGCATAATTGCAACTAACTCGTCCATATTTTCATCATGTGATGCCCACTTATCATGGCATCCCATCTCACAACCATGGGTGCAAATAAACAGCCATGGTCTTTCCCTGCGAATTTCAGCTAACCGAGCAGCTCCACAATGCAAACCAGACCCTCCAATTCCAATCCATTGTAACCCACGAAACAAAGGCTTTTTAAAAAATTCCAAAGAGTCAGCAGATAAAGCAGTGCAGTTATGAAGATCAAGCCTTCGTAGAAGCTTGCATTCACCATGAAGTGTTGACTCTAAAGCCAAAGCCTTCACAGATGCATCTGTTACATATAAACAGTTCCTGATGCACAGTTCTGTAAGCCCAACACAAGCATCAACAATGGTGATTATGGCGTTATCAGTAATTCCAGGCATATAGCTGAGATCAAGCGATGACAAAGTCTTCCTAATTTTTCCTTCACTTTCTAACAGAAATGAGATCCCTTTATCAGTTACACTCTTGCAGCCTCTTAAAAATAGGCATGAAATGGGAGCATTCCTGTTAGTACGAAACCTGGGCTCAATGCAAGACCTAGTTTAGGCTAGCTCTTGATGGGGCGAATTTCGGACTAATTATCTGTAAAAGCTGCTAAAAAAGAAAACATCGTTAGTCTCACCGCGGAAGGGGGTTTCCGCGGTCAACCTCCGGTGTGAGAGTAAGTGTATTGTTTAGAGAGAGAAAGTATGTGATAGGACGGATTGTGAGGGTTCAGTTACCATTTGAGAGTGGCGAATGCCCTCTATTTATACCATGGTCTTTCTTGTCGGTTTCCTGGGAGGTCCCCTCTCGTTCTTGTCTCCTTGCCGTGAGTGGCGGTTCCTTCGGAAGGGGACTGCTGCCTTTCCTATTTGGGGTCTGCTTTGGTCAGCTATATGATAGCTGATAATATTCCTTACTCTTTTTGGGTTGATCCGTGGTCCTGACCTTTGGATTGTCCCCGGACATAAAGTTCTTCCGCGGCCAAGATGCTGAGACGCGGCCTCCTATGATGAGGTGTTCTTGTCCGGCCCGGCTTGGCGAGACCGGAGTCTAACACGGTCCGGGTTATCCTAGGGTCGGGGCTATTACGAGCGTGCCCGGCCCAGTATGTTGGGTCCGGGGGTGCTATACGCGATCAAGTCCCCCCAGTCTAGTGTACTTGTTTGGTTTGAGGGAACAAGTGTTCTAGACTTTTTGGAGTTCCGCGGCTGCCGATGCCGCGTGTCCTGTCTTGCTGACTAGACTTTTTTTTTTTAGTTCCGCGGATGACGATGCCGCGTGTCTCGTCTTGCTGACTAGATTTTCCACTTGCCGCTTGCTTCGCATGTGACAGCCTGTCATTGGTACTCGCGAAGCGTTTTTACTCACTTATTTACTGACTGACGTGACGTTTTGACGGCTGACCGTTCGTCTTCTGCGACCATCGTGACCGTTCATCTGGGTTGATCTTCGACCGTTCAATAAGTATCCGGGGACGTGTCAATTTTGTGGCCTTTCGATCTAGTTGATGGCGCGCGTGTGTGTGGCTATAAATACCAAAGGCCCCCCCATCTGCTATACTTTTTTCACACATTAATTACTTTTACCTCTCTAGAAAAAGACTCCTACCGCCTTTATCTTTCCTGCTACCTTTTACTTCCGGGCCTAGATTTTCAGGTTAGGTTTCTTCCTTCTTTATTCCGTTTTTTGATAACTTAGAATGGCACCAGACCATATAGATACCGTGACCTCTAAGCTTACCCAGGACGCTTTAGATGAGTTCTGTAAGAAGTATAACATCCCCGACCATCTTTTACCGGAGTTGCTCGGTGTTCGTGATACTATTAGGGATGCGCCGGAGGGGAAGATAGGCGTTTATACTAGGTTCTTTGAGTTAGGTAATTTTAGAATCCACCTTTCCCAGTTGTCAGTTTTAGCGGCGTGTAGGATTAGTCATTTTGAGATCCTCTGTTGCGTCCTCGGTGGTACTCCCACTATTGCCCTGTTTAGGAAATTTTATTACGCCGATGTCAATAACGGCTGGATGACCTTAGAAAAAAGAAAATGGCCTAAATCCTTGATGGTCCCCGTCTGTCATACTGCTGCTCTTGATTCGGTGAAGAATTGGAAGGATCGTTTTTTTCTTTGTAAAACGAACCATTTTTCCTCTTTCCATTCCGTGGTATGACAAAGTGTCGATAGACCACGACCCTCCCCCTTCTGACGCGGATGTGGATCAAGAGTTGTTGCGGCTTCTTGATACCCGGAGGGCCGCTTTTAAGAAGTATCCGGACGTCTTTCTGAATGTCATAGGATTGAGTCAGACCCGGGATGATGACACCAGCCGTCCGTCCTTTTTGTGATGATTCGGGTGGGTTGTTAGATATATTTTTATTATTTATTATTATTATTTTCTTTCATGTGTATGTGCGTCCGCATCTAACCAGGTACTTGTTAGAGTTTGTGGATATAAATTAATATTTGTATGTCCGGTTTCGAACCCGAGACTCGGGATTGCACACAATACGTGAGAGTTCCAATGGTTTGAATAAATTAAATATATTTTATATTTTATTTATTCATTTCACAAAACAAACACTTAACGACAGTTAGTACTTAACGGAGTTAGAGATAACGGCCGTTAAAGGACTAAATGTGCAAAATAGGAAAGAAGGATCTAGAATCCCTTTCTTGGGGAAGAATTCGGCCGACATACCCCTAGGGGTTTATGGTTCGATTTTTGGTGTCTTTGGGAACAAGTCAAGGAAGCCTATAAATACAATTCATTGTGTTTTAGTTTTTCCCTAATCTTGAATCCCTAACTTAGCCAAACTTCTCTTCTTCTCTCCCTCTAAGCTCTAAAGATCGACCCTCTTTTAAATCCACTAGGATTTGGTCGATTCAAGTAAAGCTTATAAAGTGTTTGGTTGTTTTGTGATTCTTGAACCTAGCTTTTCCCATTGGAACGCTAGTATCTCGTGTGTACAAGAACGAGTGACAAGCTTATTTTAGCTTGTGTGTTTGCCTTGTGATTCGATCCATATAAATCCTATTAGGGTTTATATAACTTGTTCTTGTGAGATCCGATTCCTTGTTCTTGCTAGGAATCAAATAAGGTACGTGTCTATTTAATTTTATGTTAATTAATTATATGTTATGTAGATCTATCCGCTGCGCACACTTGTGATGTTTATGTGTTTATAGACTTGTATGATTCATATATTCCAACAGTGGCATCATGAGCCGTGTTTTTAACATGTAATTGATTACATAAAACCTTAAAAATTGAATCTTTAATTAGATACATGCAATTTATAAATCTAGGGTTTATTTTTTTGTAAACCTAATATTAGGTCGACACCTAAATTAAAAGATTTAGGGTTTTTGGTTTTTGTAGAAAACTTGTAGAAAAACCCTAGGATTGCATGCAATTTTTAGGGATTAATTAATGAGTACCTTATGTGACGTCGTTAATTAATTAATTAGATTGCGTACAGGATATATTGACATGATAATATGTGTTAACATGATTATATGTGCAATATGGGATCCATGACAAAATCTTGCATATTTTGTCATGGAATGTTTGTTGATTTATTTGCCACATGATTTTTAAGATAGATCTTAAATTAGGGAAGACCCTAATATATTAATTAAAATTGGTTATGTGCAATGTGGTATCTAATTGATCAAAACTGACGCGGCCAAATTTATTTGGTGTCTGTGGTCCATTGGGTACAATGAGCTCGAAAACCAATGGGAGTTTTATTGATTAGATACATGAAAATTCACATAGATAATTAATAGGATTTATCAAAAAGGTTTGCATGTGACTATATGATATCGTTGATGATCATATATGTGTTATTATGTGTTTATTTATTTTTTAAATTACTTGTTCTTTGTGTGTTTAATTATGATGGATTGTAACAACAAAGAGGGTAATTTTTCAAATAAAAATAAATGGACCTAATAACTATGAAACCTTTGTAGTAAACCATTTAATTGCCAAGTCTTATGTGCCGACAGTGATTCGCTTCGCACGGTAATTCGCTCCCAGACGAGACTAGCAATTAATAATTTACTACATAAATTGTTTTAAGCAAGAAAATCATAAGTTTTAGTTGATTGATGCGACTGTACAAAAGTGGTCGAAGCGGCGGACCTATTATTGACAAACTAATAAAGTGGGTATAAGGAGGCTTGACATTAAATTGTCATCCGAAAGGGGCGCGTTTTTAATCGCCTTAGGGTGAACGTTTGCTCCTCCGCTCGCCTGTGCGTCAATAATAGACTTACCAAGTACACCATGAAAAAGTACGAAGCATCTTAAGGCAATGTTGTAATTTGCTCAACGCCTCAATTAAAAACTTTGATGATTTGAGCTTACGAATGAGTAAACTAGTTTTTGTAAGAAAACATATGATACAAAGATGAATGCATGACATCTTTGTACATATTTTTTGATAACATACATAAAAAATTTATACCCTTAAAAATTTAAGTAATATGCCAACCAACTACAAAAAGGAACACCTAAGGTTTCATCCTACATCACTAGCAGCCAAAGCTGAATGTGATGTTTTGAAAGGGTGTTGTCTAAGGGTAAATTGAGTACTTTCGTTGCTAGCAGCTAAAGCTGAATGCAATGAAACGACGTCAATTTACAGTTTCTTAAGTTGGTGAACTTAATTGGGCACTTTCATTACTAGCAGCCAAAGCTGATGTAATGGGACGGCGCCAAGGCATAAAGATTTTGGGATGAAACATGCTTACATTTTGCAACTGAGGTTGGCAATATAATGTAAGTCCCATGATTCTAGGAATTGCAATTGTAGATTGGCAATTGAGTGCAGCTCTACCTTATTGAGTACTTTCATTGCTAGCAGCCAAAGCTGATGTGATGAAACGACGTCAATTTGGATCCTAATTTTCAATGAAAATTAAATGGTGAAATTTTATTTACCGCGGGTGTTTAATTTTCTTGAAAAGTTATTATCAAAAATACTAAATTGAATTTTGAAAATTCTTTTAATGTATTTAATTCAACGTTAAAAACCGTAAACATGGGATATTCTTTTAGTAGTAAATTGATCTACACCCGTAGGGGTTTTGGATAGAGTCAATTTTTGCTGAAAAGAATAAACCGAGTCCACTTTCCGTGTGAAGAGTGAGACTTAATCCTATTCCTTTTCATAAGTGAGAAAGGTATAATAGGATAATTAGAATTGTCTAAATTCTAAGAAATAACTCATGGCGAATTTCTTAAAGAAATTGCATGGTTAGGAGTCATTAAATTAAAAACTAGACTAATTACCGCAAAAGTGGTAAAAGGCAAACTAGAATGTTGGATCTAGTTGTTATGCTTTAACCATTTAAATGTGCTACATACCATGATGGAGATGGTAGACCTAACTAAGGAAGAAATTGCATACCCAATTTTTTCAAGTTAATTGCATTGATGGATATTCCATCATTCACAAAGTAGAATACATTCTTTGAAGTACCTTAGTAACGTTACGTAAGGGATTCATCAAAGGTGTAGGAAAGTAAACAACACGCTATTTGCTTTTACTGGTAATGCAACACTTACAATGTTGTCAAACCCAGTGGGACCATTTATGTAACGATTTGAAACTTCAGTGACCATTTATGTCAAAAAAAAAGTTTCAGTGACTAAATGTGAAAAAATGGACAAACCATAGTGACAATTTATGTAATTTACTCTAATTAAAATATATTTTTATCGGGTATGTCTTTTGTAGTATAGGTCACTTGTGCCTAAAGGTCGCTGTAGGTCGCAGAAAAGAGAAAGCTAATGTGACCGAAAAAATGAGGGTCGCTAAGGGTTGTTATTAGGGTAGCCTTATGTACAACTATTGATGCATAAAACCACATTTTATTAACAAATCCCTTCTTTTACTAAATTATTATACTATGGTTTTAAATTAAAATGTACAATTATCTTACAATAAAATTAAAAAAAAAAATGTTGAAAGAAGTCACAGAGAGATCAAATGATGAGAGAGATGAAAGAGCTTTGTTGACAGAACTATGAAGTGTTTTTGAAACACATGCAACCGAACAAAGGTCCATAAGCTTCTCAGGTTCTAACTTTAAGAATATTTCATGGATTATGCTCTCCGGAATATTTTCTAAAAAGCTATGGTCAGTGACGGTGACCATGGTGGTGGTGGTAGTGGTAGTGGTGGTGGTTTCCATGTGAGCCATTATGAAATGAGCATCTTTTCTGTTCCTAGTTACTTTTGTTTTGCGAGTTTTTTTATGGGGTTTTGTCCAAAATTTTCAGCTCTGGTCCTTGAATTATTTGTTATCCCATTTTTTGTTTGATTGATTGCGAGAGATGTTTGTAGGTTGTAACAAGTGTTTTGGGTAGTGGTAGAAGGTGTGTAATGAATGTTATAAATAGCGAGGCGTGGCGTGACGGTATGATCAAACTTCACGTTTTAGTTATGTTTATAAAGCATGGCATAAGGCGGTATAAAATATGAAAATATTTATATATTTATATCATACTTCATATATATCGAGTTTCCAAAAAGACGCGGCATAAGGCGTGGCGTTGCGGCATGACCAAGTCTCATGCCTTTGTGAGAACTTTGCGCGCCTTTTAGAACTATGTGTGTACTTCTTATTTGAAGTAGGTTTGTAAACAAGCCAATTTTTTATCAAGTAATTCGAATTCGCATTTGAGTTTCACTCGATCGAGTCGAGCCTTTATCGAGCTCGAACCCGAGCCTAATAAACTAGCTAGAAATATATAACGAGCGAGCTCGAGCTTTTCGAGCATTCATGTGTACATATATATTTTTATTATAAATATTTCTATAAACAACCTAAATGCTAATGTGAATATTGGTATAATAGTTAAATATTTATCGTAGATTGACTTTTTAAACCCTAATACTCCAATGTTTTGTATAAGCTGTTTGTTCTTCAGTTTATCGCGTATTTTCTTAACTTTATTGATGAGTTTGGTTATCGAATACATTATTTATGAATAAATTTGAACTTTTCGAGGCGAGCTCGAGCCTTATTTGAATATTACTCGACCCGAGCTCAAGCTTGGATAACTAAAGCTCGTCAAGCTATCGAGTCGAGCTCGAGCCTACCTTGTGGTTTTCGAGCCGAGCTCAAGCCCTATCAAGCTCGAGCTCGGCTTGGCTTGATTACATCCTTAATTTGAAGAAGCAAAATATCCAGTTTAGTGTTAAATTTGGGGTTAAAAGAGGGAATTTGTCAAGCAAGTTTGTCATCCAAATTTTGAGAGTAAATTACACCGTTGGAATGACTCATTGTGGCTTCAAAAAGTTGTCTCTTAATGTGTTTATGTAAACGCGAACTTGTTGTTTCGTAGACACAATAAAAAGTTTGAAATATAAGTTTCAAAATCAGAAGAAACAAAATTATACATGTATACTTTATCTGGTGAGGCGAGGCTGATCACATGTATCAACAAATTTTACATGTATGTTTTCCCACATCCAACAAAAACGAGTTTGGCGAGTTAACCAAACAACACCATACATATGCCGAATTTGGGGATAACTCCAATTGTTTATAAACCCTGAATTTTAAAAGATGGATTGTAAACCTTAAGATAGACTACTTCTAAAAATGATTCAAGGAATTAAAAGATTGGTTAAAATCCTTTAAAATTGATTCATGATTATTAAGGCTGAAAGAAAAATACCGAATATCGATTAAAAGGTGAGCCCTTGTGTGTTGATAGTGATCAATCTAAGGTGTTTTCGTTGCTATTATTCAAGGTTTTTGACGTCATCCATCTTTTCTTTTGGCGGGAATTTATAAGGTATTCATATCACCACACACTTGCCAAAGATTCTAAGGCTCTTCACAGTGGGACGGAAGAAATCGAGCAACAATATCGATCGATCGATATTGAATATCGATCGCCCCAATGTGGGCAAACTCACCAAATCGATCGCCGGTCAAGAGGAGCAAACATCGTTCGGATTTTCGACCGATTTTTCCAAACCAAAAATGTATCCGTTTGTTGCATAAAAAAAAAAAACTTTTTTTCCAAAATATTTACCACTTTTCATCCTATAAATACCCACATTAAACCCACTTTCAAACACACAATTTCAAAAACAATTCATACAAATTCACATCAAAAAACACACAATGTCAAAGAAAAACACTCCACAATCAAAAAACCGACGATCCCGACTAACCCAAAATGCACCGGACATAAATTTCTCTCCGCAAAACACCTTTGAACTAACCGGCATAACACCACCACAACAAGGGAACATACGCTTTCGTCCACAATCTTTTGAATATCCAACACAATTACCACAAGTCAATCAAAGAGAAAACTTGTTTTCCATTCGTCGTCCTTTTGTCCCACCACAACGTGTTGATTACAATCAACAACCAAGTGAGGCGGCTTATCGGCCTAACATGGATTTCTTGCATTCTTCCCAACCGTCTCAAGAACATTCTCCGATTCGGTTTACTAATCTTGATATGAATTTGGATGATTGGGCAGACTATCATAACTATGGCTATTCGACCCAAGATTACCCGAGTCAAGATGCTTCGATGGGGCAAGCTTCGGGTCACGGTTCCTACCAAGATTCTTTCCACGGTTCTATGCCCGTTAATGACGATGACGATGTTGAAGTCGAAGAGACATCACCCGTCAAGCCAAAGAAGCCTTCGCGGCGTGCTACAAAGACGAAAGGCAAAGGCAAAGGCAAAGAACCCGAACCGGCCAAAAAAATTGAACCATGGACTACCAGAGAAGAGGTCGTTCTTTGTAAAGCTTTCATCTTTGTTTCTGAAAATGCAAAAAAAGGAAACACTATGAATCGGCACAAATTTTGGGAGAAAGTGGTAGCCTATTTTTTGAGAGAAACTGGTTCAGACCGGACAACGAATTCGATCATTTCCAAATGGAAGACTAGAATTCGTAGTCAAGTTGCGAATTTTGGTGCTATTGTTGATAATGTCAAGGGGACACATGGAAGTGGTGAGAATGACGTTGACGATTTGTCCAAAGCTCTTTTGGAGTATCGTGCACGTTACGGTCAAGATTTCACTATGGTGGAGTGTTGGAAAGTTTTGAGGGGGCATGATTCTTGGAAGGAAGAGATACCCCTTTTCCAATCGGGCGTTCGAAGGAAAGTGAAGGGTTCAACAACTACGTCGGGGTCAACACAAGGCCCCTCGAATTTTCAAGACTTGGATGATGACGAGGATGAAACAGAGGATGATACTAGAGAATCACGACCACAAGGTCGTGACAAAGCAAGGAGGAAATCATCCACCTCCTCCTCTCATGAGACATCAAAATCATTCATGAGTGGGCTAATAGCGGATTTGTGGAAATCAAGACCGTCAAAGAAGGAAAAAGGTAAAGAGCGGGATGAGTCGTGGAGACAAATCAAGGAACGAGAGCTAGCGATCAAAGAAAAAAAATTGGAATATCAACAAAAGCTCTTGCAATGCCAGGAGGAACAAAAGGAACTCTTGAGAAATACCAAACGGGATCAAGAATTGATTTTCTACAACTCGGCTATCGACCCAAATTTGCCCGAACGACAAAGAGAGGAACTTATGCGAATTAAAGCGGAAATCAAGGAACGCCACAACCTAAATTACTAGTTTTTAAATAAGTGTTCGCGTGTTTAATTTTTAGTTGTTTAAGTTTTTTATTTAGTTGTAATGGTTTTTATTTCGTATCGTATCGTTTATGTAATATTTACGTTTTATTAATAAAATTTGTGTTTGTGTTAAAAAATGTTTTTTTTTAAAGAAAAAAAAAAAAAAAGATGATGCAATATGGGTTGCCACTATGAGAAGATGATATGGTGAGAGAGAAGGGAAGAAGAAAGCTGAGGTGGCAGCCGAAAAGATGATGCAATATGGGTTGCCACTGTGAGAAGTTTCTAAAACATCTAATCATCAACCTAAAAAAGGTACCAACTTCTCAATTCTAATGGCAAATATAACATCTTTAAACTTTGGGTGGCAAAATTAAGTAAAAATAAATAGAAAATTTATTATTTACCAAATATACACTTAAACGCGGTTATTGTCCATATCTTCTGTTTTAATTATGTTCGTTTTTAGTTTAAAGGTATAAAAAAGTTTAAAATACCTCCTAAGGTAGATTACACTGTTAATCCTAAATTCCAGGTATGTGCACCAACAGTCTCTAGCATCACGATTTTGCTTCGGTGGTGATCCAAAAGCTTAGCGCTCGTTAAAAATCTTGTAAGGTGCAAACATATCTTTGTTATTTCAACAATTAATGTCCAAACACCTTTTTACATCTATGTTTAACAACATCATAAATGAGACCCTTGACATTTATATTTTCTTACAAATTTCACTTGTATGTTCAATGTAAGATGTGCGAAAAACGTGAAGTCGTGAAGTACCATCTCAAAATTTTATAGAAAATTTCTCTAAACTTACTTTTTTTTTTTTTTTTTTTCACTTGTATGTTCAATGTAAGATGTGCGAAAAACGTGAAGTACCATCTCAAAATTTTATAGAAAATTTCTCTAAACTTACTTTTTTTTTTTTTTTTTTTTTTTTTTCAGTCAAGTTTCAACATGTTAAACCATCAACCTTTTTAGTTTTTACCAAATTCTAAATCGTCTACCACTTGTATGTGTTGCAAGCACCAAAGTCATGTCGCTCTCCTATGTAGTGGTTCATTTTCACAAAACCTTTTTTTCACAACTATCTACCTCGAACTACTGCCTATTAATTAAACTCGATCACCACAAGCTACTCCCGCATCAAAGCGTCGACAACACGCTAGTCTTAACTAATTATAAAGGAAAAATGGTCAACAAGAATTTGCATCTGAAAGTGTAAATAAGACAATTGAGTGTCAATTAATGAGGAGAGGTAGTGATATAGGTTATAATGAAGTTCCTTCCTCAATAACAGGAAAATATGTACCTCCTATACCTGAATTGTCTTGTTTAGGTGAGAAGAAAGTGAAAAACTGAATTTTGGGTTAATTCCCATTTTGCCCTTGTCCATCTTATCCATCTTAACTACATACGTGCATTAACTACAGACTACACACGTATTAACTACATGCGTATTTGGTTTCACATTAATTAGACAACCATTAAATGGAACATTACCAACCACAACAAATACCCCACAAAACATACACATCTCATAACTCCCATCTCAGCCGACAAAAAAAACACAAAAACACACAAAATACTCTCATCTCTTCACACACCATCTATCACCGTCGTTACCACCGCAACTTCCAAACACCTCTACTGCCGTACGTCACCCCACCCCACCCCACCGTATGTCACCCCACCCGACCGTACGTCACAACCCCAGAAAGTAAACCACAATCAGACCACCATCAAACCCCGACCATCACCAAAACGAACCACCAAATCGAACCACAACTTTTGAGGTACTTTTTTTGAGGTTTTTCGTAGATCTATGTATTTTAATCAAGTTTTGAAGGTTTATTTTTATATATTTGTATATTTTATTGTAGATCTACGTTTTTATAAATTTTTTGTAATTTTTTCTACAGCTGCCGCCTGCCGTCACGTTGTCGCCGCCGCGCCCGCCAGAAACTGCTGCTACACCGTTTTATCGCCGGACAAGGCTGCTGCCGCCGCTTGTATTGCCGGAAAAGTTGCTACACCGTTGGTGTTGTCGGAAGATCCTTCTCCCGCCACTGTATATGTATTCCTTATTTTTATTGTTGTTAATAATTGTTACAAAAGTTAGATTTATATTTATTTCAAGTTTTCATGTTTCTTTAATAAATTTAGCTATATTTGCTTTTCAAGTATGGGTTTATATAACTTTTTCAGATTTAAATAAGGTTTCTTTAATAGATTTATAAGTTATTGAATTTTAGGAAGTTATTGAATGTAAGTTGCTGCCGCCGCTGAATTGTTTATGTTGCCGGAATATGTATGTTTTATATTTAAAGATGTTAATATTTGTATATAGATCTATGTATTTTTTTATGGATTGATGTATTTTTTTTATTGATCTATGTATTTTTAAGCTCTTTTACTATTTTTTTTTCTCAGATTTGTCACCGCCGTCGCCCGAACTGCTGCCGACATTCGGTTATGTGGCTTTCTGTCAAGAACTTTTGGTTGCCGTGAATTTATTATACATGTATTTTGTTAATATATTTGAAATGGTTTATTTTGGAAAATATTGGTGCTCTTTTAAACTTAATTTGCCATAATTTTGATGATTATGTTAAATGAAATTTTGTTGGTAGCTAATATATTAAAATTTTGAGAACAATATGAAGTATGGGACTTTGAAATTTCAATTAAAAATTATGGCAAGTTAGAACAATCTGAAAAATAGAGAGTTCAAATTTTGAATTATCGAAACCAAGGAACGAATATTATTGGTAACAACAAAAAGTTACTGTGACACAACTTTAGGCCTATGTATATATACTTTAATTACTTTATAGATCCAACATTCACGATAAAAAAGCACGAGTATCAGTCACTTGAAAGAAGTACTCAGCTAAAGGCTATACAAGCTATATCTGTCACATTTGTTTTTCTTTCTTTTTGAAAGAAGCATGCGATGCGATATTATGATCAAAATGAAAAGGATCAGCCTATGACTTTGAGAATTTATGTTCAAAATACATAGATCTGTAGAAGCACGCAAAGATTAAAAGGGACCTATCATTAGGTATAGATGTGAAAAAACGCATAAGAATAAAAAGGACTTGCTTATCTCTTTATGACATCTTTTATTTATTGACTGTATAAAGACAGTAAAAAGGCACATGAACTATATTGCTAGCTCAAAAGAGTTTCATGATCATATGTCTGAAAATTTTAAAGGTTACGCAGCAAAAGATTAGAAAATGAATGCTTGTAAGAGCGGTTACTCAAAACATACATCAAGTATTTTTGATGTGTTCTTTTATTTTTTCAAAATGATTTCAACATCGTAATAAAAAGTTTGAAAGAGATAGTATGACACAAAAACTCTAACTTTCAATGATAACATTATGATCAAGTTGAATATATTAATTGAATATATAAATATTAAAAATCGACTACCACAACTTAAAATAATGACAAAGGAAAACACAGTCACAAGCGCAAATCGACGCTAACGAATTTTGTTAAAAACATATAGTTGTCGCTATGCGTCCATGCCATCAAACTAAAAGTTTTTCGTAAAATTCCCTAACGTTACTAATACAGTTTGTCGAAAGGAAAGTATTCGCCGCCAAACTATCGTAAAAAACTAGACACCGCTGCCGCTAGACAACAATTAAATGGAATATTAATAAAGCTCAAGGCCAAGCAATTCCAAATGTGGGTGTCTATTTGCCCGACTCTGTTTTCTCGCATGGCCAGCTTTATGTGGCATTGTCTAGAGGGATATCCCGTAGAACAACAAAGGTATTGGTTAAACCAGTTAAAGAGTTCCGTCAAGCAGGAATCTACACCTCAAATGTCGTTTATCAAGAAGTTTTACGCGAAGAGTAACGTGTGTTGTTAGTTTTTATCTCATAACTAATGTAATGTTTTATTTTCAGTTTCATTAAATGTTTTTATATGTTGTTTGATAGATGTTAAGAATTTTTTCTAGACTTTAGTTATCGTGTAGTACAACCGTTTGCAATTACATTCTGATCGGTTCACGTTCTATTTTGAACGCTACACAAAACACTCACCACAATATCACAAATCGTTAATTATTTGCCGCTACGAATTCCGTTGCTATGTAAATAAATAATTTGACCGGTCAAAAGAAGTAGATCATCTGAAACATGTATTTATTCATTGGGGCTAGCCGGCTAGGTCCTATAAAGGACATCCCAAACACTCCAGAAAAAGCAGGTCTGAAACATGAAACACTTGAAAGTTGAAATGTAAAGCAGAGAAAGGTAAAAAAGGTTATGGCTCATAAAAGAAGCACCGTCACCGTACACGGCGGCGACAACTTACTGGAAAAGCTACCGGAAAGCATCCTTGTTAATGAGATCTTCACAAAGTTAGAACCAGAATCACTTTGTTCCTTAGCTTGTGTTTCAAATAACATTAAATCATCCGTACACAAAACATTCTCTTCTTGCGAATCCCTCGATCTCTCCGTAAGTTTATTTATTTCCACTTTTACCACATCCTTTTACTCGCATCATGTAAATCACGTGTGTGTGCTTATTTTAGAGTCCTTATTTCAGTTGAAACAGCTTAATTAAAATGATAAATATAGCTTGCTGTGTTTTCACAGAGCTCTTTTAAGGCGTTTGGTACGCTTATTTCAAAGGGCTTATGGCTTTTCTTATTTTTGAAAGAAATAAACTAATAAGCTTAAGCATGCTATTTAGGCTTTTTGACAATGCATATGGTATTAAGATTAAGCTTACCCAAAAAGCCCTTAAACAAGAAAGTTCCCTATACAAAGGATGTGAAGTTGTGTATCAGCTTGTTATTCTATATTGACATACTGATATTTTCACTTTGATTGGGATTTTGTAGCAGTCATTTTCACTCGATTCACAAACATTTATTGGATTAACAAAAAGGTTCCGGAACTTAAAGAAGATCACCTTGGATTGCGTCCGTCTTAATGATTCCGCTGTAGGAAGTATTCTTGGACCACATGTTGAAGAGTTGATTTTGTTGAAATGTTGTTCGATCTCTTTTGAACTTTTTACTCGCATTGGGGAAACTTGTCCAAATTTAAGGTATAAACAGACATTACTTTCATTTCAATCGTTACTTTTGATAGTTACAAAATTCATATTTTCTTTGATCGTATTCAGGGTGCTGACCCTTGAAATTTCTGGCTTCATTGAGAAGAACGTGAACCTTGGAGACTCACTTGCATTTTATCAATACTTGGAGGTAAACATGATTATTTGTCACTAATAATAATTATTTGGTTTTTTTATTGCATATATACCAACTCTCCTTTTTATATATCTCGTGCTAGTCACTATCTTTTTCATTGTACATTTGAGTAATTATGAGATGGTCTTGTGTCCCATTTGAGTCATTTAGTAGCAGAAATACAACTTTCAAAAGTGATACTCCATAATTATTATATAAAAAGGTTATATTTATGTATAAAGATGTTTGATGTATATTAAATGTTAAGATGACAGGTTATAAGGTAAAACACAATGGGACACGAATTCATCTTTTAACGACTAATGTGTGCATAAAAAGTACATTCTCTAAACATAACGAATGAAAAAGTACATTGGTTTTTTAATCACGCTAAGCATACATCTGATCATTTATGTTTGTACCATGACCGATTGATTCTTTCACATTTACAGTCCCTTAGAGTTAAAGTTCGTGGAGGAGGAATCAATAATTATAGCCTAATGTTGGTTCGTACCTACATCTTGATGCCCCGAACGGTCAAGGTCCTCAAGCTTGAGCCAGCTAGTGGAACAGATATTTCGGTCTTTTTAAGAGTGTTAACCAACGTCAATATCCGGGCTCCTATCACTCCTGCGGATGCTGCACAAACGTTGACACACATATCACTAGTTTTAGATATCATTACTGATGACATAATTCAAACTATTGCACGCTGTCTTCCTTTACTGACTGAGTTGGATCTTAAAGACAGGCCAGAATACGAACCATATGATGACCTATCTGACTTAGGGGTTCAGTCATTAGTTGGTATAAAGTATCTGACAAGCCTATCCCTTATACGCAGTCGACAACGTATTCTTACTTCATTCAAAAGGGTGACTGATATGGGCATGTTTTTGCTATCAGAGGGTTGCAAAGGATTAGAATCAGTTAGACTTGGTGGCTTTTCTAAAGTGAGTGATGCTGGCTTCACATCAATCTTCAATGCATGTTTGAAATTGAAGAAATTTGAGATTCAAAATGCTTCCCTTTTAACAGACTTGACATTCCAAGATGTCAGTAAGGTTCCTAGGTCTCTTGTAGAGGTTAAGTTTGTGTCGTGTAGTTCTATTACCAGTGAGGCTGTGAGTGAATTGGCGACATGCAGTTTGTTAGAGGTTCTTGATTTGCTTGGTTGCAGAAGTGTAGCAGATTCTTGTCTTAACAATGTTTCCCGCCTTGATTTGTTGACATGTTTAAATTTAGGGGGTGCGGATGTTACTGATGTTGGTATGAAGGTTTTAGGTACAGGGAATGCGCCTATTGCTTGCTTATCTTTAAGAGGCTGCAAGAGGGTAACCGATAAAGGGATCATGTTTTTGTTACGAAGTGAAGGAAAAATCAGCAAAAATTTGTCATCTCTTGATCTCGGTCACATGCCTGGAATTACAGATAATGCTATTGCCACCATTGCTGATGTTTGTGCAGGGCTTACAGAACTGTGCATCAGAAACTGTTTTCATGTTATAGATGCATCCGTGAAGACTTTAGCTTTTAAGGGAAGGTTACGGAGGCTTGATCTGTATAATTGTACTGCATTATCTGCTAAATCTTTTGAATGTTTGAAGAAGCCTTTGTTTCGTGGCTTACAATGGATTGGAATTGGAGGAACCCGGATGTTTTGTGGAGATGTTGGGTTAGCTGAAATTTACAATGAAAGACGATGGTTGTTTATTTGTGCTGATGGTTGTGAGGTGGGATGTCACGATGGATGGCAGTATCACATTGTTTGTTAATTGGTCGATGCTAGTGTCTGGTTTGTTCTGCTTTCTTTTCCCAAACATAGTACAGTTTGGTTAGACTTATGGTGCTAGTTTATGTCTACTCAGTTTCGGATGGTTAATTCTATGGTTGCATAAGTTTGTTAGCTAATTTCTCCATAAACAGGTGGTGAGTCATCCTATTGTTCCTCATGTTATTACTCCTACTGTGGTGCTGAATCATGGCGGTTTCCAAGGTGGGTAAGGAAAAGAAGAAGGGTAAAGCCAAGTCTACTAATGGAAGTCAGTTTGTTGGTCCCTCGGTTAAACAGTTAAGATATGTTCCAAAGGCGGCAACTAGTGAACCTCAGAAGGGAGCTATTACTATGGGTAATGCATCTAAATCGTCGTCTATGTTGAAGTCTACTAGCAATTCCTCTAAGGAAGGTAATATTACTACATCTAATTCGTATTCTGCATTGGTGAATGATGAAGAACATGTTGAAAATGTGTATGATGAATCGGCTAACGTATTTACAAATCCAAATACAGGTGAAAGTTATCTTTCACGGTACCTGCTGGTTAGCTTGTTTCAGTTGATTTTTTCTAGGTGCATCTTTTGTTTCTATAGTTGTAAGTGCTTATGGCATGTCATAAGCACTAGGGTTAGGTGTTTATCAAGCTTTTTAGCTTGAGGTTAATATGGTATTTCAGCCATATTCCATTTGTACTTGCCTTTTTTCGGTTTTAATATATTTACCGGGGTAACCCTTTACCCAAAAAAAAAATTTCTTCATAAACTCTAGTGTGTATTCCATTTTTAAAAAAATGTATTATTGAATAGAAGTTAACAGTAAGCAGAAAAGAATCATTTCACATTTGGTTTCTGAAACCATAATTCCTTCTGAATTTTGTCGATTTATTTATCAATTGTAGCAGTCACATTTCGAGTTGCATAAATTGTAGTCAAAACACTGGGTCAGTGATTGGAAGCATGTATTACATTAAACATTTCGAGTTGCATAAATTGTAGTCAAAACACTGGGTCAGTGATTGGAAGCATGTATTACATTAAATGCAATTTTTCTTAAAATTTGATTTGAACTAATTTGATTTGAGTTGCAGAATATGGTCTCTGGAGAACAATTTTTTCACACAGGTCAATATTACATGCAATAAACCTGCTGGATGATATTGTGAACAATTTTTACCCTTGAAAGTTGAATTATCGAACATACATTTGACTAACTTTTTTATTTGCAAGAAAAAAAGAAGTAAAAATCATAGAAATTGAACGGTTGTCTATATCTGGAGAATAATGTTGAACTTCAATAGCACAGTACGCAGTCATTTCATAAAGACAACTCAGTTTTTGATACAAGAATCCCATCACTATCTGCATACAACCATTCCCCATCATGGATTAAAGTTCCTCCAATATGAACAGGAACATTCTTCTCACCGACGCCTCTTTTATTTGATTTCTGAGGATGTGAAGCCAATGCTCGAACCCCAATATCACACCCGTTAATCTCATCAACATCACGGATACAACCATTGACCACAATCCCAGCCCATCCCATGTTTTGAGCCAACTGCCCTAAGTTGCCGCCCACAATTGCACATCTCATGCTTCCTCCACCATCAATGACAAGGACCCTACCTTCACCTTTGGTCTCGAGATGGTCTCTAACCAACACATTGTCCTCAAATACTTTGAGTGTGACCACAGGCCCTGAAAAAGCACGACATTGTCCATAGATCTTGAATATGGGAGCAAGGGCTCGGAGATCACCACTTGCTAAGTGGGATGCATTTCCGTCACAAACTTCGGCTGTAGCAAAGGAAGCCATGATCCTGCCATAAAAACAAACATGTTTCACTACTCTAAGTAAAAATGATATACTCTTGGCAAGCAAACGAGCAAAAAATAGGGATAGAGTTGGCAATATCGAGCCTAGCTGGGAAATAAGTCAAAATGGGTAGAGGTTAACACGGGGTATATCGCTATACATGTTTTATTTTACTTTATTACTTATTAATGTGCTAAATACCTAAGTATGATTACAGATACAATATACTGTAACAACGATCCTATGAAACGATTTTGGGGGTTTTCATGCACTTGAATACAGTAAGGATGAATCTCGACTCGTTTTGCTTCTCTCATTTTTCATTAGCTTAAACACATAAACCGTTTGGAACTAATTATGGTCAAATTCGCATAATTATTCACCACTAATTGAACATGCTAGTAATAAAGAGAACCTTTAAATTTATATTGCCTAAAAAACTAACCATTGAAGAAGAAAAACCACCTTGTTTATCACAAAGACAACCAGAAACGACAATTCTAAAATAGCACTACATGTCTAATTACTTCGTGAATGGCAACATTTTATTTGATGAATTTTTTAGTAAAAACGTAAAAAAAAAGTGGCTTTGATGTGTGAAGTAATCCAGTGGTGTACAAATCACCTCTCATCGTTAGTTACATAAGCTTACTAATCAACCTAACATAAACATGCATAATAATCTAAGCATCATACACTAATAAGTAACAATAGGCTGATTTGACTGAAATCAAAATAATGAAAAGTTTGATTGGCAATCCGACAACCGAAAACATATAAAAGCAAAACATGAATAATATTCTCATAATTAAATTTGACAAAGGTGGCTTTGTTTTACCTTTAGCAACTTAAGTGAAATTTTAGAGAATCATATGAGTGAAACAAATTTGACCCTGAAATGAAATGTGAGGACTAATGATTTGATTAGTAATGTCTCTTTTTGGTGATTTTATATAGCAAGAATGAGGATGATTGGCATTTGATAATATTGGTGGGTGCATATAAGACATAAATTTCCTTGGAATGTGTGCATTGTGATCATCTTTTAGAATATACAAATATTGCCATTTCCACTCGAATATTATCTTCCTTTATTCTACTTTTATGTATCCAATCAAACCTTTGAGCATAACACGGAAGAGAGTCAAGAGACGAGCTTGGCTCGAGACTCGAGTACCATGGCCAGTCTCAAGCCGAGCTCAATATGGTCCAAACGGCCTAGAACTCGACTCAAGTAGCTAGAAAATATACATAAAAGTTTTGTTGATTAACCAAACTCACTTCACATATATATGTACCTACATCTTACTAAAGCTCAAAAAGCTTGTTAAAAGTGTCAGAGATCATTACTATGCTCTAATTAACCCGAGACCATTACTATGCTCTAATTAACCTCGAAAAAATATTACTCGAACAAGTCGAGTTGAGCCAAAATAAACATCATAGTCTTTATTAGATGATATGAATTACAAAATAGACTTGTTAGATATCCGACACATTTTTATGACTCAAACTACAATTTTTTTTTCTTAACCATGGTTTCCGACCTATCGGCCCACTAATCTAAATGGTTCAAACCCACCGTCAAACCGACTCAAACCAAGTAAAGCCTTGTATTTTCAGAATCAAAATAAACATCCTAGTCTTTATTAGATGAATGCACCAACTTTTATATATGAATTACAAAATAGACTTGTTAGATATCCGACACATTTTTATGACTCAAACTACAATTTTTTTTCTTCTTAAACATGGTTTCCGACCTATCGGCCCACTAATCTAAATGGTTCAAACCCACGGTCAAACAGACTCAAACCAAATAAAGCCTTATATTTTCAGAATTTTGACGTGGCCATTTACATAAACACAACAAACTTTACAACAAACTTCATACAGGACTTGCGAGAAACTTCATTTCTCATGAACTCCATCGAATTAAACATGTTTATCAACTTGCCTTGAATCATCAAAGATTCTTTTACATACTTATAACACATATGAAATGATAAAATACTTAAAACCATGTCAAATAAGTTAAACGTAGATGGCAAAGATTGAGTTTTACCTTAAATACCTATGCCTTTTTGTGTCCTGTCGGTGGAGAGAACTGAAGACACACACACCTTAAATTGTATGCGTTGAATTGTGACCATTAAAACAAGAATATGAAGCTGCTTAGTCATCAGTTGGAACTATCCTAATGCCAACAATCCCTTGACCGTTGATATTTTTTTAATATCATAATTCTTTTTCCATAGTAAAACATTAAAACTTGACCATATATATAAATATCACAAATGAATCACATATAGTTTTCTTTAGTTAAGCGAGTATTTTACAACTATTTAAATCTTTACTATTTTCTAAGACGATAATTTTTATACTTCCATACTACGAGAATATTTGATAACTGTTTTTAACAAGGATTGAACTTAAAATCTATATAGTTACATACCACTAAACAAAAAGTCTTGGCTAATATCACACCTAGTTGGCTTAACGAGTTAGATTTGGAAATATAACTTAGGCTGAGCTTGGTTTTGGTCACGGAAACTTTCGGATATTACAAAAGAGAAGACTAAAATTAATAGATGATTTTATACTCTCATCGTCCCAAAATATATGTTTATGTTTTTGTTTTTAGATGTCCTAAAATTAATATTCATTTTTTATCAATCAAAAGAGAGTTTAGTGCATGAAAATGATAAGTGTACAGTAAAACCTATATAAATTAATACTCAATGAATTAATAAACTCGATAAAATTAATAATTTGTCAAGTCCCAACTTGGGACCATTACAAATTTGGACTCTAATCGATAAAATAATAAGATAATATTTTTTTTTGAAATACCAGTGTATATATATTGGTCCCAACAAAACTATAAATTACTAATTACTAAAAAATTTCATATATACATAAAGGTCATACGTAATTGGAACTTAAACAAATTCAATTAATTCAATTAAGGCCATACATAAAGGTCATACGTAATTGGAACTTAAACAAATTCAATTAATTCAATTAAGGCCATACGTAATTGGAACTTGACCCAACAAAACTAATTTTTTACTTATTCAAAAAGAATGAACTTGACAAATTCAATTAATTTGTGGACGTGAATTCATAAAATATTAATTGAAAATTGTTTTTCTAATTTATTTTTAATCTCTAACTAATATACATTATAAATAGTATATTCGACATGGAAATTTAAAGACATAAGTAAAATCTCTTTAAATTAATAAATTATTAATTTATCGATATAATAATACCTCACTAAATTTATAAAATATTTCGGTACTAATATTATTAATTTATAAATGTTTTACTGTAGTTAGTGGGATATTTAAAACTTTATGCTTTTATGCTTAGCTAATAGCCTAATAGCTTATCCTTAGCTTTAATGCTTTAGTTATTCCGTTAACTATTATGGGCTCTCAAGTCTCAACAAATGTGGGAATTGGGCTTAGCCCAGCTAGTCATAATACATGTGACGCCATTTATAAGTATATAATACAACACAAATATTGAAGTCAGGTAGGATTTTAACATGTAACGCCATTAAGAAAAACATAACACCACACAAATTTACAGTTTGTAATTATTAAGCTAACATAAGAGAAATATACGAGTAAAAGAGTAGAAAGGGTACCGTATTACAACATTAATAAAAGTTATCAAAATGGTCACATTTCACCACTTTTTCGGTTAAATCTAAAACGGTCACAGCCGTAACACCTCTAAAGTGATACATGTGCGACACAACAAAAAATAATAGTAACCAAAAGTTAGTCACTAAAAGTTGTCACTAGTGTGACAAGTCGCACTTGAGAGGTGTGACACCTAGTTGACCATTTTTGATATTTCACCAAAATACGATTTTAATTTAAATAAAATGCTACAATACGACTGTTTTTGCAATTTTCCTTTAATTGAATCTTATACAATATACAGTATCTTATCTTATAACGAACTGGTTTGTAGAGATATAATTATTGGGCTGCTGTTAAAAGCTGAGTTAAGCCCAACTTATAATTACTTGACTCATGTATCTACGGATCTACCATTTTTAAAAGCCAACTATAAGCACCTTTATGAGTTTTGACTAGAAACAAGAATAAAGTCAGAAAATGCCAGCTTCACTGTTTGGTATACCTAAAATTACTACTATATAGTAATCTCTGTGGTCGGTGGCATTTTTTTAAATTTTAACCGGTTAGCCCACTAAGTAGCCCACGAATGTGATCCGCCAGAAGCCCATTATGCCAGATCCGTGTTTGGAATAGATAAGGGACACGCCTCACCGTCTCTCTCTTTCTCAGTGTTATCAAAAAACACCGCCTCACCGCCTCTCTCTTTCTCATTCTTATCAAAAACCACATTAATCGAGTACCAGACAAAAAAAGAAAGGAAAAAAAGACGTAATTGTTAATCCTCATAGCCGATCAACTGAACGACGATGATGTGTCTGGGTTGAAGTAACCCTTTAGTCATGGAGACGGTAAGCTGTTTTCGATTTAACTTTATTTGTTAAGATAAAACTATAAGGCTAAATCACAGAATATAATTTTTGGTTTTCATTTGTAGTTGATAGCTGTTTTAAAATTTAGTTCTTTTTTAGTTTAATGAAGTTAAACATTAGATTTATATAATAAAAAATAGGGGGTTTTAGTTTTTATGGTTTGTTGATGAAAATCGTTAACCGTTGACATGAACATCGACTTTTTATAACATTTTTGAGGTGCGTTTTATTGTTCAGCGGTTTCACTTTTGTGATTGGTTGGTAGAAGGTCTGTTGTTGCTCACGTCGATCAAAGGTATAATTTTTATGTTTTTTATTGTTATTATTGTTGTTGATTTAGTTACTTTAATTTGATATAGATATGTGTATGCATATTGGATTGAGTGTGCGGTTCGAATATGTATAGTATCCTCAATAAGGGCTTCTGGAAATGTGCAAGGGTTCACTGTTGTTTAAGAATAAACTGCTACCTTGGAAATTGGAGCTTCAGTAGAAATTGAGGTAAACTTGAAGTTGTCGAAACCCTAATTAGATTCTCAGTTTTCACTTTTGAGTATTCTTGGATTTTTAGAACAGCTTTTTTGGTAAATATTAGGGTTCTAATTTTTAACTTTGATTATAGGTACAGGCTTATTGATGCCGCTTTATGAGTAGTGACCTAAAATCCTTATGGAGAAGTAGATTTAAAGTAACGGGTTTCAGGTAGGCGACTCTAATCTAATTGATTATGTACGTTTAAAAAGTCTGCAAAGTATCCTTTATACTTTTTTTCTGATTACGTTGAATTTTGAAAAATTTATAGAGATAGTGATAGATTTGTATCATCTACTTGCAGGTCATTCGCACACACAGGCAACGAGCATGTTGTGGGGAACAAATTTGATTTGGACAATATCATAGCGGTCAGTGTCGAAGGGTTACGATTCAACAAGGTTAGTGTTACGAACGACGGTAACGACTAATCAAAGTAAAACCAAAACAAATACTGATGCTGCTGTTACTGACGCTGATAACTAATTTTTTGGGACTGCACAGGATCAAACCGTTTTGTGGTCATAAGCCTTGTAGGAAAGATTAAAAAGCTGAATTCGAGACCATGGTAAGAATCATTCTTTTGTGAATTATGAATAAATGTTCAAATCGAGAACATGGTTTATGTCTGAATAGCCTTTACCATTCTATTCTTTTTGCAGTTACAAATGAATCCGATGACATTCGGTCCTGTTACTCGCATCAGACTAACACGCGCGTACACTCATTGGCTATAGGTATCTGAACCAATAGATACATGTTCGTTTTTGGCTATCTTAAAAAAAAAATTCATGTTTTCTTTTTGGTTTTTTGGGTTACGGGTGCATCAAATACTACATTATCCAAGCCTGCTGTCGTACCCAAATCGTCTATCATGAAATATAAATCTACTTTGGTATCATTGGCTACAGGTATTTTAACGAATAATTCTGCCGGGCGATGGTTAATGTCTGAATCCGGTAAAAAGTATTCAAATGGAACCGGGCGCGTGTAAGTCTAAAGTATGCAAGGGTGCAGGTAGCGAATGAAGGTAGGCATTTTCTGGCCTTTATATTATTTAGTCTTAATACACGATAACTTATTTACTACATGGATTTACGATTACATATGAACGATGACGTTGGGATACCAGAAACAGGTAGAATTATATTTCACAGGTATTCTACCTGTTGTCATTGTGATATTTTTTGAAAATATCTTCATTTAGATTGTTATAATGTGACTGTGTAAAGTTTGTATATGAAAGTGTGACTGAAATTGCGCGGGTTTTATACTATTCTGTCGAAGTTTTGTGCCACTGCTAGGTACAGGAGAATTGGTATTGCGTTATTTTTTGAGAATGCTTTGGTTTTATGAAGTTAATCACGTACAGTAGTTAGGATTAGTAAAGAAGTAAATAGATCACATGTCTAGAAATCCTTGCTTAATTTGTGTTTCACTTTATTAGAATCCAAGATGTGGGGAAGTTCTCATACAATTTCCTGCGTTTTCGTTCCAAAACGCGTTTCGGTTGGGAGCCTCATGTCCCACTAAATTACAATGACAATACGAATTGAGATAGGTCAGGACGTATTATTATTTTACTGCTGCACTGCTAACTATACGCCACCGAATATAGGTAATTAGTTAGTTAAAACTAGAAGCTTTTTTTAAGTTGCACAACTTATTAACTACTTTGGTTTAACAAGCAACGAATAAAGCATCTTACTTTTACCTCGAACATATGGAACAGTTAATGGCGAAGGTTGAAAATGTGGGTCACAGCTTGCGGTTGATGGCTGATTTCCAGATAAGTGAAACGGTTGCAAATGTGGCCATATAAATGGCTTCAATGTTTTGAGACAGTGGTGGTAATAACGGAGAAATAAAAAGTGAAGACTAAATGTTTCTCAGTTTTCATGCAACCCACACAGGACCTGAATCATCAAACCAGCCACCACTAGATGAACCAAATGCAGAAACCCAAGCAACAACATAACGGCAGGTAACATGACTTCATTCAATCTCCACTTTGTAGTAGCAGTGTGCAAAAAAATAGAATCTCAAGCGCACACTACTTACCTGTAACAGGTGACACACCATCACGAACAATCTATACTGCAAATGAATCTACTGCAAAAGCTGCATCATCAGGGGAAGCCGCCGACCACTTTTCCAGGATGAAGGAACCACAGAGAAAAAACTTCCAAATATCCATCACACTATCATGCTTTTGTTCACAAACCACTTACCCGTACGTGATATCTTTTGTAACGGAAAAAAAATTATTATAAACTATGTTACTATTATTCATTTATTTGACCTTTAAAGAACATGTTACTATTCTAATTATATATCTTATGATGCAATGGTGATGATGATCAGCCTAGACTCGGCACACATGAAGAGATTGTTGCCAGGTTAGAAAGAATGCAGGGTTCGGTCAGAACGTGAAAACTTTGCTAAATATTGAAAATTCTTTAATGGGTTCAACAGGTGAGTGCATGTTATTAACTTTTATATTATGGGATATGAATCTTGCTGGAGGTTCAATTTATGAAATTGCAAATTATAGCAACTTAAATTTGGTGAGGATTCCTACCTGTATTTTAGCGACGTTATAAATACGGCCCCAGTTTAGCTGATAACAAAAAAAAAATGTTCTTCATAAATCTCATAAATAGGCCCGCCGCAACGCGGCGGGGGCGTTTTTTACAAATTTTTAAAATATCCATAAATAAATAAATAAATAAATAAATAAATTCAATCATGCTTTTCTCGTTTTAAATTGTACAAAATACTATAAATGTTTGCTAAGCAATGATATGTTTGACGCGGAGCGGTGTGGAGTTTTTTAAGGCGGTGAGCGGTGGGTTTCGAATTTTAGTAGTCGTTTGGTAAAAGAGCGGTTTGGTTTGGCTAATTTTGCAATGCTATTTAAGAAGCGGTGAGCTGTAGTTAGTGCTCACAGCTCACAACTACTGCTCACAGCCCACAACTACTGTTCACTGCTACTTTTAAAAAACACACCGCAGCTCTATTACGAAAACCTCGTATACGTTCGAGTTTATAGAAGCGTGCACATAATACATGCATGTACACCACCGACTATCTTTTTTATTTTTTATTTTTTTTATTTTTATTTTTATCTTTTTTGTGAAAATGGTGAAATATTATTAATCACAAAAAGTACAATAGGTTTCAATCACAACCATGGACACTCCCCATGTTGGTACTGCAGAAACCTATGAAACAAATAAGCTGACTAAAAATCAAGCATTCTATAATACTGATATTACTCTTAATACAAGAACCAAACAAAACAACCTATATACTATTCACTTATATGCACATTCTTCTGCACTGCTCTTTTTAGCTTCTACTGCCTTGACATTCTCATTTTCTTTGACAATAAAGCTCATAATCCTCCATTTGATACTATCCATGATATTATGTACAAGCACTTCTACTGTTCTTTCATTGTTCTTGAAAATTCTAGCATTTCTTTCTTGCCATATAAAGTAAACTGTTGCACCCAGAACTAATCTTATAATAACAATCCATATATTCCTATTAGCTTTCAACTAGGAGAACTCTTCAATGATTTTATGCCAAGTGAAGGAGAATTTCTTATCAATAAACTTTTGCATCTCATTCCATACACTATTGGTATAGGTACACAGGAAGAATAAATGTTCATGAGAATCTTGATTTAGTTTGCAGAACACACATTTCATATCATCATTTGGTTTCCATAATGCAAGTCTATCTTGATTCATGAGTCTACCCTGAACTGCCATCCACAGAACAAAAGAGTGTCTTGGAATGCTCTGTGAAAACCAAACCATATCCTTCCACATCACTTTATTGCCACTGCCACATGAATCTTTCCACACAACCTTTGTTGCAAATTCAGTTCTTTGCCCTGAGTTAGTTTCCCACACTACTTTATCTAGGACATCATTATGCAAGGTAGGAATTTGGATGCTTTTCAGAATAGGGAGTTTTACAAACCACTCCTCAGGCCAACACCAATTACCATTGTTGATTAGTTTATCCACTGTACAATCATTTGTTAGCCATGCATTATAAACTTCCCTAGTAGATATAAACTCACTCAATGGGCCTACTTCACACCGTTTGTCAAACCATGCAGAAACACTCTTGCCATTTCCAATTTTGTAGAACACATGTTTCCTAACTTTATCCCTAAGCTTCACTATGTTACTCCATCCAATACTGCTATTACTATCATGTTTAACTTCTTATATACTTCTTTATTTCAATTTCTCCACATTGATCCATTTTACCCACAATGTATCCTTTTTTGCAGCAATATTCCAAAGATGCTTCATAATCAAAACCTCATTCCATACTTGTAAGTATTTGATACCCAAACCACCTTGGTCCTTAGGTTTACAAATGTTGTCCCATGAGATTTTAGCTTTCCCCTTGGTTAATTCCCATTGACACCACAAAAATCCCTTAAGCAACTTATTGATATCCTTTACCACAGTCTTGGGAAGGATAGAGAATGAGCCTCAGTACACTTGCATGGAAGATAACACTGAAGCAATCAGCTGTAATCTCCCTGCATAGGACAAAGCCCTATTTCTCCAATCTTGCACTCCACTTCTAACTTTCTCAATCACTGGCTTGCAATCACTGATGCTTAATTTTTTTGTAATTAGTGGGACACCAAGATACCTAATAGGTAATCTTCCTATTGTAAATGGTAGGATTTGCACAATATTTTCTTGTTCAGGCACAGATAATCCACCAAAAAAAATGGTGCTTTTTTGCATATTGACCTTTAGACCAGAATAGTTACTAAATTCTTTCAGTGTTTCCTTTATGACTTTGACAAAGTTGTAATCACCATGGCTAAAGACTATTAGATCATCAGCAAACCCCAAATGTGTAATTCTTAGTTTCTTGCAACCCTGATGGTATTTAAAGTCCACAACATTCTCAATGTTTTTCTTCATAAGCAGATTAAAAACTTCATGGCCATTATGAATAAATAAGGTGATATTCGGTCACCTTGTCTTAAACCTCTACTCCCACAAAAGTACCCTATCCTTTCACCATTGACATTCAGAGTAAACTTAGTAGTTGTGACACAAGTCATGATCCAACCCACCATTTTCCTATGAAATCCAAACAGCTCCAAAATATTCTTAAGAAACTTCCAATCTAAGGTATCATAGGCTTTCTACAAATCAATCTTAAGAGCACATTTCTTAATTTTTTGTTTCCTATTATACCCCCTTAACAATTCCTGTGCTAATAAGATATTATCAGTTATTTGTCTTCCAGCTATGAATGCACTTTGGTTCGCATTAACTAACTTTCCTAATTCTCCCTTGATTCTGTTTGTGATAACCTTGCTTATGCATTTATATAGAACATTACATCAGGCTATAGGTCTAAAATCTGAGACCTTATTTAGGGTTGGGATTTTAGGAACTAAAGAGATAAGGGTAGCATTCAACTCACCTAGAATTTTCCCTGAAATGAAGAATTCTTGCACAGCCAAACACACCTCTTTTCCAATTGTACCCCAAGCTACTTTAAAGAATTTAGCTGTGTATCCATCTGGTCCTAGTGTCTAGAAACAAAATGGGTTTTTAGGAACAAAATGGATGAAAATGGAACTAAATGGGTTTTTAGGAACAAAATGGATGAAAATGGAGTAGTGTCTATAAACAAAGCTAGGCTAGTAGCTTAAAGCTACAATCAACAAGAAGGTATAGATTACGCCGAGACATTTGCACCCGTCGCTAGGCTTGAGTCAATTAGAATATTACTTGCATATGCATGCGCACACGACTTTAAACTATTCCAAATGGATGTTAAAAGTGATTTTCTAAATGGTTTTATTAATGAGGAAGTGTACGTTGCACAACCTCCCGGCTTTGCCGATTTTGAAAAACCTAATCATGTCTCCAAACTTAAGAAAGCATTATACGGACTTAAGCAAGCACCAAAAGCTTGGTATGATCGACTTAAGACTTTCCTAGTTGACCATAAGTATACCATGGGCCTAGTAGACAATACTCTTTTCACCAAGAAAAAGGGATCACATATTATCTGTTGAACTTTTGTAAAAGTTCTTTTTAACCGTTTTGGACTCTAGGTTGTTTAGACCTTGATCTATAGAACATGATAACATAGGCGGAATATTCAAACATAGAATCAATATTATCACAACAAGGTTTTGCCAAACTTTCTCTATATCGTCTCAATATTACTTATCATAATACGGTTACATCAATGAACTGTAACAGGGATACTAAGATCCTTGAGATGACAAACAACACCAACAACCCTAATGCTATGTGATCAAATATAGCACGGTTACACTCTAACAGGGATCAAAGATCCTTGAGGCTTAAACAAAACTAACAACCAGACGGTTTCTACCCAAACCCTACACTTGGTTTTCCCACACACACACACACTTTTGGTGTTCACATTGTGACACAGTGACACACACTTAATATCTAAGCTAAGATCTCCCTTTTATAGAACAAAGGAGATCTTTACAATATGGATAAGTCTTGTCAACTACTTGCTTGTTATGTGTGTCAGTAGCAAAGAAACAACTTGTTCTGTGTTTACAACTTGTTGACTGATCACATATCTAAGATATTATCTACCGTATATATTTGACTTTTATACAAATAATATCTTCTTCATTCTTATCCATTCAGCAGTAGTATGACTCACTCCAACAGCAGTATCTGATACACTAGCAGTAGTATTCTTGCACTAGCAGTAGAAACTCCAACACTAGCAGTAGTATGAATACACTAGCAGTAGTATCGACACTTAGAGAATTTTCCTTTTTGCACTAGCAGTACCTTCTTTGTACTAGCAGTACTAACTTAGCAGTTAGTACTGTTAGTGTATTTTCTTGAGCAGTACTAACCTTGTGAACATTTAATTCTCAACATTAATCTTCAGAACATTTAATTCCCAACATTATCATAGTCCAGATATATGTGGATGACATTATATTCGGTTCAACTTGTCAAGAGTTATGCGATGAATTTTCAAAAATCATGCATGATGAGTTTGAAATTGTAACCACCCGTAATTTTCCAATCATTATCTTAATGATAAAAATTAACTTATTATTACCTAACCGTTAAATTAAACATTGAAGAGTTTGCATAACTATTCGGGAAGTTATCCCGCATACAACACAAGACATTATTGAACACGTACTGACGACATTACAACTATTATATACTCACAATAAACTCATCATGATCATTTCATAACTATTACGTTCATGCATTGTCATTTTTACGTAAACCACTCACGTAATAACGTCCTAAGTATTTCATGCATGCATGCATACATACTAGGCACCATACTTACAATATATACCCTCAAACAACCCTTACTTTTACAAAATTAGACACTACCCACTTTCCATAACACTTTACATCCTAATTTATCCTAAACTAGCTAAACATGGCATGTAATCTATAAAATTCCTAAACATTATCTCTAAACCAAACCAAAACTAGCAACAATGGCAACATGTGAACCCTCCCCATCCCAAGGCCATATGGCCGGCCCCTATAACACACACACATTTTCATTTCAAAAATCTTACCTCTTTTATACACACAAATAGTTAGGTAACAATATTGCATGTCTTGCTTACCTCTTTTGTCACATAAACTAGCAACTTTCACACTCATTTTAGACACACAACAAAATCAAAACACCATCTCTTCACAACTCATAGAAATCGGCCACAATTATAAACATACACCAAATCCATTTCAAAAAAATTTAACAAGCATTTTCAAGAAGGTTTAGGCTAGTATACAAGGTTCTTGGGTAAATTGAAGCATCAAGGGCCTAGTTAAGGTGAATTCGTGGATTATATTGGAGGGTTTAGTGCAAGTAATCTTGGGTTAGTAGAAATATTGGAAGCTTGGGTATACTAGTGTTCTTGTAGAGCTCTTACCATCACATTCATCACACCTTTGTAAGGATACATTTTTCTTACCTTCTCTTTTCATATTTTCCATACACATATACATGATTTGCATACAAGGATTATCACCATAATATGTTGTGTAAAATATCATGTTTGTAGTGTAACATGCAAAAATATGGTTTCATATGTTAAAACATGATACTAAGTGTTAAAAATGTATTAAAAGTGGCTATTACAAAAAATACTTGTTGGCTGTTACAAATCGACTCATACAGAAAAATGGACTTTGAAACAGTAGAGTATGATTGTAGAAATAGAAAATAGACCCAATTACCTAAACTTGGCCACTTGAATCACTAAAAACGGGTTTATAACGAAAAAGATACGTTTACTTGAAGTTACGTCGGAAATAAAATATACTTGCTGTCCTAGATTAACTTTTACAGAAAAACGAGCTTATATTTTATAACTTTTGACTAAAACAATAGGAAATAGACTTAATAACGAAAAGGAGGTCGCTTGAATCATCAAAAACGGAGCTAAAACGAGAAAGATACGTTATGTTGAAGTTACGGCCAAAAGTAAAAAAAAAAAAAACAATGCAATCAGACCTGGACTCACAAAAATATTCTAAGTGTCGGAATGAGTTTTTCTGAGAGACCATGTTGGTGTCCGTTTTTCTCACAGCTAGACTCAGTTCTGGAAAAATATTGTCAATGAGACAAAGTTAACCCACGCGGCGTAGTTTCCAAAAAGTCCAGCCAATTGTCAAACCGATAAATAACGAATAAGTTATGGCCTCGTAAGTTTAACCGAAAACCACCCAGAAACACTGAAAACAGCCTGACCGCACGACTTCATGGCCATTTTTATGTGGGATATGGTCCGATTGAGCCAAAGTTCCCTTCCACATTTTTGTAGACCTTATTTCCTTCTGTCCAAATCCACTGAACTTGAGCAAAACTTCTAAATGGTGACTGTTTTACAGCCTGCTTTATTGGACCATTTGACCATTTTTGAAAGTTTATAAAAGTGTTAATTTTTGTTTTAAATGCGACGTAAAACATTTAATTATCGTTTAAAACTTAAACACAACTTATTCTGGTGATAAAACTTATAACATGCATATTCATGACGTACATATCATGTTCACGACCTAAGACACGTTATTTTACGTTAGGTCGCGGTTAGGGATACTTGCATCGTTTTGCGTGCCACTTCACTATTACCGACATTTACCGTTCATTTAAGGTGAGTTCATGGCCCCTACTTTTACTGGTTTTACAACTGTTTTGGGGGAGAATACATGCTCGTTTTTACTTAAACTTAATGCTTGTTTTTACTTGAAACGTGATTTGTTTTTCTCAAACATACTACTTGGCTGAAATACTTGATTGTTTACTCGAATGCGTTATATGTATACATGACACACACTTTGACCAGGGGTACTGGACAAACACATATAACAGGACCGGGTGTAACGGTCACATGACCGGGTGAAACGGTCACATGACCGGGTGTAACGGTCACATTACCGAGTGTAACGGACATACTACCAAGTGTAATGGTCATTACGAGTGTACCGCTTAACCAAGCAATATATTACTTCTGTTTACCAGGAACAAATCTTATTTGGCAGCGGGTTGTAAACACACAGGTTGCAAGTCTTGTATGGGCGGGACTTGTGACTGAGTGGATTTACAATGCCTTTGCCGGGAAATCGTTATTCAAATGCTTTACATTTTACACTAAAACCTATGAACTCACCAACCTCGTGTTGACACTTTAGCATGTATTTTCAGGTATAAAGCGATAGCACGCTATTGGAGGCTTTTGGCATGACATGGCATGGTCATAGAAGACTTTGATATATTTGGGACCACTTGAAATCTTTTATGGGCTTATATTTCCGCACCATTTTTGAAATGTTGTAAACAAAACACTTTTGAATATGAAATCTATTTTAAATGGTTGAGATAAAACCATTCTTTATACTTTGTGTTGTGATACCAATTTAGTAGCACCCAAACATGTATGCTTCCGCTAAACCAGATTTTGGGGGTGTTACAGAAATGAGTATGATGGGAGAACTAAACTTTTTCTTAGGTCTCCAAATAAAACAATTAGAAGATGGGATATTCTTCAACCAATCTAAGTATATCAAGGATATGCTTAAGAAGTTTGGTCTTGAAGACTCAAAACCTATGAAAACACCAATGTCCTCCGAAACTAAACTCACAAAGGATGACGAAAGTGAATCCGTAGATAGCACTAAATATAGAGGAATGATTGGTAGTTTACTCTATCTCACGGCTCGTATATCGGACATTATGTTTAGTGTTTGTCTATGTGCACGCTTTCAAGAAGATCCCAAAACATCCCATCTTGAAGCCGTTAAATGGATCTTTAGGTACATAAAAGGCACTACACATTTAGGATTATGGTATCCCAAAGGAACGGGTGTAGAAACCATAGTGTATGCCGACTCAGACCATGCCGGTGATTATGTTGATAGGAAAAGTACAAGTGGTATTTGTACTTTTGTAGGACATTGTCTCACCTCATGGTTTGCTAAGAAACAAACAGCCCTCACACAACAACTGAAGCCGAATACGTATCAGCAGGAAAAGCTTGCCAACAAGCTCTGTGGATGAATCAAGCTCTCGTCGACTATGGAATTGAACTCAACGACATTCCCATTCTTTGCGACAACAAAGGAGCTATCGACCTCAGCAAAAATCCAGTCCAACACGCTAGAACCAAACACATAGAAATATGACACCATTTCCTACGCGACAATGTTCAGAAGGGAAACATCTCAATTGAGAAAGTATCCTCAGAGGACAACATTGCCGACATTCTCACAAAACCTCTTAAGAGAGAACCTTTCAACTTTCTTAGACTTGGTTTAGGATTAATGGAACCTAGTAAGTAGATAAAACCTTAGCTTGAACCTTAGATTAACCAAACATAACAAAAACCAAAACCTGAGTTTGACTCTGCGGAACCAAACGACAACAAGGGCGGATCCCTTGTTTTGGTTCCGCCGGATCTGTGGATCCCTGAGTCAGATTATTAGTTTATTTAACAAACACCATGTACTGTACAACACAACTTCCCAAAACATAACACCTATTGGAACTCTACTCAACATCATCCAAACTCAAAATTTAGGTCATTTCCTTCCATCAATTTGTGCTCTAATCATCTCTGTAAGTATCCTAATCACGTCTACATTCCTGATCTGAGTCTAGAATTTCTATTTCATGCACAAAATCAAAACTTGGGGTTTATGCATATTTTTAGCTAAATCATGAAACATATTTACTGAATTGCATCACAAATCATGTTTTCCTTAGTTAGGAATTGCATCTTGTAGTACATTATCATAATTCATCAAAAACCCCATGAGAAATTTTTGCAAAAATCTTCTCACGACTAGGAAAAATGATTTTTAGCACATTGTTCATACAAATACAAAAACGTTATGTTTTAAACATCACTTACATAATGTCTCTTGAATGCTAAAGGGAATACATAACTAATATGTATTTTCGGGTAGATTCAATCGTAGCCACATTGAAGTAGGAGCGTTTGGGTTATCTCCTGTTTTATCATAAAACTTGCATAAACGAAATTTTCATGCATCAAAAGGAGTCAAGATAACCGCACCTCCACATTGTCCCCATGTAGGCACACACTAGAAATTAATATACTTAGTTTCGATAGTTTTAACTAAATTATGAAATTTTTGTGTCTAGGATAATCATGCCTCCCGCGAACTATTATGATCACAAAGAAACCGTCAAATACCTACCTAAACATCACAAAACCAAAGGACTTAGTGAGGAACAAGTTGAAATATTTAAATCCCTAGAAAAACGCTATGTACATGAGGGTAGAACCATAGACCCCTCATTCCTAGAAGGAACCGTTCTTAGAGAACAACTTGCTGCCATTCGATTCGATTGTCTCCTAGACATCGATGAACTCATAATCCCCAGATTCATACTTGAATTCTATGCAACTATAGGTCTTAGCACAAATGATTATGGATACATGAACATCCATTTCAAAGTAAACGAAACTCAATTCAACATCCCTCTAGATCAATTCGGAGATGTATTAGGTGGTCCAAGTCATGGAGATTGTTTCTATTCGGACAAATGGTCATTGTCCATTCTCGAATCCAACCTTGATCGTATACATTCATACGACACACCTCTAATCTCAAAAGAGGACATCCGTGCTCATCTTTTCATTCCTAGAAAAAACCAAACTAGGTTAAGTCGAGGTCGTCAAGTAGATCGAGATCCATTTGCTATGGAGCTAAATGAACTTAGGCCCCAATTTAAGAAGCTAGAAGAAGTCCTTAGAGCAAATGTCATAAGCACCATAGGAAATCGAGATCATGTCAATGCAAGCCTTTGTTACATGATGTATTGTGTGACAAACCACCGACCTTTCAACCTCGCTTACTATATCGCCAAAAGAATGGCCGATATTCCGGTTCAAGGCACCACTGCCATGCCCTACGGGATGCTTCTCACCCGTCTCTATAGAGCCTTTGCACCCATCCCTCAAAATTCTAGAGGCTTTGTTCCTGACTACACCTAGATTAAACACACCTTTGTTCCACTTAGTGATCATAGGGTAGCCGTAGCAAAGGGAAAGCGAGCTCATCCACCTACCTCATCATCATCATCATCATCATCATCATCATCATCATCATCATCATCATCATCATCATCCTCCTCCTCTATGAGTGAAGAGGATGGTTTGCCAAACTATAGGATCTCTCCACCCGAGTACTTAAGCCAACTTCCTCCTATCTCGAACGAATCAGCTGAATTTCGACAAACAAATGGTATGATGAAGAATCTTGGACGATGGGTAATGAAGCTCCACAAGAAGATGAGCAAGAAGTGAAGTATTGGGAGTGTTTGCTATTAGACTTATTCAAACAATGATTCGTTGAACTTGTGTGTTTCTTAGGATATTATGCTTGTACTTAACTTGTATGTGAACTAACTCAACATTGTAGGATGATAACATGTGTTGTTATCGATTTTCAATGTTTAAGCCACCGTTTGGCTTAACCACTTTTATGGTAAGTTATTATCATCGAATTAATCTATGTGAAAACGTGTGTTAGAACCCGTGTTTTAAGTTTTATTCTATCACATATTAGTAGTTACATATGTTTTAGGAGAATTTTCGGGATTTGATCGGGTAACGAAAATTATGACATGCTCTTTGTTAGAATTAGCACTTCTGATCGGCGGATTTGGCAAAACCAAATTCTGGGTTCCGCCTGTTGTGCACTTTGGCTCCGCCATCTCTCACCCTGCGGATTCTGCGAAACCCAAATAAGGGATCCACACTTGTTATCGATTGGATCCGCCGTATCCAACAGTAACTTTTTCAAAATTCTCGACTAATCCCGATCCTTAGATTATTGATTCTAGTTCTTAGGTTTATTCTACTGATCATTAGGAACATAAGGATGTTTTAGGAATACTTAGAATCACAAGAAATCAATTTCCCACAAAAATTTGAAAATTCAAAATTTCCATGTGAGTTACCTTTTTGTAACAAGCAAGGAACCCTCAAATTGGTTCCTTGCAATCTGTGGGAGCATCACATCAATGGATTTCCCACTCAAGCCTTGCATTTACTGCATATCTTCAACATTTCACTCAACTTCATCTCTATGGGTTGACTTAGATGATGTGACTAGCATAATTTTTTTTCCAAATCATTAGGAACCTCCATCCTTCAATGGATTAACATCAAATCCAAACACAACTTTCAATACATCTTACTATCTATAAATTAGGAAGATCAGGATCATCACAACTCACTCACTCACCATCATCTCCAACTATCATTCCTGTACTCTTGAACAAATCTCCTCACTTTTCAAATGACAAAATCAAGAAACTCATCCACAAGCAGACCCGCAAGAAGGACAACTCGTATGAGTGTCCGTCCTTGTTGCTTCGTAAACTTAGCCAATTCATCATCAGAGGAGTCATCTCCACTTAACATATCTTCACCAATAGCCAATGAGAATTTTCTCAACCTTGCTACTCCAACACCACCTAACACCATCATCAACACACCACCTCCAACAATCACTCCTGTAGCAACCACACCACCACCCGCTCCATCACATCCTACTAGATCATCTTCACCACCACATTCACCACAACTTCAGCCTCTAGAATTGTTTAGAACACCACCTTCATCACCTCATACATATTTGGATGATTTGGAAGACCTTCCACCAAGGTCCACCAATCCTCCTCCCATGACCTTTGAAGGTCAAGTACCTATGCTCTTTCATCCCATTTATCGGGATATACATGGTCCTCTCTACCATGATCCATCACCACCTCAACCATAAACACAACCCCTCTCACCAACATCCATACTTATTGCCATTGATGAGGCAATGTGGATCAATCAACCACAAACCCATGAGGAGATCAATGAGAAGCTCACCCGCCTCTATGCTCTCTCCAATATGGTGGATTCCCTCCTTGGTGAAGCCATGGATCTTCAATCCATCTTGCTCAACTCCATAACTCCTCCATCATCAAACAACCAAGCACCACCATCATCAAACACCCTACCACCACCACCAACAAACAACCAACCACCACCTCCACAACAAAACAATGAGCCTACTCTTCCTTCCAACTTTCCAAGGCATGATTGCTCCATATGCGAAAGAACGGCTCATTTGGCTCAAAGGACCAACATCTTGGTCCATGAGCTTCAAAATGAGATGAGGTTCATTTTGAACCATATTCTCGAACGCCTAAATGCAATCTCTCATCCTCCGCAATAGGCAATTTTTAGTTTCTTCCTATTCTCCTTTTATAGTATTTCATAGGATTGTTTTAGGAATTCTCTATTTTTAGGAACTTTTTCTTTTTATGTAACATCATGGTTTGTGACTTATGTCACAAATAATTTTCAAGTAATGAATGTTATATTTATGCTTATGGGTGATCACTATTTGGCATAATATCTTGGTTTGTTTGATTCACTAACCTTATTGTATGGTTAGTTTGAATTCTCATAATAATTTGACCACTTATACTTAGGTGCATTTTTGATCAGACACGTATTTTTGACTTTTTAAAGTCAAATGGGTTGAACTATCATGTTTGGATGACCTATACATATGCATTATGCTACTTGGTTGGATTGATTCACAACTAACCTTTGTTTTGTAGCTTTTCTCAACCTTGAATCATATACGTTGGTACCCTAGCAACGGGGAGTATAGATCAAGGGGGAGTATATTTTATACTAACTCATTATTTTGTAGCATTTCTCATCCTTGAAACGTATACGTTGGTACCCTAGCAATGGGGAGTATACATCGAGGGGAAGCATATCTTATTTTAACCATTTGTTTTGTAGGATCATGCATCATAACCTTGGCACTCAAATTAGAGGGAGTATAATCCAAGGGGGAGCTTTAAAGTTCTCAAAATCATTGAAACAATCTTGGTACTCCAATTTAGGGGGAGTAATAACCAAGAAATGTTCACCACATTCCGCTACGCATATCTTCTTTTTGCTTCGACAAAAAGGGGGAGATAGAATTAAGTTTATACATCACTGTGATCATCACAGTACATATTTTTTACGTCACAGTACATGTTTTCATGCTTAAAATAGTTTTTAAACTTGCATAAAACTAACTTAATCTATATTTTTAAAAGTCTTTCACTTTACTTATTCCATTGCTTAAAAATAAACTTTATGTTTTGTCATCAACAAAAAGGGGGAGATTGTTAATACAAATATCGTCCTGAAAACGTTATTTATATTTTACGATCTTTGCTTTATTTTGTTAATGACAATTATAAGGTTTATCTTTAGCAAAACATAAATATAAGTTAAAGTCTTTTACATTTATAGTAACAAGTATTTTAAAAATACATATTACATAATCACTAGGAATAATATTACATACATTTTACATTTACATGTTTTACTTTTATTTCTTAAATTATAAATATTAACATGACATCATGACATACCTCATTTTGATATCTTGAGGATTTGGGAAATATTTTGGTAAGATCTTTAAGTAACAAAGTTGACTTTGCAAGATCTTGAAATGACTTGTCAAGATATAGAATGATATGGAAAGATTTGTAAAAATCTTAGCTGTCTGGTTCCCGCGGAACCAAACAACTACAAGGGCGGATCCCTTTTATTGGATCCGCCAAATCCGCCAGTTGTCCCCTCAATTTTGCCTATAAATAGCAAGCTGATCATTCAAGGGCAACTCTCATATAGTTTAAATTATATATTCATTCATTTATACATCACTAACCCATATCATTCATTTCATTCTTAGTGATCTATCTTTTGTAGCAAAGAAGATCAAGCATACAAGCTTCAATAGACTGTTGCAAGTTTTATTAGTTAGATACTGTGTGATTTGTTAGTGTTCACACATCATTGTTATACCTTGCATTCAGTAGAGTTTGGTTAGTGTTTTAGTCCTTAAAACACAAAGAGTGTCAGGAGTGGTTGTACCCTTGTTAAAGAACCAACGGGAGTGGTTGTACCCTTGTTAAAGAACCAACGGGAGTGGTTGTACCCTTGTAAAGAACCCAGTGTTTAGCTTAGTACCGGATAAAGAGTAAGCGACGTGTAAAGGTTTTCTCCGCCTAGAAGGGAGCTTGTTTCTTAGTGAAGAAAAACTCTCGAGTTAGAGGCTCGAGGAGTGGAGTAGGGCAAGGAAGAGAGTCATTTTACCCGAACTGAGGGGATCTAAACACACTCCTTGTGTTAGGGATACTTTGAGTAATACTAACTAGCACGCGGAATTTACTAGTCAATACTTAGAAGATATTGTGTATTGTGTATATGAATGAAACAGTAAAGTATTTGTTATGAACAATGAAGACAATGTTTAACCAAAACGATTCAATATTATTATCAATAATACGAGTGATCTATGTTATCACTAGAGTTACACAACCTTGAATCTTTCACAAAAACAATACATCTTTCTATCTCACAAAACCTAGCCTAGGACCTCCTTTTATAACACAAGGAGTCCTTTACAAGTAAACTAATATTCGTATCAATCTATATCTAGAAGATATACATAATATCTTTTCTATACTTATCACATTACACGTATTCAGAATATAAGCAGTACAAACATCTTGTGCTAACAGTACTAAGTCAGTTAGTACTGCTAGTGTAATCTTCAGCAGTCTTCAACTTAAGCTTATTAGTTTGTACTGTTAGGTTTAATTCCCAACACGAACCACTATAAACATCCATGTTGTGTGGTTTGATCATTTCTTTCCTTACTTGTTAATTATATATTGCTTAATTGTTTGCTTTACATTGAAATCACGTGAAGTCTACAAAGCGAAGAAAAGTTTAAAACGGTAAAAACTATTCAACCCCCTTCTAGTTTTCCACACGCATTTTTGCAATGACCAATTTGCAAAGGTCATGCTTAAGTATGGTGTCACTCACCGTCTTGCTACCGCGTATCACCCACAAACCAGTGGACAAGTGGAAGTTTCCAACCATGGTTTAAAAAGAATTCTGGAAAGGACCGTAGGTGATAACCGTGCCTCTTTGTCGGATAAATCAAATGATGCACTTTGGGCCTTCCGTACCGCTTACAAAACACCCATCGGGTGTACTCCTTACAAGCTTGTGTACGGAAAGGCGTGTCATCTACCGATCGAGCTCGAGCACAAAGCGTATTGGGCCTTGAAGCATGCAAACTTTGACCTTAAGTCCATGGGTGATCACCGGAAGGTTCAACTCAATGAATTAAATGAACTTCGTGATTAAGCCTACGAGAACTCTTTGATCTACAAAGAGAAGACAAAGAAGATCCACGACTCCAAAATCAAGAACCGCGTTTTCAACGTTGGTGACCGAGTCCTTCTTTTCAATTATCGATTGAAGATGTTCTCGGGAAAACTTAAAACCCGTTGGACCGGACCATTCACCGTTGCCAAAGTTTTTCCTTATGGTGCCGTTGAGTTATCTCAAACCGACGGACCAAACTTCAAGGTGAACGGTCATAGGTTGAAGCATTACTTTGGAGGGGACATACCACCCATGGTTGTCCCAGATCTCCAAACTTTCCCCATGGACCAACGAATTCGGGGTCGAGTCAAGCTAGTGACTCGGTTAGCAAAAACATTAGCACTTCATGGGTGACAACCCATGTTTCTGTCTTCTTTCTATTTTCTAACACTAAGTGTGGGGGAATTCCTCTATTGTGCTTTGCTTTTGTGTGTTTGCTCTTATTTTTAGGTTTCCCTTAGATCGTGATGATTGAAGCGCCTGTTTTCAATCCAGCCGCCCAATATCCGATCTTTTTGCTAACGATTATCTAGGGATATCTTAATAATCCTGTTTGTGAAAAAAGATTTCTTTCCCACACTTGGCTAGTAGTATTACCTTTTTACGTTCTAAGTGTCGGCATAATAGCCGGTACTTTGAATATTGAGGGCAATATTCAATTCTAAGTGTGGGGGGTGGGGGGTGGGAATTCTAGCGAATTTGATCACATGTGTACCTTCTAGTGCCCTAGTACCCCCATTTTGACCAAAATTTTTATTTTTTTTTCGTTTTTAAATAAGAAATTGCATGAAAAAAAAGTGCTTTGCACATAAAAAAAAGTGTTTAGTCTTGATTAGGTTAGAACAAGGGGAATCCCAACTCTGCCAGAGTGTTGATCTGGCTGCTTCCTTAATGATTAGACTAAGGTTTTACAAATTGTGCAAATGAAAATGCTAAGCGTGGAGTAGTTGGTTCTCTTTAGAGCTTATATAAGTAATCTATGGCTTTTCCTCCCAGGAGCTCCTAATCTGACTAAATAAGTGTTGTTTTCAAACTTTTGAACGTTAAAATCTTTTTGTTATGCAAAACAAATTTTTATACAATTTTGATATAGAGTCCGAGTTCAACTTTTTATTTAAATTTTGGAGAAAGCATACTTTCTTAAAATGGAATGATATTGCAAAATGAAATAAGTTATAATGTTGCAAAAGTAAATATGTAAGTATGACATATAAAAAAAAAAAAAAAAAAAAGAGAAAAAAATGAAAATATGTGTTGCTTGAATAAAAATGTTTATATGAATAAATGTACGAAACTTGCTTTTTCTTAAATTTAAATCGGGAGTTGAACTAGTATTCGTCAATTTTGTCATAAAGGTTAAACGATAATTTGGTAGATTGTTGATTTCAAAGGTCCCGTGAGCTCCGATTCTATTCTCTGTGAGGTGTCAAAAGCCTGGTCACCTAAAGCCAACTGGTTTGGGATGTGCCGAGAAGAAATTCGTTACATGGAGTGATCGATCGTTTGAGTCTCTAATCTCTAAATCATCGTTTGTTGCTATTTATTTAAGTATTTAATACTAACTTAGTGGGAATATCTAAAATCTTTGAAATCGAAATCCCGCTGATTCCGGTACTATTCTCTGTGAGGTGTCAAAAGCCTGGTCACCTAAAACCAACTGGTTTGGGATGTGCCGAGAAGAAAGCCGCTACATGGAAAAGGCCTTTTTGATCCTTAGATTTTCGAGGTTCCCGGTAAATTAGTATTTGACTTAAACAAATAACAACCATAATAAATGTCGATTTTTGCGGTCAAAATTTTGAAAATGAGCACATTTTTGAAAATCAAGCATGTTATCTATTTTTGTTCTAGTTTAAATCTCTTGCATCGAATAAAAAGTCAAAACGAGGTATCCTTGGTATTCTTTTGATCCTTTCATTACTTTATATGATCGGATTGCTAGGGACTAGCAATTGATAGTGTGGGGGGATGATGAGTGCCTATTTACTCATCATTTTATGCCCATTTAATACATAAAAATAACTAAAAACAGCCAAATATGCCAATTTATATTGCAGATATCCTTGGATTGTGTTTTTATGTATTTCAGGTACAAAGGATTGAAAACAGAGCAAAAACGGGCATTTTTGGGATCGACTCAACAAGGTTTGTGCATTTAATCAAGTCAAGACAAAGTCAAAGTCAACCCCGGGAATTAGCATTGGATTGAGCTTGGAAAAACGAACCCGAAGCCATTTTCATGGGCCAACCCGACCTAACCCTCCTTATTAATAAAATTGGGTCAAACAAAAAGTCAACCCCTCACCCCTTACCTTTTCCCGCTTTTCCCCTGTTGCCCCCACTTCACCTCTTCCCTTTCTCCAAAACAAAGCCTGCACCTCCCACCCTACTTTTCTGCTCCAGCCAACCTACTCCAGACAAACCCCATGCGCAACTTCTTCACATGTTGCCAAGACACGCTGGCAATCCAAGTGGTATTTTAGGCGCCAAAATGCAATCAAAGGCTGTGATGACTCAAGATAAATTCAAGGGCTGTGATTGATTAAAAAGCACAGATGGACACTTAAGCCTTTTTCCTCTCACAGAGAAAGCACAAGACAAGAGGAACCCTAGTTCTTAGTTTTACTATAAATAGGCTTGATGTAAAGCCCTTTGAGGCATGTAGTTTCTTAGTTAGTGAAGTTCAAGTTTATTTTAAGTTTTCAAATGCATTTTCAGCATTGTAATCTTTACTTTGTAATGAAATTTAAGTTTTCTTAATTTACTTGTCTTTATTTACTTGTTTCATTTACTTTTAAGCACTTTTAAGTTCTTTATTAGTTAAAAAGCTAGCATAAGCTCTTATTTACTGTTTGATAGGGTCTATATGTGTTACACTTAGGGTGTTAATCCTGTATGATGTGTATGAGATACTTTGATTGGATATAACTAAGTATGCGGAATCTACTCAGTTATACTTAGAAGAATAATTGTATGTATATGAATGGAACAGTGTATTTAGTATGAACAATGAAGACTTGAGAATAACCAAAACGATTCAATATTATTATGATCAATAATACGAGTGATCTCCTATCACTAGGGTTTACAACCTTGAATCTCTATGAATAAGTCGTACATAAACTTTAACCTATGATATCCTTTTATAGAACAAGGATTCCTGTACAAGATAACTATAACTCTAATTATATAGGATATTCACTAAATCTTTTCTATACTTATCCTATTACACGTTTACAAAACATAAGCAGTACAAAGTATTTGTACTGGCAGTTAGTACTGCTTGTGTTATCTTCCATCAGTTGATACTACAAGCCTGGCAGTACTAACTGTTAGGTTTAATTCCCAACAATCCTCCCCTAAACTTATGATTTCTCTTCAAATCACTAAGTTTCTTCGAATTAAACATTAACACTGATGATGGGGGGATTCTTCCAAACATTACCATGTTAATCTTTTAGTACTTGCTTTTCTTTGCTCTACAAGATCAGCCATTCTTCTGACTAACACTTCTGCCATCTCTGAATCAGCTTCAACTTCCAGTTTTGAATACACTAAGGTAACTAACACAGCTAGTCTGAGAGGGTAGTCTTTTTCCACTAACATGTATATCTCCAAACCATCCTTAGTAGAAATCCTATGAACTCCACATGTATCAAATAGCTTCCAAGAAACATCTTTGATCATAGCTTGAAATCTCCATATTGCTTCTCCTCCATCTGGTTCATAAATTCTCTTCAACTGTACCCATAGTTCCTTATCTTTGTCTTCAAGAGGATCTGAAATCTTGAATCTTTCCTGTACTAAACTCCATAACTGATTAAGATCTTCTCTGTTAAATCCCTTGAGCAAATCTTCAAACAACTTGTACTTCTTAGTTATTCCTCCAACTCTTATAATTTTCCACCCTTTCATCCTTCCATCTGTGAATACTTCCCAGTCTATAATAGGATGTTTTGCTTGGAGTGGTTTAACATTTTTGGATTCAGGAACTATTACAATCATGTTCTTGAGCTGTTCATCTGTTAAACTCTCAGTTGCAGTCTTTTTTTTCTTTGATGTATCTGACTCTAACATTTCAGCTTTTCTTTTCTCTCTTTTAGGATCTTCAGAATCATATATGAACTCCTTTGGAACTGGCTTGTTAATTCTTGCATAAGCTTCATAATAAGCTTTTTCAATCTCTGCATCTGATCTCCTTTTGAAGTAACTCTGCTTCCAAAATGCTTGGTTCTTCAAATAGTTCTTCATGAAACTTATTTGCTCTTTATAAGAAGGCATCTTCTTCTTATAACCTTTCTTCTGTCTATCCTTGATTTTCTGCATAAGATCATCTAAAGCCACTTCCTTATTCTTTGATAGAATGAAATTTGTAAGCATTTCTGACCTTGCTTCCACACTTAGACTTTCATCAGACACCAATTGAACTGCTTTAGCCTTCACAATGGGATCAGTATCTATAAAATATTGTATCTGTTCAGCAAATGTTTCTTGAGCAATAGCAGCATCTGAAACCATTCTTTCTTTTTCCAATCTTTGAGTTTCCATCCATTCTGCTACTTCAGCTTCATACATCTTCTTTGCTACTTCTTCATCAAAATCTATTTGTGCTTGAGTCTTTGGCTTGATTTTCAACTGCTTTGGCTCATCTTCTGAAAGAATTCCCTTTCCTTTATCCTTAGCAGTTTGTACTGCTTCCTTTTCAACCTCAGTAGTTTGTACTGCTACTTCTTCAACCTCAGCAGTTTGTACTGCTACTTCTAATCCAGCAGTACCTTGTTGTTCACCACTTTGCTCACTCTGCTTACCCATATCCATACCTTCATTTCCATTACCAAAACCTTCTTTCTCATCCAAATTACCACTAGTACCTTCTTCAAATTCCAAAATCCTCCCCTGAGTTTGTGATTCAGTCTTTCTTGATTTCCTCCCCTGTTTGGGAGAATCATCACCATCATCTGAATTACCATCTGAATCATCATCTGAAGAACTAGTAGAAATCACCATCTTAGATCTTTTCCTCTTGGCTTGAGCTTCCAACTTCTTTACTCTTAAGATCAGTTTGGTATAGACTTTGGCAAAGTTGCTTTTGTGACTTTTAAGCTCATCCTCTAGACTTTCCACCTTGTCAGATAATTTGGTACAGAGGTCCATCAATTCCTTGAGTTTAATACTGCCCTCATCACTTCTAGCTGTGTTACCTGCTAGGAGAGGTGAATCAAGGGGCAAAGGTTCAGGTTCTCCCCTAGTTGGACTAGGAGGTACTGTTGAACCACCCAGATAATCCATTTGGCCTGGGATTACACTACCTGTGGCAAGTCTTGGAGGACTTGGCACATTAAGTGTTGCTATGGTTACACTGGCCTGCTTAGCAGTAGTGTAAGCCCCATCCATACTATCATCAAAGATAGGCTCATCTGCTTCAAAGGTTGGAGTAGGAGGACTAGACTGAGCAATCATAGTCTCCTTTCTGGTTCTTCTTCTATATGTTGTGGTGATTGGGGGTGTATAAGTTGTTTCAGGAACCTCAATGGATGTGTGTTGGGGCTCAGTTGGGTTTACTGACCCTTCATCCTCAACATTTTGTATCATCTCAGGAAAGAGAGGTATCACTACCCCATTAAAAAGTCTACTTGCCATAGCCATGTTTTGAAAGAGTTTTTGCTGAAGGCAAGGTGTTGGAAAAGTTTCTTTATGTTTCTTAAGTAGATTCTTTTTCTTGTTCAAAAAGGTTTGGATAAACCTTGGATACATTATAAACTTTGTTTTACTTTTCACATTATTGACCATACTCTCAAATATCATTTTTGAAAAATTGAAAACTCTGTTTGTTGACAAACATATGAGAGCAATAGCAATATTGCTACTGAATTGTTCCCATGATGTTCTTTTAGGACTCAAACAATGCAAGAGAGTATGTATCAAAAATCTTCAGTGAGGGGAGAAACATCCTTTTTGAAAAGTTAATTTATGGTTGGATATATCATACCCCATTCTGGCAATTTCTTGCCATATGTATGTGTTTGGCAAGTCATTGATTCCATCAGAATCTTCTAACTTAAGATGTCTCGTAATGGAAGATTCAGAAACAATGAAAGATATGCCATCCACTTTAGAGTGAATTTCTATGTCTCCATCTTCACTAGTTTTGGCAATAGCAGTTTGCCAAAACTGTGTGATTTGATAGACAAAAAGAGTAGGGGAAACAGTTAAAGCATACCTTATATGAGAGTTGTTGAGAAAATCCACAATCTCATAGAATTTTGGTCCATCCCCTTCCTCTGTTTTCTCAATAAAAGCAACCTGGTTGTGCGTCTTGACAAAGTCCAAATTAGCCAGAATATTCTCAGTAAAAATTGATTTGACTGTGGTGAATAGTGAAAATTTAGGTTAGAAAGTAGAAGATGAAAGTGAGATGAGATATTATTGAGAGTATTAGGGTTTCTATTTGACCGACTTAAAGAATAAGTTAACTTTTATTTTAGGATGAGATTATAATAGAATAAAAGTTAAAATATCTAGAAGAGGATCCCTTAAAAGCCGTAACTTAACCAGTAAAAATCGCAACTAACTTCCAACAGCTAGTTTCTAAACAAAAATTAGTTATTGACACAACAGTTACAACGGCTAGTTCAGCAGTACAAACTTTGCACTAGCAGTACAAACTTTGCACTAGCAGTACAAACCTTTGATCAAAAATTTTCAAGGAACAGTATGAACTTATATGGATTTCAAAAACATTATAACATACATATAGTTTTTAGCAAACTATCAGCTATTAACGGATTTGATGTGTCTTTACGAATAGCCGTTTGCTTTGGACTAGCCAACTCTTCACTGTTAGATATGGTGAGTTGATAACCATATAGTTTTTGGTAAACTATCAACCATGAACGGATTTGAGAAGTCTTTACCAGAAACCGTTTGCTCTGGACTAGTTGGTTCTTATGTGGGTTAGACATGGTGAACCAATAACCATTTGTTGTGTGCACAGATCACACACTTTGAGCTCCAAAGCATCTCACCATCTAAAGCATCAAACACTCAATTCACAACTCCACTCAACCTGCAATTGTTAGTCCAACAATAGAAAACAAGGTGCAAAGCACTTGTCTCATAACAAAATAAGTATATGACTAACATTGCACATAAACAAGGAATTAATTTCCTTGGGGAACCCAAGCCATCACTGACTTAGGTTTTCCTCTTGCATCAATATAATTAAACCTTTTTAAAACAGTTGGAGCACCATTGGATTGAAGTGGTCTCCAAACCCATGATGCTGATGCATTAATACCATTGCCCATATTTCCCTTAGCAGTGTTTTTAAAACAATCAGTATTAACTGCTTGCCTAGCAGTATGAACTGCTGGGTTTGCAATACCAACCTTAGGTTTCCAAATTTGATTCTTTACAACTGCTTGGTTATTAAATGGCCTTCTAGCAGTTAATGGTGCAGTTTTGAAAACTGTTTTTGCACTTTGAACTGCTTGTCTTAGGTAAAAAGTCTTATTTGGTCTGGCAGTATGAATTTCTTGTCTAGCAGTATGAACTGCTCTTGGTCCAGACCTTAAAAGAACCGATCTAGGTATCATTCTAGCATTGGAAGGGTGAGGTGTAAGTCTTCTGAGTTCACCATATTGTTTGAATACCTAGTTACCCTATTGTTGCAATTGGCTGCAAGATGGTCAAAGCTACCACATGTGAAACAAGCTTTCCTATAGCAAACAAAGTCACCACCTAGTTGGTGAGACTTGAGGTTGTTCCAATTCCTTTGGTTACCTCTGGGCTTGTTTGTGGTTCTATACATTTCAGCATACTTAACTGTTTTCCTAGCAGTATTAACCTTTGACTTAGGCCTAACAATTGTATTCTTGACCACCCTAGGAACTTTTGGTTCCTCTACCTTAACACTATCAGGCTTAATCTTATCCTGATCACTCTCATCATCATCAGAAGTCCAATCCTCTATGGTTGGAGCATCTGAGTCCCTAATAGATGACACCTTGTCATCAGAGAGTGATTTATCACTTGCACTCTCGAAACTTACTTCTACAGGCTTTTCAACTACTTCCTTTTCTTTTAGTTTTGGTCCATAGTCCATCTTAGGTAGTTGAAATTCCTCTAAACCAGTGTGTTCTAGGTCTATGCCTGGAGGTGTAGGTATTCCTCTATAAGGAGGTGGAACTGTAGGTCCACGATTTGTATGGATCTCTAAGTAGCCTTTGATTACTTAGTGGATGACTTGAATAAATCCAAATCAATCCAAGTGAGAAACTCTTACACAATTGTTAGTGTTAACGCGGAAAATTAACAAGAACAATGAAGAACACAGAGTTATCACTAACTTCGTATATTTCACTAACTCACACAATTCGTACGTACATAATAATAATCCTTAGGGTTCCTTTTATACTTGAAGGAAACCCTAATTACAAAACCGTGTGAAAAGATATCACGTATCTTCTATAAAGATACCTAATTCGTACATATCTTTTCCTAACTTATATTTAACAAACTTTCCTATTTTCACTGACCCGACTTAACTATTAAGTCAACAAGACTTAATAACAAAACCAGACTTAACATATACATTACAAGACTTAACTTGAACCAGACTTAATAATGTTAACTACCAGACTTAAGTTTGTCTTCACTTGGTCTTCCTCGTACCTTGTGATAATTCCCAATAATCCTCCCCTAACTTGATCTTCATGTTCCATGAACTTCAAGTTCCTTCTGAGTAAGCTTATGAGGATTGGAATTATCTTGATCTTCAAAACTCTTGAAATCTGCAAATTTGAGTATTTGTGCAGCAACTTGATCTTCTCAGTATCTGATATGCATTTCACTTGATCTTTTCAGCAACCATGACATTTTGTACATCAATTCATATTAAGTTTCATATCTATTCTCATCACTTCCAGGTGTGTTAACTTCTGTGAGAGGTGAATCATTGAAAATTAATGGATTTGATGTCTCTTTACCAATAGCCATCACTACTGGAGTAGCCAAATATTTTGGTGTGTAAGACCATGGTACATTGATAACCATATGATTTTTAGTAAATCATCAACTATCAACAGATTTGTGATGTCTTTACCAAAAGCTGTACCCTTTTGGACTAACCAATTCTTTGATGGAATGCACCTCATCATGGTGAATTGATTACCATTTATGGTTTTCCACAGCCTTTACCACAAGCCTTAATCTTGTGGGCTAGTCAACTCTTCACAATCTCAGATATGGTGAGTTGAATACCATACAATTTTTGGCAAATTGTCAGCCATAAACGGATTTGAGCTATCTTTACCTGTAGCCGTTTGCTCAGGATTAGCCAGTCCTTGTGTGGGTCAGACAAGGTGGACTGATAACCTTTTTTTGTGTTAGTGCTATGCACCTCCACTAAGTGAGAAGTTCCAATAGTCTCACTTATCAACTTAATCCAGCACTGAAACAATATATATATTATATATATATATATATATATATATATATATATATATATATATATATATATATAATATATATATATATATATATATATTTTATTATCACTAACAGAATTAAAATAGAACTACAAGACTTAAAAATAACCTAAGTGCTAGTTAGTATACAAACTTTACATTTTAACCTCCCCTTAACACAAACCTCCCCTTAAGTCCAACTAGGGGTTCATCATACCAATGTTGACTACCAAATAATTAAACCTAGGGCCATCAAAAGCTTTAGTCAACAGGTCTGCAACATTAAAGTCTGTATGTATTTTCTCCACTCTAATCAATTTCTTTTCAAAGCAATCTCTAATAAAGTGATGCCTGATTTCTATATGTTTAGTCTTAGAGTGGTATACTGGATTCTTAACAATACAGATAGTGCTTTCATTATCTATGTGGATAACAGTATTCATAAAATTCAAACCATAGTCCAGCAGCTGATTCTGAATCCACAAGACTTGTCCACAGTAATTAGCAGCTGCCACATACTCAGCTTCAGTAGTTGAGTTAGCCACAATTGTCTGCTTCTTGCTTCCTCCAAAGGTAACAGAACCTCCTTTGAATTCTTGGAAATCCTTCAGATAGTCCTTGTTACCAGACATGGGCCCAGAGCACCCACTGTCAAAAATTCCTCTATCTCCCATATAGCTGAGTGGATGATCCTGTACAAAAAGAAGAGAAGTTAGTTTCTCTTAGGAACCCATGCCTGAGTAGGCTTGGGTCCGCCTTGTGGATCAACATATTTGGAAGTCTTATATGAAACTGATCCACTGTTGCTTTGGGATTTATAAGTATATTCATTTTTGAATGGATCCCAAGACCAACATGCTGAGGTCTTAACAACAGAACCCCCATTACCCTTTACAGCATTTGAAGTTGAAGGTCTTGCTGTATTCTTAGCAATTGGTCTCCTCACAGGTGAATGGGGTTTATAAAATTGGTTTCTTTTATTCACCTGTGGTTTTTGGAAAGGCTGTCTGGGTCTCACTTGATTAACATAACCAGAATTTACATTAGACCTCACAGAATTAAAGTTTTGCCTACCCAAATTAAGGTTCCTCAAACCAGATTTAATATTTGGTCTACCAGTATTAACATTGAAGTTTGGTCTACCAGAATTAACTTGTTGTCTACCAGAATTAATGTTTGGTCGGGTAGAGTTAACATATTGGGCTGGTCTGGGAGCAAATTGGTTGGCATGATTTATTCTGTTAGCATTATTCCACACTGGTTTATTATTAACATGACCCATATTCACATTCCTTTTAAGCTCAGCTTCCTTTTTCATTCTCTTCTCATGGAAGTCACAATCTCTAATCAAATGACTTAAACTTCCACAAACAAAACATCTCTTAGGAGTGTAAGTGTAGCTACTCCTAACTTCTCTGTGAACACTATTACTTTTAGGTGACTCATTCATATTAACAGATTCCCTAGGAGATTTTATGTGGTTGACACAACTAGGTTTAACTGTTTGGGGTTTTGGTTCAGTCACAACAGGTTCACTTTCCTTAACAATCTTAGGTTCAGGAATCTCTTTTACTTCACTTTTTGACTCAGACTTAGAGTGGTCAGAGACATCACCAATGGATCCTTCAGTGTCATTAGATTGACAAGTAGAATACTCACTAGTTTTGTCCTCTGAGGTGGTTGACTCAGGTATTTGAGGACCTCTTTTTCCATACACAAATAGAGAGTCATCTAACTCTTCTTTTTCAAGAGGAGTGTAGTCTCCACTCAATGGATGTGGAACTCCCTTGAAATCATCAGCCTTAACAAACCGATTATATAAAGGTTTACCTTCATAGTCATCCTCTCTATGCTTAAATGTAGCCTTTTTCTCATCCTCCTCATATCCTAAGCCATGTTTCTTATTTGACTTCACTTGAGAATCCCAACATTTAAATAGATTGTTATTAGAATTATTCCACTGGTCTACACGTTTTTGCAAATCATCCCTTTCCTTTTGTATTCTTAGGCCAATTCTTCTATATTTTTTAAGTTTTTCATCTTGCTCATATATTTTATTAGCCTGAAAGAATAGTTTTTCATTTAAATCAGCATGTTGTTTCTGAAGGGTGCCTTTTTGTGCTTCTAATGTTTTTAGAGCATTTTTATAAGCTAAAATTTGTGCTTCTTGGTCACCTATTAATGTTAACTGTTCATCACACAAAGCCTTAACATGATTATAAGAATCAGTACATAATTTGGAACATAATGATACCTCATTACTAGAACCAATGGCCATAAGTGCATGACTAGACTCTTCAATCTCCTTTGTGTGCTCATTCCAGTTAATAGCTCCAGCTTCCAATGTCACCATACTCATCTGGTTTCTTTCCAGCTTGTCATCCTCTGCATCACTCTTCCTATACCCACCAGTAGACTTCTTCTCCGGGCAGTCTCTAGAAAAGTGTCCATGCTTATGACAATTGAAGCATTCAACTGTCCTCCTAGTGTACCCAGCTGGAGACTTGTTGTTGAACTTAATGGACCTCCCATACTGCTTTTGAAACCTCTTTACCCTCAGAGCAATCATGGCAATGTGCCATTTGATGTCCATCTCTTCTACCTCAGCACCATTTATCTGCTCCAAATCTTCACTTATAAAGCTCTCATCTTCTTGTTGATTGGCAAAGAATGAGTGAATCACCTCATCAGCAAAGTCTGCAGAAGCAGATCTTTCCCTTGTAGAAGCTTCATAAACACCAGACTTAACACTGCCAGACTTAACCTTGTAAGTGCTGCCTTTGCTTTGAGACACAAAAGCAACATTTGAAGAACTAGGAGATGTCTGAGTGGTTTCATTGATGTCCTGTTCAAAAATCCTAAGATTGTTGTACATGTCATCTAGGGTCATTGAGTCAACTTCATCCTTCATCCTCATAGTCATAGACACATTTACCCATTCTGGTGGTAGAGACCTAAGAAACTTGTGATTGGCATCCTCATTAGATACAGCAGCACCATGTACTTTTAGTTGTGACAGAAGATGTTGAAATATGTCATAACCCTTTTCCAATCCTTTAGCTTTTGACACACTGAATGTTTCAAATTGCTGTTTGAGAACAGCTTTCTGCATCTTTTTAGAGTTTGCATTCCAACCAAAACGTTTCTTAATTGCTTCCCAAATTTCCTTGGCATCTATCATCCCATGAAACCTTTGTAGATGCTCCTTTGGAATAGGCATAAGTAGCAAGGTTCTAGCCTTCTTCTCTTTTTCCACAGCCCGTATCTCCTCAACAGTCAATGGTGGTAATATTCTAATCTGCCCATCAGTACCAACTGAAACCCTTTTCTTAGAATTTCCCTTCTGAATAACCTTCCAAACATCACTGTCAATGTATTCCAAGTAATGTTCCATCTCCATGGCCCATATGTCGTATTCTTCTCTCTTCAGTATTGGAAGCTTAATGTTGGATATGGTGGTGGTTGTAGGGATGGTTGGTTGTGATTTAGAGGTGCTGGTTTCAGGGTTTTCTTCTTCATGGTTTGATCTCTTATCCTCACTGTTATGGTTTGAAAAAGTTTCAGTATTGATTGGTTGCTCAAGGTCAGACATTGTGTAGGGTGAATTGATTGAGAATTTGTTTGTGGTGTTGTATTCTTCGAACTCAGAGTCTCTCTAAAGGCTCTGATACCACTTGTAGGTCCACGATTTGTATGGATCTCTAAGTAGCCTTTGATTACTTAGTGGATGACTTGAATAAATCCAAATCAATCCAAGTGAGAAACTCTTACACAATTGTTAGTGTTAACGCGGAAAATTAACAAGAACAATGAAGAACACAGAGTTATCACTAACTTCGTATATTTCACTAACTCACACAATTCGTACGTACATAATAATAATCCTTAGGGTTCCTTTTATACTTGAAGGAAACCCTAATTACAAAACCGTGTGAAAAGATATCACGTATCTTCTATAAAGATACCTAATTCGTACATATCTTTTCCTAACTTATATTTAACAAACTTTCCTATTTTCACTGACCCGACTTAACTATTAAGTCAACAAGAGTTAATAACAAAACCAGACTTAACATATACATTACAAGACTTAACTTGAACCAGACTTAATAATGTTAACTACCAGACTTAAGTCTGTCTTCACTTGGTCTTCCTCGTACCTTGTGATAATTCCCAACAGGAACAGACTTATAACCTAGACCTGACTTAGCCTTGTTGAGAATTTGACATTCAATTATCTTACTTACACCCTTAGATGCATACTCTAATGTGTCTACAATCATTTGAATGTTTTCTTTATCCTTTTTAAGTCTATCAACCTCAGCTTTTAACACACTAATTTCAGCATCTCTAAAAAATATGTCCCTTTTAAGTACAGCTACAGTTTCAGAAAAAATGGACTCATTGCTTTTATAATGAACAATTTGCTCTTCTAAAACAGCTAAACCCCTTTTATGATTTGCCAAATTAAAATGGGTCTTGTTAAGCTCTATTATCTGTTCATCATAATGTTTCCTAAGTGTTTCTAATTCTTTTAAAGCATCACATGATTTAGAACATTTAGAAACTTGTACCTCAGAATCTGAGAAAGCCATGAGAGCCATCTTTGTAGGTGCTGCTTCCTCTTCTTCCATGAAGCTCCAGTCAAACCCTAAGCCATCAATGGCCACCAGTGCCTTTGAGCTTGAGTCTGTAACCTCGACAACCCTTGATCTTGTTGACTTGCCTTCATAGCCCTTATTCCTTGAGTCCTGCTGTCTGGGCTTCCTACACTCTCGTGAAAAATGACCCATCTTGTGGCAATTGTAGCACTCAATCTTTGACTTGTCATATCCAGCAACATCATTGCTATTTATGATTATCTTCTTGCCTGTTCTCTTCAAAAATCTCTTAGCCCTCATGCTAATAAGAGAGAATTGCCACTTGATGTCCATCTCTTCAATATCATCATCATGGATTTCTTGAAGGTCTTCATGAGTCAACATAGTACCATTGTGCTGAGTAGTCAGGAAAGCACAATAAGTATTTTCATCCAAGAGTCCATTAGTACTGCTTGAAGTACTAGCAGCACCAATATTTGAACTAGCAGTACCAACTGCTCCAGCAACTTGTACTTCTTCCACTAGACTTGAGGTACTGGGAGTTGACACAAAAGCCAAATTCCCAGAGCTTGAGCTTGTTCCAGTAGACTTCTTCACATCATGCTCCACTATTTTGAAGTTGCTATATAGATCCATTAAGCTCATGGAATCTATATCAGGTTTGTTCTTCCACACAACAACATGCATACCCCATTCAGCTGGCAGACTTCTTAAGAATTTTGAGTTTAAGTCCTCCTGTGGTATCTCTATTCCAAGAATAGCAAGCTGACTCACTAGCTTCTGAAGCCTGTTGAACATATGATCTAGTGACTCATTGCTTGTTGCTGAGAAGTTCTCAAATTGTTGCTTGAGTAGTGTTTTTTGAGTCTTTTTGGTGGCATCATTCCCACCAAATCTTGCAACAATTGCCTCAAATAATGATTTGGCATCCTTGAACTTGCTAAAGTTCAAGAGTTGATCACTGGGTATAGTCATCATGAGCATACTCCTTGCCTTGATGTCATTCTTGTACTGGGCCTTCTCTTCAGCAATAATAGGCTTTGTCTGCACTGTAGTCACAGATTTACCATCTTCAGTTGTTGTTGTGGTGGAAGGTTTGAATGAATTCCCTTCTTCTATGATCTCCCAAAGTGCATAATCTTGCACTTGGAAGAATTGTTCAATTCTCAATCTCCACATATCGAATTCAATAGGCTTAAGCATAGGTAACTTTGCAGCAACATTGGTTGTGGTAGTCTCCATGTCCATTTTTCTTCTTGAGAAAATTCTTTGGGATCTTCTAATTCAAAGTATCAGAACCTAGCTCTGATACCACTTGATAGGATATATATGTGTTACACTTAGGGTGTTAATCCTGTATGATGTGTATGAGATACTTTGATTGGATATAACTAAGTATGCGGAATCTACTAAGTTATACTTAGAAGAATAATTGTATGTATATGAATGGAACAGTGTATTTAGTATGAACAATGAAGACTTGAGAATAACCAAAACGATTCAATATTATTATGATCAATAATACGAGTGATCTCCTATCACTAGGGTTTACAATCTTGAATCTCTATGAATAAGTCGTACATAAACTTTAACCTAGGATATCCTTTTATAGAACAAGGATTCCTGTACAAGATAACTATAACTCTAATTATATAGGATATTCACTAAATCTTTTCTATACTTATCCTATTACATGTTTACAAAACATAAGCAGTACAAAGTATTTGTACTGGCAATTAGTAATGCTTGTGTTATTTTCCATCAGTTGAAACTACAAGCCTGGCAGTACTAACTGTTAGGTTTAATTCCCAACACTGTTCTATAAGCTCATGTAAGCTCTCTTATAGCTTACTGTGAGTTTATTATTGTTTATTTCTGTTTTAAATTCAAAAAAAAAAAAAAAAAATCAAAATAATAATAATATAATAATAATAATAATAATAATAATAATAATAATAATAATAATAATAATAATAATAATAAAATCAAAATAAGCTCACTTTTATGATAAGCCAGAAAGGGAAGGGCTTATTGCAGTCACTAGCTTGTCTTTTCACAAGCTAGAGCTTGTTGAGTAGCTCCTCGAGCATGTTGATGCCTTTGTTTAGCTAAGGATTTTGTAAGTTCCATTTTCATCATTTTGCTTATTTTACTGCTTATTCTGATTTACTGCTTAATTTTATGCTTATCTTAGTTCAGTAGTATTGTTTATGCTTAATTGATGTTGATTTGTTGCTGAGATACCTTGTTTCATTGTATTTCTTTGATTTAAGCTTATTGTTGATTTTAAGGTTTACATAGCATTTTAGCTAAGCTTATTAATAAGCACTTTTCTCTTATTGAATTTGTACTTAAAATACTTGAATGAACTTAATATAGATATGTTTTTAAGAATACTTGAGGTTTGCATCATGAAATGAGCTTAAAATCAGATTATGAATATTTAAGGGAGTGTTTGGAACAAGCCCTTTGGTTGACTTTTTAAGCTGATTTTTAAGTTTGACCTTTTGGGAAGTTTTGGTTTAGATTAATCTGAGTTATATAAGTTGATATTAAGAAGTTTTAAGCTTATTTCAAGGGTTTTGTAGTTTTAATTTGAATTTCCAAGTTTGTAGGTTGAAACTGCTAGCTTTTGCTTATTACTGAGACAAGCAGTTTTAGGCCTTGTATTTGCAAGTTTTGAGTTCATCCCAATGTGTTAAGTTGGTTTGCAAGAGTTGGTTGAATTTCATTTAGATTTGTGGTATTTTTGGTCCAATTTCTAATTTCAAAAAATCTGCACATAACCTAATTCAGTATGCAGTCTGCCAGCAGTTTTAGAAGTCAATTTAAGTGCTTATTTGTAGTTTATAGTACCTGATTTTCATGTTTCAAGTTGTTTGCTTATTGTTCTTTGCTTTTCTCTAATTTTCAGTTCTTTCCTTAGCTTATTAGAGCTTATTCAATAGCTCAAAAGTTGCCTTATTAGTCAAATATATATTGATTCATCATTATATGTTTGAGCTAAACTGCCTTCTTTTCAGCTTATTTTTAAGCAGATAATAAGCTCATTAAGGTCTGAAACTTGGTCTAATTGCTTATTGGTGTATGAGCTTAATTTTTGTTCAGTTGTTTTTGGATTTGCTTATTGATTAAGAGCTTTTTCATAAGCTCAAAGTTGCTTACTTGGACTGTCTTGGGACTGTGCACCAGCCCTTATTGTTTAATTTGGAATATGTGCTTATTTGCTTGTTCTTTCGGCTTTTTCTGTTTACTTATGCTTATTATGATTGTTTTTAGTTAAATATAGCTTATTCAGTTTGCACTTTAGCTTTTAGAAGCCTTTTTGCTTATTTCCAATTGACCTTTTCATTTTTAACTCTTATAAGCAGTCTGTTCTTTTAAGCCTTTTTCTGGCTTATTTACTCAGTTCTAAAAATATTGCTTTTTCAAAAGTTTCTTATTTCCAGCTTATTTACAAGTCTCAAAAGGAAATTTTCATTAAAAAAAATAAAAAGGGAACAAGGGAAGTCCAAGGTGAGCCAAGGATCGAACCCTGGACCTCAACCCAGCTCAACCTTATCACCACACCACACTACCAACTCGCCCTTGGGAATTCTCTGTCATAGCTTTCCATCTTAATTCTTTTAACCATTTTTTTCCTTCTTTTGCTTGTTTTCCCCTTTTTGCTTAATAACTACTTATTTAGATAAGCAGTTAACTTCTTTTTAATTTTCCTAGGATCTTATAATCTTTAAGCACTTTTCTGAAATTTTTCATAATTTTTCACCATTGTTTGATATATTTTTATATATATTTCTTTTCAAAATTGTTTTTAATTCATAAAAATTAAAATAAAAATCAAAAAAATATAATTCTTTTTTTTAAAATTTTCTTTTATTATTTAGGACTTATAAAAATTAGATTTGCATCCGTAGGGTTAATTTTTAAGGATTTTGGTTTTTAGGCTCTTTTTTGGAATTCCCGTTTATGTTTTTAGCGTAATTTGATTTTTGCTTTATTTTCTTTATATATTTTCTTTCCGTACCTTAATTAGAATTAGAAAACAAAAACATAAGTGAAAATCATTTTTCAAGCACTTTAATTCCAAACCGTACACGAAATCCTCGATTCACACCTCGTTGGGAAACGACCCGGGTATCACTTGCCCGGATTCTTATATCGTATTCGCGGGTTTTGCAAGTTGGCCTTTTTCCTAAAGGGTTGGCTTATCAGTTCCCATGTATCATTTGTATTTTGATCTATACTTCCACATCAATCAGGTACAACCAAACCCGTTATGTTTTATGGCCCAACATAACAAACATTGTGTTTTAAGGCCTAAACACATAAACTGCGTCGCTTACATTATTTTCCGACACTAAGCTAGATGTCGAGTACTAATCTAGCTAGTACCAATCTCACTCACGATCTACCCGATCTTCACAAATCACACAAGCTACAAGATCCACATGATCTACACTTAATCTACCCGATCTACCCGATCTACTCACGATCTACCCGATCTACCTTATATTCACACGATCTACCCGATCTACTCACAATCAACACTAGCTACACAAGATCTCTCCGATCTTTACAAGATCACAATGATCCACACGAACTAACTAAACAAGATGATAGACAACTTGATGTATATCAAGATACAACAAGTACATAACGAGTGTTACTAGTGCACTACACTAACACTATAACACTTTGTATCTTTGTGATACGATGTGTTCTTCTCTTGCACTAATAGAGGAATGAAGGTGATCACTTGAATGGATGATTGGATCACTCTTAAACAAAGACAAACTAACTACATGATCAAAGGAGAGTATATGTGATAGGAGATTTGAACTCAGAAAATTGTGTGTGAAAAAGAATGCCTAAAAACTGTGGAATAGACTAGTATTTATAGGCAATGAAGATTTGACCGTTACAGGGGGCACGATACCACTAAATGCCCGACGGTACCACTAAATTTAGTGTACCGTGGTACCGTCCTAGACAGGGACGCTCCAAATTTTGTTTTTAGTGGTGAAAGTTTATTTGGGGAAGTTTGGAGCTGATTTGGGGAGAAAATAGCTGTTGGTGTTTTTAAACTTATTTTTCAAATTAAAACATTTCTTTTTAATTCAAAAATAATTTATAAAGTGTATTTTTGAAAAAATGTTTTGTTACATTAAAAATGTGAAGTTTATAGAAAAATATAATCCTTTGATCATTAGTCAAGTTGTAGATTTGTTTGTTCATACCTTGAGTGATTTACGTCAGGATGGAAATCTACGACTTTGTTGAAGCATACTTGAGACGTAGAGAGGTGTTGATGTAAGTATGCGTTGATGATTTATGTTTACAAGTAACTTGCGCATTTTACGTCATGCATTACAAGTTACATGTTTGTCATTATTAAAACCTAAGAAACCGTTTAGTTTAAATATCTTAATATTTGCACTAACACTGTGTTGCTTGTCAAAAGGGAAAGCAACACAAAGCCTCTTGTAATTCCAAACTCAATCAGTCTACCTTTACATTTGTTGCATATGGACTTGTTTGGTCCAACTTTTGTAAAAAGCATTATAAAGAAAATGTATTGCCTAGGTGATATAGATGATTCAGTAGGTTTACATGGGTTTTCTTTCTAGCTGCTAAGGATGAGACTAGTGCCATTCTTAAGTCCTTTATAACTAGAATAGAAAATCTAGTAGATCACAAAGTTAAGGTGATTAGATGTGATAATGGGACTGGGTTTAAAAATAGAGATATGAATTAATATTGTGATCATTGTGAAAATTTTTATGGCTTGTGTTTTCTTGGTTTTTGGACTAACATTTTGCATGGAAAACAAAGAAAAGTGTTGGATTGATTATGAAAAGGTTGTTTGGAATGGAATTTGAGTTAATGCTGGTAACTCAAAGTTAATGCTGCTAGGCATAACTTACTGCTGGGTTGTTAAGGGTACTATTTCATAAATACATCGATTAAGGGTTTAAATCATTCAATTAATTAGTTAATCAATTTCATTCTTCAAAATACTCTCCGCTTACAAACCCTAACTCAATTTTATCATCCAATCTCAAAACCCAACACAATGGCGAATCTAAAGTTTGTTGATTCACACAATATGGTCGCATTTTTGTCTAAACCCACAGAGAGTGATGGGTTTGAAGAAATAGTGGATTTTTTGAATGCACACCCTATAAGGTATGCGTTAACTATCAATCCAACTATATATGTTTCCTGTATTGAACAGTTCTGGTCTTCTGCTGTGGCCAAAACTATCAATTGGGAAGTACAGTTACATGCCCTAGTAGATGGCAAGGAGATAATCATCACTGAATCATCTGTTAGAAGAGACCTTCAACTAGCAGATGAGGAATGTATTGATTGTTTTTCTAATTCTACCATTTTTGAACAACTTACATTAATGGGGTATGAGAAAATTTTAGAAAAACTAAATTTTTATAAAGCATTCTTCTTCCCACAATGGAAATTTCTAATTCATACCATTTTACAGTGTCTAGTCCAAAGACTACTGCCTAGAATGAGTTTAGCAGTACTATGACATCTGCCATTATCTGCTTAGCTACAAACCAGAAGTTTAATTTTTCAAAATTTATTTTTGATCGTATGGTTAGAAACTTTGATAATTTGTCTGGAAATTTTTTTAATGTATCCAAGGTTTTTACAAGTATTATTGGACAAACATTTTGCTGAAAAGCCATCTCATAAAAGAATATATATTGCACCCTCTCACACTAAAAGATTTTTGGAAATATGAAAAGGGTAGGTAAAGGTTTTTCTGGTAAAGTAACACCTTTGTTTCCAACAATGGTGGTACAAAACCAGCCACAAATGGGTGAAGGTTCAGCTATTCCCATTGATCCCCAACATACACCCACCATTTTACAACCATCCACATCTCAACCTCAAAAGACTCACAAACCTTGGAAGCCTAAAAGAAAGGAAACTGAGATACCTCAGTCTAGTGCTCCTACAGACATTGTTGCAGATGAGGCTGTCCATAAGGAGTTGGGTGACAAATTGGTGAGAGCTGTCACTACTGCTTCTAGCTAAGAAGCAGAGCAGGACAGTGGTAACATAAATAAGACCCAATCCAAGGCAACACCTAATGAACCTAGTTCCCCAGGAGCTAGTTCAGGTGGTGGTCCCTGGTGCCAAGAAACCATGGGGGATACAATTTCTCAAACTAGGTTTGAGAATGTATCTAAACAATCTAATGATTCACTGCTCGCAAGAGGTAACACACTTCAAAGTGATGAGGATAGCATGAAACTTAATGAATTGATGGCACTATATACAAATTTACAAGCCCAGGTTCTTGATTTGCAAAAGACAACATCCTCTCAACAAAATGAGATCACAAATTTGAAGAAGAGGGTCAGGAAGCTTGAAAAGGAAAAGAGGTCAAGAACTCATAGGCTAAAAAGATTATATAAGGTTGGTAGGAATGTTAGGGCAGAATCCTCTGGTGATGAAGAGAGTTTGGGTGAGGATGTATCCAAACAGGGGAGGAATGATGCCATGGATGAGGAGGTGTTGGATGAAGGGAAATAAAATGCTGTTGAAGAAGTAGTTGAGGTCATAGAAACTGCTAAGCTATTGGTAGATGCTGCTCAAGTTAGTGCTGCTGGTGATAAAGTTAGTGCTACTAGTGCTGCAACAACTGTTAGTGTTGCTACACCAACTACTGCTGATGATATTAATATGGCTCACGCACTTGAAGCTTTAAAAAACACAAAACCCAAGGAGAAAGGGGTTGTTATCAAAGAGCTGGATAAATCTACAAAAACAATATCTTCACAACAATCACAGGGCAAAGGTAAAGAAATATTGATAGAACATGTGAAGAAGAAAGATCAAATCAGGCTTGATGAAGAAGCTGCTCTTAAATTACAAGCTGAATTTGATGAGGAAGAAAGACTTGCAGCTGAGAAAGAAGAAGCCAATATTGCCTTGATTAACACATGGGATGATGTACATGCAAAGATTGATGCTGATTATCAATTGGCTGAACAACTGCAAGAAGAAGAACAAGAAGAGTTGTCTAATGCTGAAAAGGCTAAATTATTTGTACAACTCCTAGAGAAAAGAAGAAAGCACTTTGCAGCTAAGATGGCAGAAGAGAAGAGGAATAAACCACCAACAAAAGCTCAACAGAGAAAGATAATGTGCACTTACCTAAAGAACATGGAAGGATGGAAGCTTAAAGATTTGACACATAAATCCTTTGAGAATATCCATGAAATGTTTGACAGAGAAATGAAAAGGGTAAACACATTTGTTGATCAAGAAACAGAGCTGGTTGAAGGTAGTGAAAAGAGAGCAGGGACAGAGCTAGAACAAGAGGTCACTAAGAAGCAAAAGGTGGATGATGATCAAGAAACAACTGAGCTTAAACAGTTAATGGAAATTATTCCGGATGAAGAAGAAGTAGCAATTGATGTTATACCTTTGGCTGTTAAGTCTCCAGGGATTGTTGACTGGAAAACATATAAAGAAGGAAATAAAATGTACTGGAAAATCATAAGAGCTGATGGAAAATCTCAGATGTACACGATCTTCAGTCAGATGCTAAGAGTTTTGACAGAGAAGATTTGGAAAGTCTGTGGAAATTGGTAAAAGCTAAGTATGGGTCAACAAGGCCAGTGGAAGACTATGATTATGTGTTATGGGGTGATCTGAAAATCATGTCTGAACCACATGTAGAGGATGCAATATGGATGGCTCAGCATGGATATAAAGTATCGAGCTGGAAGCTATATGACTCATGTGGAGTTCATTCATTGATAATGCAGTCTATGCATGTCTACATGTTGGTGGAGAAGACATATCGCCTTACACCACCTACAATTGATATGATGCTGAAGAAGAAGCTTCAAGTGGACTATTATGGTGAAATGGCCATGATGCTTTATAGGAAAATGGTAAAACAGCTTAAAAAAATGAAGTATTTGGAAGGATCCTCCTGGTGTTTATTAAGATTTGAATGAAGAAACTTGGTGATTTTGAAGAAGAATATCAAGTTTAGGGGAGGATTGTTGGGATTAAAAGCCTTTTTGATGTTGTTTGATAAACTGCTGCTCATATTGAAGTTACTACTGCTCAGATGAAGTTAGTGATGCTCATGAACTTCAAAAGAAAATGTGCTAAGTATTTACTGCTGCTAGTACAAAAGTTACAACTGCCAGTGCAAAGTTAAGACTGCTAGTGCAAAGTTAAGACTGCTGATGAAGTTAATGCTGTTTAAGGTTAAAGTTACAACTGTTAGTATAAGTTAGTACTGTTAGGCGTTTTGTTAGTACTGCTTATAAGATATGTGTAACATATGCATACTTTGATTTGAGTTTGATAAATTCTAGAGAGAGAGGGAGATAAGAGAGTGGGAGTTCTAGAGAGAGATAGAGTGAAGGAAGAAATGTTGTATGATTAAGAGCTCCAAACCTCTCCCTAGGTGGAGAGGGGTATTTATACATACTAACATAGGTGCCCCGAGTGGGCTGTAGAGTGAGCTGACAGTGGGTAAAGACCCGACCTACTCCACAAATACTATAATAACTAAACTAATATTACGTTAACTAATCTAATACTAATAAGACTACGAGCTACATAAATGCTAAATAGATACTCGGGGTGACCGAGTCTTCATATGAATATTTATATTCCTAACAATCTCCCCCTAAGGGAGGTCACCCCGAAAATAATATTTTGAATTCTAGCATTCTATCCTCTGAACATGACTTCATAGCTCGCAGTCATTGATTCTTCAATCGTCATTGATCTTTGTGCCTTCAGCAGTGAACTTTTGATGACTGATCTTTTGTGTTGGATGATCTTTGAGTAATCTTTGAAGTTATCATCCTAAATATGTCTTCAAGTCATCCTTTTGCAGTATTGTCTCCATATGATATCGTGATCTTTGAGTCGACATGCTCACACTTTTCTGGATCATGATTTTCAGCATCAGAGTTGCGAAAGTAGTGTTGAAGGTCTTTTAGATATCATGATTTCTTTGATTATGATGATGGTGCAGTGTGAGCATGGGGTGATGGATTGGCATCTTTTCTGCAATCAGCTACAACCGCCAGGAATTCCTGCATATGACAGTTAGCAATAAAACATCCGGTACTTACAGGTTCGGATTTCGAGATTGTTGACAGCATAGTGTGAAAACTCTCTCTAATCCTTACCAAGGCCGTTCCTAAATCGAAAACCCACAGAGGGCTTACCAGATCTACCATAGTAAATCAATGATTAGGCGAGTCACTAGAGTTCACTCCACGACTGTAGACCGTTTGAAACCGCCGCAACCACTAAGCGTAATCCACAAGGAATTACCGAAGTGACCTGTTTTCAGGGCTGTCTGATGTTGACCCTGGCAGGAATTTCCATTCAATTATTGAGAATTTTATTTGCAAATTTCCTCATAAATGTTCTGGCAGATTGCTAAGATCTGCGTAGGACTCATAAGTTTACAACTGGTGTCCTTAATGTTGAACAACCAGTGTATAAGTAACACGTGTTCCTATGAGATCTTATGATGCATCTCGTGGCTCTGGACTCGATAAGTGCATTTTTGGTAGTCGGAGACTGGAGCGGTGTCTCCTGTTTCAATATCAACATAACTCGTAATGAGCGGTCGATAGATTATGCAGGGTTCCCCGTGAGAATGAAACAAGTTCTTTTAAGAGAACTTGAGTGGCTTAGAAGGTTTAGTGTAGTACGTCACTGGGTCCATGACGTCTTGTCTTAAATACCAGTGTTACCTTAGTAGCAACCAGTAGCATATGAATTGAATCCAGTTTCTGCCCTAAGGTTGAATAATTAGAGGGCTATTTCTTTTCACCCTTTCTCATTTCATTTCTTTTTAATTCTTCAACCCCTTCTTTCTCCTTTCTCATATTACTCCTTTTTTCATGATCATACCTAAGGACTTTCTAATACTAACTATTCGGTATTGTCCCTGGGTAGATCCCTCCGGCTCTGACGGATCATAGGATGGTTTTTCTAACCTTAGCCACCTTATAACTTCATGACTATCCTATGTTGCCATTTACTAAATCCTTGAAAAATCTCTCAAAGTGTTCATGATTATGAAACACATTTTGCTAACACCTTGAGAGTTTTATATTTTTCAAATTCTCCCCCTTAACATGTGCTCAGATGTTTTAATTTAAAATTTGCACATGTTGGGTAGAGATTGCACTTTTTGAATTGATCCACTTTCAGTAAACATGACCGATTCGAGACACGCTTACATCACTAGTTGGACTAGCTTGAAATTATTACCTGGCCTGGTCAAATTCACAGAAAGTTTCTCGAAACGGTACACTCTACTAAGATACGTCCTCTTCGAGACACGCTTACATCACTGGTTAGACCAGCTTGAAATTATTACCCGGCCTGGACGCATCCTTTCGATTAATGACAGTTTATGTTTCGTCAATTCATTGGTGAAGTCTGAGTCGTGCTCACATAAGATGCCACATCCTTTTTGTTATCACAAACCATTTGCTCCCCCTCAATATGTGCATCAATATGTGAAAGAGTTTAGCACATATGGGAGAGCTTACATTTAAGTCCAAAGAATCACATTTTCATCAGGTTTCATATTTAAATCACATTCTCTCCCCCGATCAAAAATTTCAAACCTTTTGAGATTTGTGATCCCAATTGATTTAAATAAGTTAGAAAATGTGGGAGAAAATGTGGTCAGATTTAATATAATCTGATGATGGAACATTACGATGCTCCCCCTCAATCAATGAGGGAGAATGTTAGTGTCAGGTATGATAGGTTCGAAAGATTTTGAATTAAAACAATCATACACTGACACATAACAACAAATGTTTATTCACTGCTTATTATGTACAAAGATAATCGTTATGACACAAATGATGTTGACCTTTTCGCTTCCCTGAGGGAGTCAGTAGTCAGCATCAATTATCCATCCACCAACAAATCCTCCCAAGTATTGTAGATCCCCACTCGGCGAGACTAGAATAAGTAATGCTTTGTTGAAGTGAAGGTGGTGGTGGTGATGACAGTGTTGTTGTTGTTGTTGCTGATGTTGTTGTTGTGGTGAATTCAGAGCCAGTCTATAGAGTTTGAAAATCTGATCAAATGGTTAGAGCGGGAACTGGCACATTCATATTGGCCATGGAATCTGCATAAGAATATCAACACAGATATACATACATACAGATTCACTTTTCATTAATAGCTACCACATAGCAGCTTGCCAACTCATAATACCAAATTCATCTCATAATCAAACCATAGTCAGGAAATACATCAAACCGCTATTTAGCATGAAGAGCAATCAGCAATCATGAACATGGCAATTTACTCATATTTCAATATTCAACTCAGGATCTTAAGGACATGATTCTAACATGATAGCTACACACCTAAGCATATCCTGAGTGCACATGCACTGAATCAACAACAATTAAGCAGCTATCGACTAACAAAAATCAATCAACATTTGAAACTCATTCATTCAGATCATACAAATGCCTGTGGAATATTCAAGAACATCAAACACAATGGGTTTTCTAACTTCTTTTAGATTTTGAGTTTTAAAGTATTTAGGGGATTAAACGAGGATTCCAGAGTGACACAAATGAACCTTATAGTTACATAAAGTTAGGATACTATAAGCAAATTGCACATAATGTCCTAATCTTTCTAACAACTAACACATTTGGCCATTTGAGATAAAGCTTAGCAAGATCCTCTTCAACTAATACCCCAATAACTACAAAACATTTTCTAACAATTATGAGTTAACCAAGAAACCCGTTTGATGATATAAAATTTGAAATCACTCTCCCCCTTAATCAATGACCCGTATTCTAGTTAAAGAGTTGTAGTCATTGATTGAGTGACAAATTTTATGCACAATCAAAGTCTGAAAGAATTTCAATTAATATGCTACCACCATGTGTCTCACAAATAATTTTCAAAAGAATCATAGAAGGAAAATCATTTGCATACAAAGAAGATTTCTCTTCTTTTACAAGAAATGATGCACTGAAACGTACATCAAATCGGGGATGCACGGATATGAAGTAATCCATGCCCGGGTGAACATCACCCAGTGGGAGGAACAACCGTCTTTTTGGCGACGTGTTTTCCCCATTTTGAAACGCGGGTTGCTATCTAAAGTAATAGCAAGCCATTTAGACATGTTTTAACAATACATTTTAACTTCTGCTCGAGCTTCATTTAAAGTCCCGTGTCATTATTGAATGACATTTCTAAGAACGTTAATGTTATCGATAAACAGAAGACATGCCTAGAACAACTATTTTTGGTATTTTCTGTTTTTCTGATTTTTATGGGTTTTTCTTGGTTTTATATTTTACTATTTACATTTTGTTTTTATATTTTCTATTTATATTTTGGTATAAGATATGTACAAAGTATATTATTTAATTTAAGAAAATGTTGACATGAATACCGAAATAAGGATACGTTCAGTATGTAGTAGAAATCAGTAGTCAACATCTCTTAAACTTTCACCACCAAAGCTTTCGAGGCTCCTGAATAATCGACTGAACTTGAGCCTTCTCAATTGTGAAGCTTTGATAGCTTTCCCCCAAACCGAAAATCTTCTTTTGAGCAGTTTCAAAGCCCTCTTTCAAGCTTACATAAGGTAAGTGTACAGCGGAAACCGTAGCAAACTACATCAAATATTGCTGCTTCTTTTAAGAATAATCATCGTGATTCACCGTTTGGGGGATCATCAAATAGATCAACAGTGTATCATCTCACACTTGAATAATTCTTCTCACATTTCTTCCCACTAAAGTCTGAAGTAATGCATACCAAAAGTATCTAGAGACCACTTCCCCCAAGTAGTTGAAGTGATGCAATCAGTCTCATTGTATGAAGCTCAAAAACCCGAAGTACACACTCAGTCCCATTAATGAAGTCGAAAATGTAATCATCAAGATCAATTAAGACCCGGAAATCCCCTTTTCTCCCTTCAAAAATTGCAGATGAGAATTGTTACACCAAATTCAACTAAGTCCCTAGTGTAAGCAATTTATCCCGTATGTAGTCGAAATGATAACACCAAGACAGTACTGCAAAAGCAACTGAGTACCGGATGTACACATTTCCTTCAGTAGGATACCGACTAACCATAGGAATCATCATACAATTGTGTACCTCTTTAATCATCATAAACTGTTTCATACATCTCTTCCCCCACGTAGTTGGAATGATACACCATAAAGAACGAGTTAGAACACTGATTTTCTCTGCGGTTATGACATTTGTCTTCCCGGAATAACTTCAATTCAGAAGAAGTATAACGTTCATCATGTGTACTCGTTGTGCTTTCAGATGTATGTCTCCTTCCCCCTTGCTGGTTTTGATACCTCAGAATCAGCAACACAGTTTATGCACATATACATGACATCTTGTGAGAAGAACACAATTGGCTCAAATGTATCAAGTAAGAATCAACCGCTACCGAAACACTTTCTGACTATCTTTACCAACCCTTAAGTAGGCCATCTGAATTGATAACTGATGAAGCAAACCCTATATACCAAACTTGAAACTGAAGTAGAATTCCCCATTCTCGTGACTTAAGCTTGCACTAATGTAGGAAGAACGGTGTAGGGAATTAATGCTCCAAGCAAATCTCTAAGTACTCAATACCCAACCAAAGTATGAGACATTAACACCTCTTGCGATTATCCACAACGTCATCGGCGTGTGACACTGAGTACTACAACGTAACTCCTTTAAGTGATAGTTAACCAGTTGGTCAAATGCTTACCCCGACTACTGGTAACTAGATAAACTAAGTCTTCAACTTAAATCTTAAGCACGAGCAAGTTATCATTGAAAGTCATGCATCCAACCAACCCCGACTTCAAGATAGAATAAGATCACGCCTTTGAGAAAGTCAACTTCAACCTCAAATAAGTGATACCTGATCAACTCCGTAGTCACCATTAGATGCCCAACAAGTGAGTGAACAACCAATCAAATGTACGTCGATCCACTTGTTCACACTTCTCCCCCTCAAAAGTTGCATATGAGAATGCCATTTTTTATTGAACAAGTATATATGAGGTTGATCCACTGTTCACACTTCTCCCCCTCAAAAATTGCATTTGAAGTTGCCATTTTTGATCGAGTGAATAAACGTCCAATCTAATGAAAGTAGATCCACTTGATGACTGAACGAGCATGTAGCAAGTATGAAGCTTGTTGATGAGAATAGTCAAAAACAAGAAGATTTCTCTTATTTCAAAGATAAAGCGCACTCAAGCGTACGCCTTTCTTTTCTTTAAGGAACGGGGCCTGAAGAGTTGTCAGCAGACGCCATCATGTTGAAATTGAGGACCGAGGCTTGAACTGATGTGTTCAAACATCATTGTCGATGAAAAACGAGGCCTGAACTGATGTGAACAGACATCATCGTCGTTGAAGAACGAGGCTTGAACTGATGTGTTCAAACGTCATGGTCGTTGAAGAATGAGGCCTAAACTGATGTGAACAGACGTCATGGTCGATGAAGAACGAGGCCTGAACTGACGTGAACAGACGTCATAGACGATGAAGAACGAGGCCTGAACTGATGTGAACAGACGTCATTATCGATGAAGAACGAGGCCTGAACTGATGTGAACAGACGTCATTGTCATTGATGTTCATCAAGATTGAATTGCTTGAACCCCTACTTCATGAGATATCAATCTTTTTGGCACCCAAATCCTGAGTCTTTCCTTACTATGAGTGAGCGATGTACCTGCACTTAAGTAAAGACTACCTGCACTGACATTAAGAGTTTGTTTTCATTTATATGGGTTAGTGATATCAGCATCTAGTCCATTTGGGGTTTCACTGTCAACCTTAACTTTGCAATCAGTGAACAACTTACTAGTAGGTAACCATCTAAGACCAACAATCTTAAACATTCTACCCATCGGTAGCCACCTAAGGCAAGATCTAGGAGTGCTTGGTTTCTTATGTACAGTGGAAGACTTGTTTAGAGAAGACCTTTGTCCTACAACAATCTGCCTACCAGGTTTCTGGGTATAACTCTTTGGTTCTACGGGCTTGTTGTTGTTTCTAGTCTTAAAGGGTTGAACCTTAGCACGAGCATTCACTTCCTTCAGGAATTTTGTTATACAATCATCATGGGTTGCATTAAAAACACATTTCTGATAAGTCGAGCAAACAAAGTGTTTGGAATCAGAAAAAGATCTAGGATTCTTAGAGTGATCTGCTACGGGAATTGCCTTAATTGGCACGCAACTACTCTTAGAAACAGGCACATTCCTAGTCTTTTCAAGTGTGTTTTTCTGAGCATCCTCTAGGTTGTGATTTTGAACACTGTTTTTATGTCTAACATGTTCCTTTGGTGTCACTAATGACACACGCTTTGAACTAATCCTAGAAGAGCTAGAGGTACTCATGTGATGAGGTTTTTGCAAACGTACATTCCTTTTCCTTAGGTCTAGACTGTGAAGTGACTGGTTTTGACAAAACTTGTTTCGAATCAACTTGGGAGGCAAACCGTGGTTTTGAGGATGTTGGTCGCTCAGATCTAAACGCATTCGGTTGTCTAACAACTGATTGGTTTCTAAGTGGTGGTTTCCCCAAGATTGATGGTTTTGCAAACTTAGTGTTCACACCATTTTTATTCAATTTTCTCAACTCGTTTTTCAATGCTGCAATTGCAAAACCCTTTTCCTGAAGTTGAGCTTTGAATTCATCATTTTTGACAATCAAAGAGGTTGTTTGCTCTACAGTCTTAGTTTTCGCTTCTTTGATTGAGTTACACAGTTCATTGCAATGAATTTTCAAAGTCTCATTTTCATACAGTAATTCAGCCACTTTATGTTCTAGTTCAGCATTTTTTGTTGCATTAACATCATTATCATGTTTAGCCTTAACTTCATTACACATATCACGCATCTCAGCAATACATTTTTTCAGGTTGTTGATCGTTAAGTTTTTAGCTTCTAGCTGAGCTTTCAAGTCGTTTATTATAAAAAATTCACGAAATTCAGGAAATTCCGGATTCCTACATGGTTGGTTAGTTAGAAGACTTTCTTCCTTTTGTTGCATTGAGATTTCAAGTGAAATACAATGTTTTTCGAGTTGTAAAAATCTGTTTGAAAGTTCATCATAAACTTCTTTTTAAACCATATCGTTTGATTTGAAAACCTCAGCAGTAAGCAAAGAACTTGACGTATCATCATGTTCAGCATCCTGATCAATTTCTCCCCCCTTATGACTCATATTTGTTGAATCAGAGGTGATATTGCTATCAGTCTTTTCCAACAGATTTGTGTCATAAGTAGGTTTAATTTGATCAGTGTGTTGATGTTCATTAGCAAGGACATTATGTTGAACAGTTACATGTACCTCAGCAAATGGCTCTTGGTCATTTACTAGTCTGATATCAGCATCCACAACATGTGTGATATGAGTTACATAACTGCTGCTTGCATCATGCTTGTTTGATTCTGTTCCATTTCCCACATGTTGAGCCCTTTCATTAATGAACCCCGTAACATTACTCATAAGTTGAAGTAATGTCCTTCTGAACATGTCAACCTCAGTTCCAGTGTAATTAGCAAAACACTTTTTCGCCATTTGACTATCATCATCATAATCTTCAGTGTATTGCGAATCAATGAACACTTGAAATTGGTTGTTAATCACACCCAAAGCAGCCATGGATCTATCTTTAGAAAAATCTCCTTTATCAAGTTGTTGTTCAAGTTGATCCAAATACAGAATCATCTTGACTGTGAAAGTCTGAACATCTTGACCAAAGAGCGATGCGAATGCACGCCTGTATCCTCCCAAGTACTCGGGCTGTTCGAAGAGAACCTTGATATGTGAATGAAGTAATCGAAAACATTCAATGCAACTTTCCTTTGCATTAGGCACCATTAGTGACTGAATCAGCTCTCTCTCTTGTGAATTCTAGCATGAAGATTCCACATTAATCTTATCAGCATCACCCGCGTTTATTTGTTGTACAGAATTGGAAATCTTTTGTTTATCATACGTGTCGTACAACTTGAGTACCTCAGATATGAAGGAATCTGAAGTAGTAGACATGATGTAAATGTGCACGGGATTTTACAATTCTATGATTTAAACTGAGAAATAGATTCTTTCACGGGATTTTACAAAAATCAAGAATGAACCGTAAGATGATAATGATAATGTGAACTGTTGTTTGATTTTGGTTGAAAGGGTTTGAGTGAATTCAAATAACCACCGTAGTTTTATCCAATACACTTGAAAAATATCTAATAATTAGCACGGTAGTTATATCCAATGAATCCAAAAAATTTCACCCAAAATTAATTTACAATCTCGAGTCAATGGAAGCACAATCGAAATCGTTGACCAAAGTTATACCACAACAATTTATCACAAACAACAAACTCGTCCTTGTAAACAAATGGCCCAACAATATTTAGTCCAAACACAACAAAAGAAAATCGTCCTTGTGCTAACTATCCACAGCCCAAGACTTGTGTTAAATCAGCCCGTGCAACCCAATCATTGAAAATGAGCCCAAGTCGAATTTAATACTAATCCTAACTCAAAGTTCAGAATATAAAAGTGATACTAATCACTCTATAACCCTAATCCTAAAATAAAAAATGCAGCAACCCTAATCTACTCCTCTACACAAAGCAGTCACGCAATAATAATCTCCTCAATCTTTTTCTTTTCTCAACCACAAATCGAACGCAGAAGTAGTATGAAGTGCAACCACAGATCGAACACCAAAGAAGTGTTGGATGCAGAAAAGAAAATAAAAAAATCATCCTTTGTGATTGACTTTGTTAATTGCACGAACAAAGGCACCCACGACGTATCAATAACTTCTTGATCTAAATATGGGTCTCAGGTAGAGTTCTTGTTGTTTTCAGTTTATATCAAACCGAGAAAGAGAGAGGGCGAAACACACATGTTTTTGTTCTTATCTTTTATTTTCGGATGGAGTGATCTCGTTGAGGTTCTATTGAGATGAGACGAGGGTATGATTTAGGTTAGATGTAAGGTTGATATTGATTTTGAAAAAAATTTGTTGTTGTAATTAAGTTTCTCTTTTGAAAGGATTTGTTGTTGAATCAAATGATTTGTTGTGATTATGATTTGTGTTTGTGATTTGATTTTGTTGTTGTTTAATTTGATTCGGTTTGGATATGATTTGGATTTGTTTTGGTTTATGTGATGTTAACTGAGGTTGTTGTTTTGATGTTTCGAATGGATTTGGATTTGATTAATCTGAATATTTTGCTTCTTCTTGTTAATTGTGTGATATCAAACCGCAACACTTAGGCTAAACCGCTATTGTCACAAACCGCAATATCATTGACAACGCAACTGCTTCAAACCGCTAAGTAGCAAACACAAACCGCTAGTACAGATATCAAACCGCTAGTACAACCTGCTAGTATCAAACCGCTAGTGTAAATGTATCAAACCGCTAGTGCAGAGGTATCAAACCGCTAGTACCAAACCGCTGGTCCAATCTGCCAGTCAAACCTCTAGAGCAAGGGGACAAAATGTAGCAGACAAGTATGGTCACTTTCACCAGTATTTGTCACTTTTCCCGTTTTAGCTACTATCCAAACCACAGTCACAATACCAGGCAAACCGCTACCTTTGTTTTCCTTTTTGAGTGCAAACTTCAACCAATCGTTATCAAATCACAACAAAAGAAAAAAGCAAACCGCTGTCAAGAATTAGGCAAACCTCTACCAAGAACAAACGAATTACTTGTAGTGATTTAAATCCCAAGTCGCAACTTGCAAAAAATTACTTGTAGTAAAATGATATTCAAACAGTTAAAACAAACCAAAAAAATCCAAAAGATCCAAAAGATCCAACTGTTAAAGCAAACCAAGAATTGATATTCAAACTGTTAAAGTGATTTAAATCCCAAGTCGCAACTTGCAAAAAATTACTTGTAGTAAAATGATATTCAAACAGTTAAAACAAACCAAAAAAAAACCAAAAGATCCAACTGTTAAAGCAAACCAAGAATTGATATTCAAACTGTTAAAGTCCAACCCATTAGTGTTCTTGACATATTTTCCGAACCAAAACAACAAAACAGTAAAACAAAAAGAACAATGGGTTTGTTATGTTAAGTCAATCACTATTATAGTCCAAAATCAAGTACGTTGAACAAAACAGATTTGAGAAAGAAAAAAATTGTTCGAATCAACAATTATAAAAGAACGAGAGAAATAAAGACCACAAATCTAAGCACACACAATCAATCGAACCTAACCTTGGCTCTTGATACCAATTGTAATATATGCATACATGGATTTGAGTTAAATGAATTCTAGAGAGAGAGGGAGATAAGAGAGTGGGAGTTCTAGAGAGAGAGAGTGAAGGAAGAAATGATTGTATGATTAAGAGCTCCAACCCTCTCCTTAGGTGGAGAGGGGTATTTATACATACTAACATAGGTGCCCCGAGTGGGCTGTAGAGTGAGCTGACAGTGGGTAAAGGCCCGACCCACTCCACAAATACTATAATAACTAAACTAATATTACGTTAACTAATCTAATACTAATAAGCCTACGAGCTACACAAATGCTAAATAGATACTCGAGGTAACCGAGTCTTCACATGAATATTTATATTCCTAACAATATGTATTAGAATTTATAGAAAAGATTTGATATACTTAGGAAAGTATTGTAAGCCGAGTAGGACTCCTTAGTGTATAAAAGGAGGTCTTAGGGCATAGAGTTTTATGCACAAAAGTATCCAAAACATATAATTCTTAGCTTCAAGGTTTTGTAACCCTAATACTTTGAGAGTATTCGTATTATTATTAATAATATTTAAGCTTCTTTGTTTGTTGAATTATATGTTCATTTTCTACTGTCTCATTAAACCATTCTTCTTAATATTAAAGATTAGATTCCGCATAATCTTTAATACACTCAACCACACAGTTTCTACTATAGTTGTGTTAGATTTATCTAATATAACTAAACCCTTTACAAGCTAAGGAGTTCGATCTAGTTCAACTGGGATCAACAAGTGGTATCAGAGCTTGTTGAGAAGCTGTGATCTAGAAGAATCTATCTTTATAAACAAAACCTTGCTAAAAGATATGGATCAAGATTCTGCACACATGGTGGCTGCATCCAAAGTTTCCATGCTCAAACCTGGTGAGTTTGAGATATGGAGGATGAGGATTGAACAATACATCCAGATGATAGACTATTTACTATCGGAAATCATAGAGAATGGTGCAACCTTGCCAAAAACAAGAATTGTGGAAGGTGTTGAAACAGTGTTGCCTATTTCAACTTCTGAAGATAAGGCTTAGAGAACACTAGAGGTGAAAGCTAGAAGTACTTTAATGATGGGCATTCCCAATGAACATCAGTTAAAGTTTAACTCTATTAAAGATGCTAAGTTGTTGGTGGAAGCTGTAGAAAAGAGATTTGGTGGGAATGATGCTACAAGAAAGACTAAAAAGAATCTCTTAAAGTAGCAATATGAAAACTTCACTGCTCCAAGATCAGAGATGCTTGATCAAACTTTTGATAGGCTTCAAAAGATTGTGAGTCAGTTGGAGCTTTTGGGTGAAAAGCATTCACAAGAAGATGTTAATCAAAAGTTATTAAGAAGTTTGTCACCTGAATGGAACACACATGCTGTTGTGTGGAGGAATAAAGCTGATTTGGATACTATGAGCATGGATGATCTCTATAACAACCTTAAGTTGTATGAACCAGAAGTTAAAAGGATGTCTAGCTCAAGTTCAAGCACACAGAACATGGCTTTTGTGTCCTTTTCTAATAACAACACTAGCAGCACTAATGGAGAAGTTAATACTGCTAAAGCAGTTAACACTGCTCATGGAGTTTCTACTGCTAGCACTCAAGTTAATGCTGCTTAGGGCTTGTTTGTTAATTTTATTTATTAAGTCATGTTTAATTAAGAGATTACTTAATGCAGACAACTTCAGTTTTATTACTTAATATTTTAAATCATTTTTCTCTAATAAGTCACAAACAAACAGTTTTCATATGACTTAATTAATTCAGTTTTTTTTCATATTAAGTCAATTAAGTCGAAATCAAACACCCCCTTACTCTGCTAATATTGATAACTTGAGTGATGCTATTATTTGTTCATTCTTTGCTAGTCAACCAAATAGTCCTCAACCTGCACATGAGGACTTGCAACAAATCCATCCAGATGACATTGAAGAGATGGATTTGAGATGGCAAATGGCCATGTTGAAAATAAGGGCCAGGAGGTTTTTGAAGAATACAGGAAAGAAGCTTACTGTTAATGGCAATGAGACTATAGGTTTTGATAAGTCCAAAGTGGAGTGTTACAACTGCCACAAGAGGGGACATTTTGCTAGGGAGTGCAGAGCTCCAAGAAATCAAGACTACATGAACAAGGAAAGCTCAAGAAAGAGTGTGCATGTGGAAACAACTACTTCCAGAGCTTTGGTGTCATGTGATGGTCTTGGTGGTTATGACTGGAGTGATCAGGCAGAGGAAGGACCTAATTATGCACTCATGGCTTTCTCATCTTCAAGTTCCAACTCAGAGGTATCCAATGATTCTATTTGTTCAAAATCTTGCTTGGAAACTGTTAAATCTTTTAAATCTCAATATGATAAACTATTAAAAGATTTTAAGAAATCTGAGTTAATGGTCCTAACTTATAAGACATGTTTAGAGTCAGTGGAAGAAAAACTTAAATTTTATAAAACAAATTGAGAGGATCAAACACTTAGGATGTAACTCCTTTACGATGTGTTTAAGATACTTTGAGGTTATACTGTTAAGTATGCGGAATCTACTTAACAATACTTAGAAGGTTTTGTTTGATGTAACAGTAATGCAGTATGAACAATGAACACAGTGATTAACTTCAAACGATTCAATATTATTAGTAAATAATACGAGTGATCTCAATATCACTAGGGTTACAAAGACCTTGAATCTTAACAAAACTTGTATCACTCGTACATAAACATCTAACCTAGGATCCTCTTTTATAGACATAAGGAGTCCTTGGCAAGATAAGTATCAACCCGTATATTTCTAACTAATTGTGATATACATACAATCTATACCATACTTATCCTTGACACGTCCTTCTAGAACCTTTTCAACAAGCAGTACCTTTTGTTATATACTAACAGTACTAACTTGACAGTTTGTACTGTTAGTTGTTCTTCAGCAGTCTTCAGTTATACACTAGCAGTTTGTACTGTTAGTGTATTCTTCCAGCAGTACTAAGTATTGAACATTTAATTCCCAACAATCCTCCCCTAAACTTGTGATTTACCCTAAATCATCAAGTTTCTCTGAATAAATGAGGATTGTGATTGGATGTTGTGCCCCATTCTAGTTAAAGTTTCAAAGATTTCAGTGTTTGGCATAACACTAATACCATTATCATCATTCAGATGGAGATGCCTCCTGAGTGATGATTCAGTAGTAGTGATGGATTTGCCATCCACTGTGGCAGTTAACTCTTTGTCACCATTCTCAAATGTTTTGACAGTAGCAGTCTGTCAAAACTCTTTGATTTGGGAGACATAGATAGTGGGATTTAATGTTAAAGAATATCTTATGTGGGAAGCATTTAAAAAGTCCACTATCTGATGGAATTGTGTATCATCCTCTACTTTTTCCAAAAACACGACCATGTTGTGCTTGTCAACAAAAGATAGAGAAGCCATTATTTTTCAGTAAAAGTGTGATTTGACTGCTGAGAATAGTGTAATTTTAGGTTATAAAGTAGATGAAGAAAGTGAATTGAGATATTATGATAGAGTTAGTAGGGTTTCTATTGGACCAACTTCAATTAAAAGATAACTTTTGATTGAAGATAAGGTGAATAAAATAGATTAAAAGCAAAAATATCCAAAAAGGAAACCCTTAAAATAAGGAATTGATCAGTAAAAATATCAACTAACTCTCAACGGCTATTTTAAAAAAGCTGTTATTTCGCACTAGTACTAACGTATATCCAGCAATACAAACTTAAGCCTACCAGTAATAACTCTTTGCC